>SSNS01000459.1:380723-392418 GCA_006937985.1 Aphyosemion australe | reverse complement strand
CCTTTGGGGAAAACGAAAACTGACATAAAGTCTGGTTCGATTTTCCCAGATTTAGTTGGAAACAACAATATAATGAAACAAATTGACACAAAGGGGACACAATGTTTTCTAAATAAAAAAAAGGGGGGGGGGGGTCGTGGGAAACATGGGCCCCTCTCCCCTCTTGGGCCCTGGGTAGTCAGGTCCACTTTTCCCCCCAGTTCGACGCCCCTGCCTGCACCCTTTGCACTGCAAAGATGTGGACAGCGCGAGGGTTATTAGAGCATGTGTGAAATTAATTTATGTAATGAACATTAATACAGGTGAGTACAGAGAAGGGGGTGTTTTTAAAATCAATTTATGTAGTGCAGGCACTCCAAGAACAACATGCCCTGGAGAAATCCTACTACAGAATTTAAATGTATGCTCATCATTTTCCTGAGTTTATATGAACGGGCATCTATCTTTTTTACACCATCTCTCTCTCTCTCGTCACTGCTATGAACAGTGTTTACAGGGTTTGCCCAAACTTTATGGTTACGTTGGTTTTAATTTTACATTCATGTTCTCATTACTTTTATACCATTTTGCATGTCTTGTTTAGCTTATTTTTTAATCATTTTATTTTTAGGTGCCACCAGTAAAGCGAAAGAGACGGTCTTGACACAAGCTGCATTTAACAACAAAAGCAGGTTCTTTTCCTGGTCCAGACAATGAATCGGGAGATCCAGAAGCTTGAGCACGATCCCCTGCATGGATAATGCAACCCTATGTTCGTGGAGCAGAATAGAGACTCTGGTCCTGCTGGAAGGGCTGGCTGAAAGCTTTCTGTTTGTGCAGGTATTCTGCATCCCACATGACAAGGTGTTGTCAAGCACGGGAGAGTCCATAAGTGCAAACATATACATATACTTGCTGAAAAAGCAGAAACACTTCTTGTTCTGCTAAAAGAACTGTTATATGTCCTTAGTTAATTGTTTGTAGAGTTGCACAAGAAGAATATTTATTTTCTTATTTTATATTTGCAATTTTTTTTTCCTGGGAACTCTGTGGTACCCCATCAAGGAGCCCTATGACTGTGGATCTCTTAAAACGTATTTTCACACAACCTAAAAATAACTTTTGTCCCAGTTCGAAAACAAGCACGTTTTGGGCATCAGAATGTGTCTTTAAAATTCACGGACGTGATATGTGAAATCCATGACACATAACAAACGGGATTTAAAAAAGTAGCTTTTATAGCCCCATTGACTCACGTTCATTTTATTTCATTTTTCTGGGGACCCATGGTCCCGAAGTAAATGGGCGTGACTTATTAGGCTAGGTTCACACAGCATGCAAAAGCGCATCAAATCCGCTTTTTTCGCCACATGCGACCCATTTCTGATTTTTTTTGTGACAGTCTGAACAACACAGATCCAATTTTTTCCAATCCGACCCAGGTCGTCTGCATATGTAGTACTGGTTCCGAAACATAGCCGAAGTTTTTGAAAGCGACTGCAGTCTGAACGGTCATGTCGCATTAAATCCGCCCCCTACGTCACTGATCAGTGGAGGTGAGCGTCGTGTGAGGACTTTCCTGAGGAGCAGCGCTGACAGAAGGATTCAGTGTTCTGTCTGGACATCCTGTCAAGTTATGGAATTAAAAATACAAGAAAGCATGAGAGCAGGAGGTGCTGCTGCAGCGAGGTGCCTCCGGTCTCGGTGACAGCGGGGCGGGGGGTTCTTCGTGAATTAACTTATCGGAGCATTTTCAGGGAATACTAACTCAGGAAGACGGCGGGAATAAGGAGTAAAATAGTTTATAGCTTTTAAAATAGTTTCCAGCCCAAAACGTGAGACCTGACAGGTGTGATCCTGAAATCGGTCTATGTGAGATGATGTATCGGGCGCTGTGGCGCGTTGCATGATGGGAGAGCTGCCTTGGTGTGTAAACGGAAGCGTTGGTTGGTTGCTTTGTGTGTTTAGAGCATATAAATCTGCAGAAAATGGTACACTCGTGTTGTGTGAAGGGCTGCCATTCCAGGTCACATCATTACAAGAAGCAAAAACTTCATAACGTAATTTTTAAACTGCTGACACGTGTATGTGCTGATCCCGAACACCAGATAGTTTGTGATATCCAACGCGGTAGTTGGAGGCAGTGATGAAACGGCTGAGCTCCATTTGTTTACGTGGAGTTCACAGGGATCTACATTGTCGATTGTAGACAATTTCTCAAAAAATCAATCCCTAGCCTCCTTCACAAGTTGATCCCTGTAAGGGATGCGTTCGTTCTTTTTATCCATTCTGTTGATTGTTTTGTGTGCTGCTCCAACTTCGGTTGCGGATTCCCGTAGCAACGCGAGTCAACATACACACAACATGGCGCCAGGGGGGTGTGGTTCACAGGCAGATCACGTGTCTGACAAAGACCGATTGTGTCTGAACTGTCAGTGCAGGCTTTCACATCACAACTCCACCTCTCCTGGTTCAGACTGTGACTTCTTGTCTTCTGCGCATGCGGGTTGCTTTGGGGCCGTGAAGCGTTCACACTGGAGGGTGTTTGATGTAGCATTTAGTTATAAGGTGAACAGCCACACACAAAAAAAAATCAGATTTACTCAAAAAAACGGAATTGAACATCAAGACCTGCAGTGTGAACCTGACTTTAGACTCCCTGTGAGCAAAGAAAGCATAGACATGAATACATAGACGCCTACCTGATGGGATTTTACTTTTTTTTTTGTTTAATTATATTTATATTTTCATTATTATGCCATACCATGTATCTGAGTTTGTGAAAATATTTGACAAAATGTGTTTTTAGCTGGGTAAACACCTTTCTCAGTAGAAATAAATGCACTGGGGGCAAATGGAGAATCTTCTAAGATGGCAGGCGGACACTACGGCAGCGCCAATAGGACACACGAGTCGACGGAGCGTCTACGTGTATATGTCTGTGATAGAAAGTACTCTTGCTCATAACTCAAATAGCTTTTTGTAAAGTTTTTTTATCACTTTTAGACGTGTTTTAAAGGTTGATGCCCTATTTCAATATAGTATGATATGTAAGGTAAATTAAAAGTAAAACCTTGGAGTTTAACAACTATATTTAACTTTATATATTATTACGATTGATCTTGAGATTTTCCTTTAATATATATCACATTGTAGTAAATCTTGTGTATTGTAAGTGCACTCACTCACGCACACACACACACACACACACACACACAGAGAGAGAAAGACAGAGAAAGTATCTCGAAGAAAGCTTTATTGAAAACTATAACTACAGGGAAACAAAATATCTGTGAGCTAGGATTTATGGTTATTATAAAGAATACACAATGTAAAAATATTAACAACATAAAATCAAGTTGTTTACATTCAAACAATGGTAAAAAAATCTAATATAAATTCAATTAAATGCAAAACATTGCTAATTTCACAGTATATAAAAGTGTGTGTGTGTGTGTGTGTGTGTGTGTGTGTGTGTGTGTGTGTGTGTGTGTGTGTGTGTGTGTGTGTGTGTAATCGACACAGTATATAACTGGAAACTAACCGACCTTATCTCCTTTAATACATTTAAAACCATGCATGTGTGTGTGTGTGTGTGTGTGTGTGTGTGTGTGTGTGTGTGTGTGTGTGTGTGTGTGTGTGCGTGTGTGAGCTATTTAAGCTCAGATTATCACATTTTGATTATCCTACAGTGTAATCGTTCGTGTTGAAATGCATCGGTGTTTGAGGGACATTGGGCGTTGCCGCTTGAGATTCAAAATCAGCAGCGATGTTCACAAGGACTTGATGACCATAATTATTTGGTGGTGATAAGAGACTTTTTGCGAGCGAACGATCTAAGGAGCCTCTAATTTCCATGACATAATCAGTAAAATGTGGCATTCCACATCCTTTGGCTAACAAAGACACAAATTGTTGCAAATTCAGCTTTTCAGCAGGAGCTGTACGTAACACCATTGCTTCAACTTTGCTTTGTTGAATAGCAAGAGCTGAACCACTTACGCAAAGAAGCTGTCATCATTCTGAATGCGTCAGATCTCGCAACCACCACATCGGTTATTGGCAGCACATGGAGAAGGTTTTCAGCGTTCTGCGCTGTGCACCACAACGCCAAGATGATATCGCTCCGAAATACAAAACAACACCAGTGAAACCAGAACCCATGCATTGCAACGTTGAAAAGCCGTGGTAGAAACAGATCAGCCTCAAACATCACGTTGGACGTGGGTGGAATGTGGTCTCCAACTACAACTCGATTCCAGAATCCAGGGAGGTGTGGCAGACACACAAACCGATGTGCCATCTCTACGGGCATAAGCTCAACGGAGTCACACTCACATGACATCTCTGATCCGCTCTCAGCAAGCACTCGGTATGCTGCGGAAACAGAAAACACAGAGAGACAAACACTGAGCCACCTGAACAGAGGAACACGGAGGATGTGTACACATGCATAAAGCATACCTGTTTGCAGCTGTTGTGGGTCAGGACCAGAACCAGTGAACATCTCACGTACTGCCAAACACACCTCCTCCTCTCTCATGAACTTGTCTGTGTGATCTCGTTCAAACTGCTTTGTGTGCATGGTGACAAAGTTGGGATTGCGTGTTAGGACATCTACTGGCGAGTTGACTTTGTCGTGATAGCACTTGTAACTGTGTTTTCTACATCCAGCTTGGCTGGTGTAGCATTTCCTACACAGAACACAAGAGCAACCGCATTGTACGGGATGATTCATTTGAATCTGAAAGTCGCCAACCAAAAACACACGGTTGAACTGCTCTTTGCATGAGCAACACTTCATTATGCTTTTTAGTGAAGCCTGATACAGACCAGGGGCAGGTTGGGTGTTTTCTGAGGGTGAGACGCCTAGGTTTGTGGGCCTCGTCACAGTAGGTGAACGAGGGTCTACAGTAGTAGCTTGAGAAGGAGGATCTAGTTGTCTGATATTTCTGCTGGAAGTAGCTCTTTGCATCATAGCCATGCCCGGTTCCAGAGGCTCTGAGTGTAATTGTTGCTTTGTGTGTACT
Organism: Aphyosemion australe; assembly: GCA_006937985.1. Lineage (NCBI taxonomy): Eukaryota > Metazoa > Chordata > Actinopteri > Cyprinodontiformes > Nothobranchiidae > Aphyosemion > Aphyosemion australe. Next base: position 387,409 of record SSNS01000459.1, on the reverse strand, counting down.
GCTGACGGCTCTACCTGTGAATTGAACACACTCTGGTTCAGTAACATTACCTCAGTTAGGAGGTCAGCGTTCAGACAAGACTGCTCTGAGCGCTCTCTGACCTTTTTGCTACTGGTTTGTGCAGAACCTTGTGCAGGCATTCCATGGAGAGAGCTGCTGGGACCTGTTTCTGCTGTAAGGCTTTGAACAGCTGATATCTGCTCAAACGTTGGAGCTGGTTGAAAAGGCCTGGATGGCTCACACGCTGGAGAGATGTCACCATAGGGCATCTCAGGGTCACGTAGAAGTGTGTCACCAGGTTCCGGTGAGGTGACAGCGTTTCGGTCCCAGTTCTCCGGTCTACGAGTACAGTGGTAGAGAAGATAAGAGAGAACACGAAAAGGAACGTTTGAACAGATATTTGATAAGATGCACTTACCGAACGTTGACATGGTGAAAAAGGTCATTAAATTGTCCAACAGTTTGATCGTTGACTGTGATAAAACCACAACTGGTTTGATCTAGCAGCTCTGTGGCTGCTGCAGTTTCCACTCGATAGCAAACTGCCGTTTGTAAACTCTCTGTAATATCACAGAGTAGTCCTTGACTCTCATGAGGCAAACCTTGGTTGTAATTTGCTGCTAACGGACACTGCTCACTCGAGTGGGTCTGCTTCTGATCTCTTTCTGGATAAGTCTCCTTCTTTGGCTGGCTAGTTCCTGACTGTAATTCATTCTCTAGTTCGTTCTTGTGTTCTTCTTCTTGGTGTTGTTGTCCTTCTTCTTCTTCTTGTTCTTCTTGTTGTTGTTCTTCTACATCGGATCCAGACTCACTAGATTCAGACGCTACATGGTGAGTCACGCTTACATCTCCATCTGTTTCAGAGTCAGAGGCCTTATCATTGTGGCGGTCAAACTTGCTCGGAAGGGTGCGCTGGACGTTATGCATGTCCGTAACCTTTGCAACAGGGAGAATCCCCTGAGATCGTGTAGTCAAGTGACTTTGATGGAAAATTGTTACTTTAGTTGTAGTCGGTGTGTTAACGCGGGTTGAGTTGTGTTCCTGGCTCCTGGTGTTAGGAGGAGGCTCACTGCTGCTGGGAACATAACTCTTGTCCTGTTTCCTGCGTGAAGGTGTCTTGGGCCTAGGGCGTTTTTCATCACAGTCACTCGACTTACTTGTGGACCCAGTAGGTAGAGAACGTTTTCTAGGAAAGTGACTGCTATCAGATATGCTCCTGCCAGGAGAGTGATCATCCCGTAAGTTACTTCCAGAACTTGACGTAGAGGGCCTTTCAGAATCGTCACCAGCTTGGGTTTCTCTGGTTTGTGGTGCGTTATGTGAAGTAGACGATACTTGCACTTGCGGAACATTTTCAGTTGAGCCGTACCGCGGTTCATTATTATCCTCAGGCCTGTTGAATCGAGACATAAGACGAAAATCCGCCGGTGCTATGTACCTATTTGTCATTTCAAATGATCCTCTGATTCCAACAGCTTTTGTAGAGTTCCAAGGAAAAGAGCTTCAGAAGCTTTGAATATGTCAGCAAGTTCCCAGTTTTCTGTAAAACACACGGACAAATATATATATATATGAGTGCAAGTTAATGTGTATTCAAACCGCACCCACTGAAACAAATACACATACTCATGTGATCCAATGACCCATGCGATTTAAATATTAGTTGGTTATAGGAAAGCATGTTTCATATCATCAGAAGTTATCTGCTGTTCTAGTAGTTGAAATGTCTAGAGCAGGGTTTCTCAACCCTGGTCCTCAGCTTAGTGGTGTCGTTTATGCAGTCCAATGCAGTCACGAGCGTTCAGACCTTTACATATGGGAAACTAAACCACAACTACACAAGAGCATGGCACAACACAGTAGAGCCACCTCTTCAGGTCAAAACCCTGCAGTCTCCTTACACCTGAAGGACACTGACTTTATTCAAACGTAATGATAATGGCTTAGTTTTCATTTTAACCCGTGTGCATTTAGTTCTATTCTATTTTTCCACCGGTCCATTGTGTTATTTATCACCCTCTCTCATTTAATCTGGCTTTTCTCTAGCGGTTAAAGAACCATTTAATCACTGACGTAGTTATTAGCAATATTAATAGTGGTTATTTTAGTAAATGAATTCTCAGCAGGAACAAAAACAAAGAAAGTTTGAATCTGCAGCTGACTGTGCTGCAGCCTGGTCTCTGTGCAGACACACGGCCTTCTCCCTGGGCTGCTGTTGAAAATTCTGACCAGAACTATTTTGAAATGTGAATGAGAATCATTTAGAAAGATCTGTGAAACCCTGTCCTCATGTGCTCCTGGTTTCTCCCAGCAAATGAAGTTTTCTCATTGAATTCTAATCTGTCCTGACCTGTATAGACCCCACATCATCGTTCCTGCTGCTGTCTTCTGGTTTGATGTCTCCTCCATCACGCTGCTCTGTCTATTGTGGCAATAAAGTTAACAGAAACCATGGAAAACAGAATGTTGAATGTAAAATTAGGATGAGATGTAGCAGTAAAACTACTGTGGAAATGAACCCCAAAGTCCCTTTGATGCCACGTATTCTCTTCACCTGCAGACCCTCCCTGACTCTGCTCCATCTGCTGTGGCTACATTCGTTTTTCTTTTAAACATATGGAAAGCCACAATGAGCACAAGTTCTGCTCAGGAATGAAGGAGATTTTGGTTTATTCCCAGCGTGAACGAACTTTCAAAGAATGTAACAACTAAATACATTGATAACATGATATGTTGGCAGGTATTAACTAGTCATCATTTATCTAACGTTAGCTGCATGCAACAGCATAACTCAACATACTCAGGACCAAGTTTGGTGCCTCTTGTGGCTCTGAAAACCTACACATCAGCGTGATAGACAGCAGAATGAAACTAACTGATGTTAGTTGTACATTGTAAACCTTACAGTTTTTAACATATATATATATATATATATATATATATATATATATATATATATATATACATACACATACTATATATATATATATGAAACCTTTGTTTCAAAAGATATCTCCCTGAAGCATACTCACATAAATGTAAATCACTCGTTCCTTTAGGATTCCAGCAGAAAAACCATTCCCCTCTCAAGTCACGAATCTATGAATAGTTTTGTCTCAACGTCTTTCACTAAAGAGAAAATTTTGGTGGGAGGACTCGAACACACACACACACACACACACACACACACACACACACACACACACACACACACACACACACACACAGTTCTTGATAACATTCAGAATAGTTCAGGACCCCACTACAGCGCTGGGAAGCGGAGTGTCTGCAGGTAGACGATACATAACAACACCTCACTCTGTTCTCACGCTTCACGTGTGTAGATGTTTGTACAGCATCAGTTCGTGTATCAGTGCCTGAACTCAGATTTGTTGCCAACAAGGATTGTGACTGAGAAAGAAAATAATCTTAAAACCTACACATCAGCGTGATGAACAGCAAAATGAAAGTAGCTGATGTTAGTTTTACATTGTAAACCTTACAGTTTTAACGTTTCACAGCTCTGAAATGTAAAAAAATAATAATAAAATAAACTTTAGGTTGTTTTTGAACCTTTCAGAGCTAGGGGCTTAGAGACAGACTATAGGAAATAAATGAACAGGTTTCAGTTACTGTGTGGTTGCAGGATGGTTCTAGGGCTAGATCAAGAGATGTCCTGGTACCTTTAGGCTTCACGTGCCATAACATTATTTTACTGAACAACAATGTAACTAGTTTTCTGCTTTTACAGTCATTTATCCATAACAATAATATTAAAAATGAAAACTATATATATATATTTATAGTTTATAAAAGTCCTTGTGAAACCTGTTTCAAAGATGCTTCCCTGAAGCATACTCACATTAATAAAATGTAAATTTCTCGTTCCTTTAGGATTCCAGCAGAAAAACCATTCCCCTCTCAAGTCACGAATCTATGAATGTGATTAATAGTTTTGTCTTAACTTCTTTCACAAAGGAGAAAATGTTGGTGGAAGGACTGGAACAGAATTCTGCAGCTTCTTCCTTTGGTTATTAATATTTTCATGTCTGCAGGACAATCAGGAAGAGCTGCTGGTCTAAAGAAACCAACATCTATCAAACTCAGGTTATTGAGACCTGACACTGCTGATCCCGCTCATTTCAACCTTTTTCCTGACAGAATCAGCTGATTGAATTCCTGCCCTCTGGGCCTTTTCCAGATCCCACCATGCCTCAGAAGAAGAAGAGATGATAATTCCTGCTGAATCCTTCGTCCACCTGAGTGTCCTGATTAAAGAGAATACCGGATTAGAACGAGGAGGAAGAAAACCCTCGTCTTCATCAGGTTCTAGCAACCAGCTGAGCTTCAGCCTGACTCAGAATGTAAAACATATCTCATGCTCAAGGGCACTTGGGTAGATGCTGCAGGTTAGTTAGAAACATGTAAAAGGGGTTATAATGTTTTGTCTGTTTGCTAATTATCTCCTGAAACACCAAACGAGTTGTAACCAATTAAAGATGGCCGCCACGCCAATCACCATTAGCAAACAAAAACAGCGTTAGTCCCAGCTCTGATGATGATGTCACACGAGGTCGTTTCTGACCTGCTTTAGACAGATCTATGAACAGCCTCAGTTTACAGAAACACAGAATAGATCTGACAGACGAGCTAACAGCTGGTTACAAGTAACACCAACAGATCATGGGACACACACACACACGTTTACACAGAATAACAACATTTCATGTAAAAGCAATTATATATCTCTGCAACATTTACACGTGAAAACCTCAGCTGTTAGAAAATGGGTGACTGGATTTTGAAACACATGGAGCGAGTCTTGATTCAGCAAATCATGAGAAGCAACCTCACCGTGCCTTGGAAGTGTGAGAAGCAGGGGAACTGCTAAAGGTTGCTGAAATGGGACAAGTCTCAAGATGCATGCAGCTCCAGATGGCAGCTTCCAGCATGTCTCTGGAAGCATGAGCTGATACTTGAATCCTGTTCAGCAACAGCTCATTCTGGACTGATGGTGATTCTGTGGGAAACAAAAGTAAAAAGAGTTGAATCCAGATTGTAACGTTACACGCTGACATTCTGAGCTCTGACCTTACATATCTGGAACCATGGCGTTGACAAGGATGTGTTTTTGAAGACACCAGAATCATCTTGAGCCCTCACGTTTGGCTGCAGGAGGAAACCGTTAAACTTACAATTAAACAAGCAAAGATTTAAATTTAAGTCCAAATGCTCTCCCTCAAGCAAGAGCTAATGTGAAAATGGTTATTGTGTTTTTTTCATGTTCACTAAGCATTTTTATTTTGAGTTCACACAATATCACTGAAACAGGTTTTTTTTAATGAATTCCTTTGAACTGTTCCATCGCTTCACTACAACATTATTCAATAACTTGTAACCTATAACTTATATACACAAGTCTTCATGATAAAGCTTCACTATTTAGTGTCAAATACAACATTTAGCAGATGTTCTGTTGTACTGCATACCGTAGAAGTTTTTACTCACAATGTCTCACACACACACACACACACACGCACACACACACACACACACGCACACACACGCACACACACACACACACACACTCACACACATGCGCGCACACGAACACACGTACACACACACACACAAACTCACACACATGCACACACACACACGCACACACATACACACACACTAACACACATGCACACACACGCACACACACACATACACACACACATGCGCACACACATGCACACACACACACACACACATGCACACACACCACACGCATACACACACACACGCACACACACATGCACACACACACATGCAAACACACACACACATGTATGCACACACACATGCACACACACTCACACACAAACGCATGCACACACGTACACACACATATACACACACACATGCAAACACACACGCATGCACACACACGCACACACACATGCAAACACACACACACACGCACATACACACACACACACACACACACACATGCAAACACACACACACGTATGCACACACACACACATGCAAACACACACATGTATGCATACACACACACACACGCATGCAAACACACACACACACACACACACACATTGATTTCTGTCTGCTGGAGCTGTTTCTTTTTAAAGTGTGTGAAAGGGTCAGATGTGTGCGTCACGCTCAATGATGGCGGTCCTCATGCACACAGAAAGATTTGTAAGAATGGATGATTTCTCTGAGCTGGGACTGTGCAGTGGTGAGACATATTTATTCTCCTTTATTCATAACAACGTTTCACTTTTTCTTTTCTCACGGTTAACAGAGCTTCTAAAGGCAGAGAGTTGGTTCTGAGTCCTTGGATCACATCCTGTTTATCCTTCTCTTCTGCTGGGGAGTGTTCTCCTCCTTGTTTCTATCTGCCAGGTGACTATAGGATTGTTACAATCAATGTTTCTACCACTGCCTTGTCTTATATATATATATATATATATATATATATATATATATATATATATATATATATATATATAAAGCAGTGATGATGAATGAATGTGTTGCTCAGTGGCCCAGTGGAATTGCAGAGGTCCTGAAAAAGAAGGGCGAACATTGCAAACACTGACTCTTTGCATAAATGTCATGTAATTGTTGATGAAAGCCTTTGAAACATATGCAGTGCTTGTAATTATATCTCAGTC
>SSNS01000459.1:346384-373884 GCA_006937985.1 Aphyosemion australe | reverse complement strand
TAAATGAGAGAGGGTGATAAATAACACAATGGACCTGTGGAAAAATGTGTCCCCCTCACTTATGCATCTTGTGAAAGTAAACAGCAACAGAGCTAAATGTAACGTCTGTGTTCAGACTTGTGATACTAAACATGGAAACACCAGCAATTTAATAAAGCACCTCCTTGTTTATGGCATCTGTTTGTGTTTTCTGCTGCAAAATCAGACCTGAGGCTATGGCAAGCCATTTTAGTATTTAAACAACAACCACACCTGTTTATTATTTTATTTTTATCTTTCAGTGTCAGCTGACTGTAGGGTTAGGGTTTGCTGCAGCGAACTGGGAGAGCAGGGTATTTGGTTTTAAGGAGGCAGAATAGAACTAAATGCACACGGGTTAAAATGAAAACTAAGCCATTATCATTACGTTTGAATAAAGTCAGTGTCCTTCAGGTGTAAGGAGACTGCAGGGTTTTGACCTGAAGAGGTGGCTCTACTGTGTTGTGCCATGCTCTTGTGTAGTTGTGGTTTAGTTTCCCATATGTAAAGGTCTGAACGCTCGTGACTGCATTGGACTGCATGAACGACACCACTAAGCTGAGGACCAGGGTTGAGAAACCCTGCTCTAGACATTTCAGCTACTAGAACAGCAGATAACCTCTGATGATATGAAACATGCTTTCCTATAACCAACTAATATTTAAATCGCATGGGTCATTGGATCACATGAGTATGTGTATTTGTTTCAGTGGGTGCGGTTTGAATACACATTAACTTGCACTCATATATATATATTTGTCCGTGTGTTTTACAGAAAACTGGGAACTTGCTGACATATTCAAAGCTTCTGAAGCTCTTTACCTTGGAACTCTACAAAAGCTGTTGGAACCAGCAGATCATTTGAAATGACAAATAGGTACATAGCACCGGCGGATTTTCGCCTTATGTATCGATTCAACAGGCCAGAGGAATCGCTGTACGGCTCAACTAAATATGTTCCGCAAGCGCAAGTATCGTCCACTTCACATAACGCACCACAAACCAGAGAAACCCAAGCTGGTGATGATTCTGAAAGGCCCTCTACGTCTCGTTCTGGAAGTAACTTATGGGATGATCACTCTCCTGGCAGGAGCGCATCTGATAGCAGTCACTTTCCTAGAAAACGTACTCTACCTACTGGGTCCACAAGTAAGTCGAGTGACTGTGATGAAAAACGCCCTAGGCCCAAGACACCTTCACGCAGGAAACAGAACAAGAGTTATGGTCCCAGCAGCAGTGAGCCTCCTCCTAACACCAGGAGCCAGGAACACAACTCAACCTGCGTTAACACACCGACTACAACTAAAGTAACAATTTTCCATCAAAGTCACTTGACTACACGATCTCAGGGGATTCTCCCTGTTGCAAAGGTTACGGACATGCATAACGTCCAGCGCACCCTTCCGAACAAGTTTGACCGCCACAATGATAAGGCCTCTGACTCTGAAACAGATGGAGATGTAAGCGTGACTCACCATGTAGCGTCTGACTCTAGTGAGTCTGGATCCGATGTAGAAGAAGAAGAAGAAGAAGAACAACAACAACAACAACAACAACACCAAGAACACAAGAACGAACGAATTACAGTCAGGAACTAGCCAGCCAAAGAAGGAGACTTATCCAGAAAGAGATCAGAAGCAGACCCACTCGAGTGAGCAGTGTCTGTTAGCAGCAAATTACAACCAAGGTTTGCCTCATGAGAGTCAAGGACTACTCTGTGATATTACAGAGAGTTTACAAACGGCAGTTTGCTATCGAGTGGAATCTGCAGCAGCCACAGAGCTGCTAGATCAAACCAGTTGTGGTTTTATCACCGTCAACGATCAAATTGTTGGACAATTTAATGACCTTTTTCACCATGTCAACGTTCGGTAAGTGAATCTTATCAAATATCTGTTCAAACGTTCCTTTTCGTGTTCTCTCTTATCTTCTCTACCACTGTACTCGTAGACCGGAGAACTGGGACCGAAACGCTGTCACCTCACCGGAACCTGGTGACACACTTCTACGTGACCCTGAGATGCCCTATGGTGACATCTCTCCAGCGTGTGAGCCATCCAGGCCTTTTCAACCAGCTCCAACGTTTGAGCAGATATCAGCTGTTCAAAGCCTTACAGCAGAAACAGGTCCCAGCAGCTCTCTCCATGGAATGCCTGCACAAGGTTCTGCACAAACCAGTAGCAAAAAGGTCAGAGAGCGCTCAGAGCTGTCTTGTCTGAACGGTGACCTCCTAACTGAGGTAATGTTACTGAACCAGAGTGTGTTCAATTCACAGGTAGAGCCGTCAGCAGTACACACAAAGCAACAATTACACTCAGAGCCTCTGGAACCGGGCATGGCTATGATGCAAAGAGCTACTTCCAGCAGAAATATCAGACAACTAGATCCTCCTTCTCAAGCTACTACTGTAGACCCTCGTTCACCTACTGTGACGAGGCCCACAAACCTAGGTGTCTCACCCTCAGAAAACACCCAACCTGCCCCTGTTCTGTGTCAGACTGTACTAAAATGCATAATCAAATGTTGCTCATGCAAAGAGCAGTTCAACCGTGTGTTTTTGGTTGGCGACTTTCAGATTCAAATGAATCATCCCGTACAATGCGGTTGCTCTTGTGTTCTGTGTAGGAAATGCTACACCAGCCAGGCTGGATGTAGAAAACACAGTTACAAGTGCTATCACGACAAAGTAAACTCGCCAGTAGATGTCCTAACACGCAATCCCAACTTTGTCACCATGCACACAAAGCAGTTTGAACGAGATCACACAGACAAGTTCATGAGAGAGGAGGAGGTGTGTTTGGCAGTACGTGAGATGTTCACTGGTTCTGGTCCTGACCCACAACAGCTGCAAACAGGTATGCTTTATGCATGTGTACACATCCTCCGTGTTCCTCTGTTCAGGTGGCTCAGTGTTTGTCTCTCTGTGTTTTCTGTTTCCGCAGCATACCGAGTGCTTGCTGAGAGCGGATCAGAGATGTCATGTGAGTGTGACCCCGTTGAGCTTATGCCCGTAGAGATGGCACATCGGTTTGTGTGTCTGCCACACCTCCCTGGATTCTGGAATCGAGTTGTAGTTGGAGACCACATTCCACCCACGTCCAACGTGATGTTTGAGGCTGATCTGTTTCTACCACGGCTTTTCAACGTTGCAATGCATGGGTTCTGGTTTCACTGGTGTTGTTTTGTATTTCGGAGCGATATCATCTTGGCGTTGTGGTGCACAGCGCAGAACGCTGAAAACCTTCTCCATGTGCTGCCAATAACCGATGTGGTGGTTGCGAGATCTGACGCATTCAGAATGATGACAGCTTCTTTGCGTAAGTGGTTCAGCTCTTGCTATTCAACAAAGCAAAGAGTTGTCACAATGGTGTTACGTACAGCTCCTGCTGAAAAGCTGAATTTGCAACAATTTGTGTCTTTGTTAGCCAAAGGATGTGGAATGCCACATTTTACTGATTATGTCATGGAAATTAGAGGCTCCTTAGATCGTTCGCTCGCGAAGTCTCTTATCACCACCAAATAATTATGGTCATCAAATCCTTGTGAACATCGCTGCTGATTTTGAATCTCCTCAAGCGGCAACGCCCAATGTCCCTCAAACACCGATGCATTTCAACACCTACGATTACACTGTAGGATAATCAAAATGTGATAATCTGAGCTTAAATAGCTCACACACACGCACTCACACACGCACTCACACACGCACACACACACTTTTATATACTGTGAGATTAGCAATGTTTTGCATTTAATTGAATTTATATTAGATTTTTTTTACCATTGTTTGAATGTAAACAACTTGATTTTATGTTCTTAATATTTTTACATTGTGTATTCTTTATAATAACCATGAATCCTAGCTCACAGATATTTTGTTTCCCTGTAGTTATAGTTTTCAATAAAGCTTTCTTCGAGATACTTTCTCTGTCTTTCTCTCTCTGTGTGTGTGTGTGTGTGTGTGTGTGTGTGTGTGTGTGTGTGTGTGCGTGAGCGTGAGTGAGTGCACTTACAATACACAAGATTTACTACAATGTGATACATTAAAGGAAAATCTCAAGATCAATCGTAATAATATATAAAGTTAAATATAGTTGTTAAACTCCAAGGTTTTACTTTTAATTTACCTTACATATCATACTATATTGAAATAGGGCATCAACCTTTAAAACACGTCTAAAAGTGATTAAAAAAAACTTTACAAAAAGCTTTTTGAGTTATGAACAAGAGTACTTTCTATCACAGACATATACACATAGACGCCGCCCGCCATCTTAGATGGGTCTCCATTCGCCCCCAGTGCATTTATTTCTACTGAGGAAGGTGTTTACCCAGCTAAAAACACATTTTGTCAAACATTTTCACAAACTCAGATACATGGTATGGCATGATAATGAAAATATAAATATGATTAAACAAAATATAAATGTAAAATCACATCAGGTAGGTTAGAAACGTCAAAAGTAGTCCCACGTGATCTGTTTTCAATAGTACGCCTGTTGTTGCAACCGTAGGCTGCACAAAAATAGTCATAGTAGCTCACTCTGCACTGACTTTGGAGAGTGAGGAGACCCATCCAATATGGCAGCATCGCTGTTACGCTCTCCAGCGCCCAATGGGGCGTCTACGTATTCACGTCTATGCTTTCTTTGCTCACAGGGAGTCTAGTCAGGTTCACACTGCAGGTCTTGATGTTCGAGAGACAGCAGGCTCAAGTCGATTTTGTGTGTGTGGCTGTTCACCTGATAACAACATCAAACACCCTCCAGTGAGAACGCTTCACGGCACCAAAGCGAACCGCATGTGCAGAAAACAAGAAGTCACAGTCTGAACCATGCATATGTTCTGAGAGCCGTTTCGTTCGCGACCGACACATCACTACCCGGAAGCTGTTAGCAGAGTTAGCTTCATAGACATTTCTATGGTTAGCTTGTTGTTTGCTAGCAGCGTTAGCTTGTTGTTCTGGTGTGTGAGGTGAATCTCTGAGGCTCTGCAGCAACAATGTCTTCAGCTCAGTCTCTGAGAGAGTTGATCACAGAGCGGCTAACTGCTGCTGCTGCAGAAATATTCTCCGACTTTGAAAAAACCATCGTCCGCTACGAGGAAGAGATCGATCGTCAGCGCAGACTGCTGGAGCTCAGCTGGAACCCACAGATCAACTTACACAGAATAGGTATGAAACAGCAGCGGGACTCATGTGGTTTCACTGAGGACACAACCTCAGGACGGGCTGCTTGGATCCGTTTGCTGTTCTGAAGCTTTTTGACACAACTGAGCTGAAATCAGTCGCTAAACTTTGTTCCACTTTAGAGAAATAAACCAACATTTCAGGGATTTTAGGAAGTTTTCAGGAACTCCACTAAATCCGTTTAAAAGAGACAAACTTTAAAGACTTAGTGAACGTTTCCAGCTGATGATCTACAATCAGACTCGTTTAGAATAGTTTCTGTTAGTCTGATCTGTTTGTGGACGTTACCAAGTAAAGCTGTCAGCAGTTTCAAAGTGGAGCCTGATTCCATGAAAACATCCTCAGTCCTGTTTTCATCAGAGACTCTGATGCATCTGAGGAAGGTCTGGATGTTTATTCCTCTATAAAACTCACCTGTAGTACCTGTGGGTCCATCCCTGAAGACAATGAGAATTTAAATGAGTAGATCTGATAGAAACTGGGACCAGTTCTGCTGTGGGTCAGTCAGACACACCCCTGATGTTCTCATCTCTGATTGTAGAGCTGTGTGTGGTTATTTGTCAGTTTAAGAGTTCATTCTTTTCCAGAACATCTTCAGATGCATCAGATGATTAAAGTGAAGTGTGCTTTCTTATTGTCACATGAATCAGCTTTTTGTTTGGTCTGCTTGTCTGTCCAGAGCTCCCACTGCATTATGCCAGGAAAGATGAGGAGGTTCTGGCTGACCAGCAGCTCTGGAACCAGGAGAGGACCTCCATTCTGGACCAGGAACAACCAGAACCTTTACAGGAGGGACCAGAACCTCCACAGATGACAGTGGAGCAGGATGAGCCAGAACCTTTGCAGAATCTAGAACAAGAGGAGCTCTGCATCAGTCAGGATGAAGAGCAGCTTGTACTGAAGCTGGAGAACGTTACCTCCCTTGTGACTCCTGCTGATGAGGAAAGAGACCACCATGAACCAGAACCAGACACACACCAACTCCTTTTGTCAGTGTTTCCTGAGGCTGAGATCAGAGCGGCTGCTCCTCTGGGGTCAACAGGTGAGGCGGGGGTGTCTGTGTTCAATTTCCTTACTGTGATGTCACAATAAGGGACTTTTTGAAATGGCTCATTTTAAGCACATCATTCCTGAAACCAAACACTGACAGAAAATGAATGGACAGTTATTATTCATGTTTGGAGTCTTTATAGAGCAGGGTCCAAAATTAACAGCCGCCACTCGCCAAATGTAAATGTAAATTGCTCCACTTGGTGAGTAAAATTAGGAGCGCCACCCGCCACATGGCGAGTAAATGTTTACACCAAATTATTTATGTTTATCAGTCCTCTTCGATGGATTTCTGTGACGCTCCTCTCCCACCTGCATGCGACGTACACAGGCGAACGCGAAACATGAGCGCCGCACCCTATGTAATTTCCGCCTATCCCATTCACTGTTTATCAAGGTAGTGGTTAGCTTCGTGTTAAAACTAGCGGCAAAATGTGGAGGTTTTTGACTCGAGTCAGCCAGCCTTCAAAACGAAAACACGTCGTACTAGAAGACAAACCACCAGGACCAGTGGCAACCAGAAGATTTAATGAAACGTGGCGAACTGTGGCTACATTATGAACCAGAATATGCACAAATGAGCTGTACTGTTTGCCGCCAGTACGCTAGGGAGAAGAACCATAACAACTTATTTGTCATAGAACTGACTGGAGGTCCAATATAAGCCCTGACATACTTTCAGATATGTTGCGTTTTGTGTGTGTGAGTTCTTCAATAACGACACTCTTTATGTCTTGAGGAGACAGCGCTCTTTTAATCTGTTAGCTTAAACCAGTGGTTCTCAATTAGTGGGGCGCGCCCCCCTTGGGGGGCGCGGAGGAGGAGCAGGGGGGGCGCGGCGCACCGCACCCGAGCCCCCCAACCCCTCCCCCCACCCCGCTCGGAGCTTCCCCAACGGAGAGTAAAACAGATTCCACAAGACATGCAGGAACTGATTTGTGAACACAGAAAAAGTCCAAACATAGATTTTATTTCATGGAGCAGTGCAAATGTTCCATGGAAGAGAAATTTAGATTTCTCTTACTTTTTGTTTCATTTATATTGTTTGTTTGGTAGTGACGTATAAACAGCCCTATTGAACATGGTAATGTTAAAAAGATGCCTCATCTTTGTTTCCTGAGCTGCCCTGCACCACTGTTTTATTTTATTTAAATAAAATGTTGTTTTTTCTGAACAAAAGTTCCTTTCTTTCTTATATGACAAATGGAAAGAATCATTTGTTCGCAGCCAGAGGCAGCTTGATCTATTTTCGCTTATTTTTAAAATAATAATAAATATTCAATAAAACCGTTAAATATCCATTATTTTTCCATTAATATTTATCCCACACAAGCTGACCAGAGTCCCCAGTAACATATAAACAACACAATTCAACGATTTCACTTGAATTAACAGTCCTGCTGCCGCCCATTGTGCTCCGCGTGAACTGCTCACCTGCCTGTGCGCAAATGTCACGTGAGGAGCGCTGAAGAGAAGCGCTGACAGAGGGATTCAGAGGTCTGTCTGGACATCCTGTCAAGTTCTGGAATTAAAACACAAGAACTTCTGTCTTTTATTTGTGTCTGACGCGCTCCGCTGCTGCGGTCCATCACCCGTGCTTCTGCGACTTTACCTCACTGGCGCAGCAGCGAGCGCAGCGCACTCTGCTATGTTTCACAGATCTCTTTGATCTGCTTAAATCGTGAAAAATGAAGCCAGGCAGCCGTTTTTCTGGAGGATTGAGAGGAGATGCAGCTAAAATACAGACAGGACAGGAAAATGGTTGCATAAAAAAATAAAACAAAGTGCTTGAGAAGGAAAATGCAGGTAGATTTATCCCACTACTCGTTTGTAACTTTATAAAGCAATAACTCAGAAGCATGTAATATTTATTTATTTGTTACAATTCTAGTCACCTTCAAAACTCAGTCCCACACCCAGGGCCGTTTCTAGGCATTTTGGGGCCAATTCAAAATCCCCCCCCCCCCCCCCCCCCCCCCCCGCTCGCACATTACCCCACGGGGGGGGGTCGCGAAAAAATCTATGTACCCTAGGGGGGGCTTCACCGAAAGTAATTGAGAACCACTGGCTTAAACAGATACATGCACGCCGGTTGCCCCCGGAACTCTCGTTTCCGTGTGCCCACAAACACTTCCAGGTCACTCATAACTCGCCTCACTTAACCGAACAGACAAATAAGACAACTTCTATTTGTTCTTATCATTACAAGATATTCTCATGGTGTAGCTGTGTTCTCCAGAGATCAGGGACAATAGACGTAGACGCCCCGTGGATGGGTGCAGCCATAGTGGCCGGCCGCCATTTTAAATGGGTCTCCATTCGCCCCCAGTGTGTTTATTTCTACTGAGGAAGTGCTTACCCAACTAAAAAACACATTTTATCAAGCTTTTTCACAAAATCAGACACATGGTATGGCATGACAAAACATAATTAAACAAAATAAATGAAAATATAAAATCCCATCGGGTAGGCTAGAAAAGTCTCAGAAAAGTCCCACGTGATCTGTTTTCAGTAGTGAGCCAGTTGTTGCAACTGTAGGCTGTAGAAAAACGGGCATAGTAGCTCACCCTGCAACTCCAGTTGGGTTCAGAGCGTGAGGGACCCATCCAATATGGCGGCGGCGCTGTTACGCTCTCCAGCGTCTACCTATTCATGTTTATGTGGGACTACCAAAGGCTGTAATGCTGTTGCACACAGACTGTCAGAAGCAGGAGGCCAGATTTCATGGACAGAGAAAACAAGGAGTCTTACTAGATTTCAATAAGAGTTCGTTAAAAACATTTTTAAAAAGTAAAAAAAAAAAAAAAATCAGAAATTACTAGAAAGTTGTTTTTCATATTAATGATGTTTTAATTATGTTGTCACTCCTCTCTGTTTGGATCAAAAATAATATATTATAGAATAACGTGCTTTGGGTAGATATAAATCATTTAAAATTTTGGCCGGTAAAAAATATGCTGGTAGATTTTAGCATCTACCGGCCAACTTGGCTGGTGAGTCAAAAATTTAGTTTCGGACCCTGTTATAGAGGCAGTAGAGACCCACATGGCAGCACAAAGGGATGCAACAAGTCAGTTTAGCATAAAATGTCCTTTTGAACACTTTGTGAACTTGTTCCTCTCACTGACATTTTCTTTCTTGCAAGGAAATTTTAATCTAAGGGTTCGTTGCTCAAATCAACTCAACTAAACTTTTATTTATAAAGCACTTTCCAGTAGGGTGGGCTACATCACAGTGGTTCCCAACCTGGGGTCCATGACTCCCCAAGAGGGTCCCCACAAGATTGCAGGGGGTCCCCACAATTTTGTCTGTACTGAGGATGTGAGATTACCAAGATTATATTTGTAAAAGTTAAATGTATATATGTGTATGTTTCTCATGAGCCACCGCCATCTTTGTTGTTTTGCTCAGTCGCAGCAACATCCCACTCACTAAACCGATAGAGCGCTGTGATTGGCACGACACAAAACCGTTCAGGCCTGCTGAGGCTCCAATGGCTAGACCCACAGACATCATATATGTAGGTGCCAGCTCCAGTAGGGCTGCCTATTGGAGCTGGTGTAGCAGCGTGCCGCCATCTTGGATGGGTTCCCATTTTCCCCTGGTACATTTATTTCTACTGAGGAAGGGATTTACCCAACTAAAAAATGTAAGTTTTTTTTTAACAAAATCATACATGGGGTATGGCATAATAATTAAATGATGAATTAATTAATTAAAAAAAAGACAGGGTAGAAAAGAAGGATAGAATGCCTTCTCCAGGTCAGAGATGTCCTGGTGCAGCCACAACAGCCTGGTGCTAAACACCAACAAGAAAACAACTGAGGTTGTTGTTGACTTTAGGAAGCACACAGCCCCCCTCCCCCCATAATCCTGTCTGACACTCCCATCACAATGGTGGACTCATGTCACTTCCTGGGCACCACCATCACCCAGGACCTCAAGTGGGAGCCCACCATCACCTCCATCATAAAAAAGGCCCAGCAGAGGATGAACTTCCTGAAGCAGCTGAAGAAATTCAACCTGCCAGCACAGTCAATGAGGCAGTTCTACACCGCAGTCATCAAGTCCATCCTCACCTCCTCAATCACCGTGTGGTACGCTGGAGCCACCACCAGGAACAAGAAGAGGCTGCAGCGTGTTGTACGCTCTGCTGAGAAGGTCATTGGCTGCAAACTCCCCTCCATACAGGACCTGTACACCTCCAGGACATTGGGGCGTGCAGGTCGGCTCACAGCTGACCCGTGTCACCCTGGACACTGTCTCTTTGACCCGCTCCCATCTGGCAGGAGGTTCAGATCCATTCGGACCAGAACCTCTCGCCACAAGAACAGTTTCTTCCCCTCTGCTGATGGACTCATGAATGTCAATCCTAGGGCTGCCCACTCCAGTCGCTTGGTCCCAGTCACATGACCCGGTGTTGTGTTTGTACCTGAAGCTGATCCACTCTGATTAGTACCTACACTGTGTATATAGTAGCTGCTTATCTAATTATTGCCACTTTTTATAATAATTATTTGATCATGAGTATATTATTACTTCCTATATTTGCTTATCTCTTATTTTTTATCTTTCTTTTTGCACCAAGTACCGCAGCAATTTCCTAATGTTGTGATTTCTCGCATATATGGCAAAACCATTCTGATTATGATGAAGTCTTGCCCCAAGTGGAGGAGTTTAAAGAGCCAGTAACACCTAAATCAACTTTTTTTGATGATAACCTGTATAGATGAGTGTCTAATTGTGCTGTAGACATGTGTAGTCATTATTTTTGGCAGATTAGTGCAACTTACTTAAAATTTAATATTACAGCCCAAAACCGTAATTCTATCTCCATCTTCAGGTTAAAACTCTGCTCCACATTGATTTAGAATCAGCCACAGCTGATGGCTATAGACCTGCAGCGTGATGTTGTCTGTACTGTACTACGTGGCTGCGCTGCACTGGACTCCAGCTGAGTCTCGGCCGCACCTCCACCTATTGCAGCCACTCACCTGCCAGTATGACACGTTAGAGCTCAGAGCCGCTTGCCTCCTTGAAAAAACCTTTTTCTGGTGATCGCGGTGGACAGGAAATCCTCCAGCCTGCTGGTGCTTCTGATCTGCTTGTTCTCCTGAGCAGTAGGTTTGCTTGTTTGTGTGCTTGTTTGCACAATGCGAGTGCACGCGCGCTTGTAAACAACTCATTTTCCTGACTAGGAAACTCCTAGGGCCCACGTAGGGGGTTGAGGGTGGTGCTGTCAATCACTGCCTCAGTGACAATCATTCAGTCATCGTCTCTTGGTCCTCCAGGTGACGACTTTTTTGCAGGTACAGGGTTTCCCCCAGAAAAGTTGCTAAGCCCGGTGGTAGAGAAGCCCACGGGTGGGCCGGCGGCTCATTGTGTTTTTTGAAGGAAAAAATAATAATTTAAATTAAAAAAATTGTCAGGAAGTGTAAAATTATGACTAGTATGTGGTGTTTTAAACCATTTATTAACTTGTTTGCCTTACAAAAACGAACAATATTGAAATTTGTTATTGCTAAACAAAATATAAAATTAAAATAAACAATATTAATGGTTTTCACTTTAATTAAATACTATTAATCTCTAAACAAGCCATTGCTGGTCTAATTTAAAAGTTACTTAAATTAACATAAAAAGTGCAAACATGGCCACTTGGTTAAACCAGGGAACTCAAAGGCTGAAGAGGTATGCTGTGCCGTGTAACCTACTTTTAGTTGCACATGGTACAGGTTGGATCAGTGCAAGCAATCCGTCTGGGTTTTTTAAAGAACTCTTCCTGGGCCTTACTGTAATCAAGGTCAGTCACAGAGGGACCATTTATTTTGATGCGGAGGCAGGCAGTTAGGCTTTTCCCCTGCAGCCTATTCCTGAGGTCTGTCTTGATCTATTGAAAAATAATCACATATCTGACATTAAAGTAAATGTGTACCAACTTAATCTGCTAGCAGAAAAGTTAAAACAAAATACTCACTCTGTTCATAGCTGAGAAATCTCTCGCAGTTGACGCTTGACACAGGAATTGTAAGTGCAATGCCAGAGAGCTGGGCCAGGTTTGGGGTACAGGAGCTTCAGCTCATCAAAGTC
This sequence comes from Aphyosemion australe, assembly GCA_006937985.1. Classification (NCBI taxonomy): domain Eukaryota; kingdom Metazoa; phylum Chordata; class Actinopteri; order Cyprinodontiformes; family Nothobranchiidae; genus Aphyosemion; species Aphyosemion australe. Next base: position 361,538 of record SSNS01000459.1, on the reverse strand, counting down.
AGAGGCTAGCTCCTGCATTACCTCCAACTGTGACTTATCCTAGTAGAATAAAGCAAAGAGTGAAAACTGTTAGGAAAACTGTATTTAAAAAGCATTTTTTAAGAAATTCTTTCAAAATTTTGTTTCTGCTGCTTACCTTAAAGATGTCCTGGCCCACATGAATCTTGAAGCTGGCCCATTCTTGCATTACTGCAACACCATCCACCGTTGGAAATGTTTGGGCAAGCAGTTGTAAGTTCCCTTGAAAGTCATCACCTCCCCTCTCCACTGTTTGTGGGCTGAGTATGTCAAATGCACCAAGGATGTTCATCTGTGGGAATCTCCTCTCAAGGTGCTCAATGAGATGGTCCAAGTATGGCTCCATTACCTTTTGAAAATGATTTTTTAAAATTAGTAAAGTTACAAATTATTATGTTTTATGTTTACAACTTAAAACATTGAGTATTCACCTGAGTCCGAAAACGGGTCCACATAGTGGTGAGGTCACAATGATCACCCCTGTGTCCTCTTCTCTCCTCCTCTGCTTGTATGTTGAGGTTTTTCACTCTTTCTTCCAACCCACTGAGATATGACCCTGAAGGCTGCTTGTCTCCTGCCTCCTTGATTTGTCGAATGGCCTCGATTGTAACAGGCACCTATATTAAATCAACTTACATGTTTCTTGATAGCCAAAAAGTTGACCATTTCCTTTTGGAAAAGCTTTGATAGCCGTGTTAGGTGGGGAAGGACATCTGCCTGAAGGTGGATAGCAGCCACAAATCTGTATGTTGCACAATATGTATAAAGGCCCCTTGCTACAGGGTCCTTCTCTGCTTCCTCAGCAAGAGCTGCCAGCACAGCTGCCAGATTCCTCTGAAGAGTTGAAATGGCTGTGTCTTGGGACAGCCATCTTGTGTCTTTCACCTCCTAATGTCCAAATAACACATAAAGAGGACACATAAAATCAAGTAGTGGTGTGAAAATGATTAATTGTTATAGGTCATTAAAAAAACAGTGTCATAGAAAACTCATTGGATCGCTTACAGTTATTTTCAGGCTATCCACTCCTAAAACACTGGAGGCAGTTTTTAGCACAGCTGTGCGATTCGCACTGTTTCTGAAATAAATGTGCAGGTCTTGAAGGTGCCCTCGGAACGTTTTCATGAATGGCACATTGTCTGCAGCATTACTGCATGCAAGAGCAAGGAGGTGCGCTGCACAGTGCACAGACACTAGCTGTGGCCAGGAGTCTGTCAGCTGTTTGGCAACACCATTATGGCGTCCTTAAAGATAGATATTACAATAATCAGTACTTAGTTAAATAATAGTAATTATACCTCAAATTAAACTTATTTTCAATTTTTACCTGTCATCACAGCAGCACCATCTGTTCCTAAGCCAAAAATTCGATCTGTTGGTATGGCTTTGATCGTGATCACCTCACGGATGGCCTCTGTAATGGTATCTGCCTTCCCATCATTTAGTGGCACCATGTCAAGAAACTGACAAAAAACTTGGCCTTCTCTATTCAGGTACCTAAAAATATTTTAATAATATTATTTTCATTTATCCAGCCTAAGGACAAATATATATTCATTTTAAAATTTGTAGTACAGTAGTATTACCTAATATGTATATCCAGTTGCCTGGTCATAGACATATCTGTGGACTCATCCACCTCAAGGCCAATGGCAGTAGAGAGTTGGATGTCCTCTAGAATTGGTTTTTCCACAACATTGGCCAGAATCTCCAACATCTCATCAACAATTTTGTGGGATCTATAATTGGTCCTCTTGTCAATCTACAAAATGATAGAAATAAAGAAATAAAACATTCATTTTAAAGAGCTTTGAAAACTGTCCACACCACAAACTACACACTCAAATAATTTACCTGAAGCTTGGAGAAATAGTCACATCCAAGTAATTTTCCGAGATCAAGCAAGGCAGCATAATTTGTATGATGGACCATTTCATGTTTCAGCAGCCAGTAAAGGCATTTAAACCCACCAATTATTGCCTCATGCTCCATGTTAATCACTGGTTCAAAGGCCTCAGTGACTGACAAGCCTACAGCATGAAAAATATTAAAACCTATTAGTTATTTCATAACACACATTTAAATGTAATCAGTGTACTGTATTTACAGTATTGATTGATTACTTTTGCTTTTGCTGGCTGCCATCTCAGTGCTAGTGCGATGATGTAGAGACCCAATATGTGCATTTAGCACATCTTGCCTATAAGTTGTGCAAGGAGCTTCAATGAAGATTCTGTCGTTAGGTCCTTGCGTTCTCCGCTGGCGGTGGTTGCGACAAACACGGCAAAACATACCTAATAACGTCAGAAAAGGCAAAGCTAGAAAACGAAGCCGAAGCTAATTTAATGGTAAATTAAATAGCAAAATAAGCTGAACCAACACAAATTGGCGGCCATAAAACTGTTAATATTTTAATAAAAATACAAAACGTGCTTACCACATTCAGTCTTGTAGAGCCATCCACTAAATTTGGGGTCACATAACCATTTAAAATTAAATCTGCTGGTTCGATGTTTACCATCGCAGCTTGGGCCTGGCTTCTCCGACACTGGCTCTGCAGCTTCATCATCAAGCCGCGGCTCGGTCGGCTCGATGGAGGTGCACTTTTTTTGGCTTGGGAGTGAACAAGTGGACTCATCATCTCCTCCAGTGCTCCTCCGACTTCGGAAGAAGAAAGTATCCAATGTTTTTTTACCCTTTCTCCGTGACATGTCACGTAGCCAAATAGTTGTTAGCGCGGCATAGACAAGTAGAAGTTTTGTGCGTTGAAATAATGGAAAACACACCTCCTCGCACCCTGTTAACTTATCGATCATAAGATGGCGCCATTTCACTCTCAACTGCGTCATCAGAAGCGGTTAAAGTCGGACTTGCAGACTTTTTCATTTTAAATGTAAATTTTGTACATTAAAAACATTTAAAATAAATAAATAAGTAATGCTTTGCCTGGCGGGGGGGTCAAGCAAAGCATGGCGGCCCGCCAGGCTTATAAAGCGCTGGGGGAAACCCTGAGGTATTTTTCTAGTCTGCTTGGAATAAGTCTCCACTCATGGTGTTACTCACCCTTTAAGTATCTCGGGGTCTTGTTCACGAGTGAGGGAAAGATGGGGCGTGAGATCAATGGGTGGATTGCGAGCGTTGTACAGTGATGCGAGCATTGTACCGGTCTGTCGTTGTGAAGAGAGAGCTGAGCCGTTTTACTTGTTAGGCTTAAAATATCTCTGACCAAGTCAATAAAAATCCTCTAACATATAAGCTGCCATGTCTGTTATCAACCTGAGCCTTGCTCACTGATTTTGATGGGCAAGGTTGACAGATATAACAAAATCATGATGAACAAACCATGAAATAATGAAATAAATTATGAAATATCTATAAATTAATTTTAATCAATTAAATATTTTTATGGTTCATGTAATTAAAAATTAAAAATGTTTAATGATACATTTATAAAGTTATTTAACACTTGAGTTATTTATTGAATTGTGTCACTTTTGGCTCTCCATACCTTGCAACAAGAACTCTTGTAATAATTAGACTATGCCTTTTTCCAACTTTCATTATGGGCCATAATTTATGGCCTTAAAGTCAGTTACCTCCATTGTGTCATTTGGGAAATTTTAACTTAGTAGAGACAAAGTAGATCATCTGGGATTAACAAGACAGTTTTTGAGCTCTGGTGCATTCAGGTTTTCGTATAGCATGATAACACTGGCAGCTTCACATTCCTGAGATTACCAGGAATCCATCGATACCAAGTTTGTCCTGATCCATGACTGGGAAGGAGCTGAAATATCCACACAGAGAGAACCTGTTTTTACTGCGAAGTCCGCGAATTTATTGGCGGCGGCCGCGGTAATAATTCTAATAATACTAATGAATTTATAATTGATCTTGATGGTGAAACTAAAGCCGTTTAACACTGAACACTTAACATGAATGCAGCTTTCAGTCTGAGAGCTAATATCAGCTCAAACTGGGTTCTGTGCTGCTGCTGCTCACCTCTCTTCTTGAAAATCCTATACCTGCTTCTGTTCAATTAACTTTTTCTCCTTCATTTCATTTCTTTTCTGGAAGCCAGGTTTCCCTTTCTTGGGGAAACACGACTTTCTCCTGCCTCCAGCTCTGGCTGTCAGAGATATCAATGTCTCATAGCTGTAGATGCGGGGTGCAGCCCTGGCCGCAGGTGTGGACTAAACCACTTTGCACATTTTAAAGGGGTCATAGATGCCTCAGAGACAATTCAGTTATTATTTTTAAGGCAAAATTCTGTTTTTGAACCTCTTTATCCAGGTAAAGGGACGTTTATTAAGACATTAAGTAAATCAGGGGGGAACAAAAACACAATAAAACATTTTTATTCAAGGCTGTCTCAGGGCCCCTCCCTGCAGTGGGCCCTGGGTGAACAGTACCACCTCCCCCCACCCCCAGTCCGACACCCCTGGCCTGGTGGCTTGGGGTCTGGGGGCGCTCGTCCCCGAATGGGGGTCTGGGCTGGGCCTGGGGGGACTGGGTCCTGGCTCGCTTACTGCCTGGGGCATGGGCGGGGTCATGCGGCGGAGCCTGGGCCTAGCTCCGAGGCCTCAGGTGGACCTTAGTGCCTCCTCAGTGGCTTCTATTCCATTGCGGGGGAGGGGGATCTCCGGGAGGGGGAGGACTCAACTCTGCCTGGGTGTCTGATGTCTTTTGTTGTCTGGATGTTGATCAAATGCGAGGGTGGGAGTAGATATTCTGCTGGGGTGGGGCTGAGTTGGCAACCTCAGGCTCAGTGGGGCTCTCTGATGCTGCTGCAGTGAGCCCTGGCCAGATGGGTTGGGGTCTTCCTTCCCCCGGGTGGGGTCTGGGAACGGGGGTGCTTATTGGTGTCAGCGGGGGAGCTGGCTCCATGCGGGTATGATTCTCATCTCCGCAATTCCGTGGCGGCTAGCGTCCCTATTTTAGTTCACATATTAAACACTTCCATCAACAACATGTCATGCAGATGCAGACTTAGAGCCTTGGGGGTGAGTGAGCACACTCGACGGCATCTGGAGGGGGGATCACTCAGCCTTTCCTCGGGTGCCGGTGCCCACTTTCAATTTACCCTCGCCCCTGACACATTTCCCTCTGGTGGGTGTAACCTTGGTCTGCCTGCACATTTGCAGCCCTTGTATCTGGGGCTGAAAGTATTTGGCATCTGTCGGCTTGCTCCTGGTGACTGCCTGGTGGGGTCTGGGCCCTGGGCTCTGTCGGGTCTCCGCTGGGGTTGGGCGCCCTCGGGTGCTGGGCCGCTGGGTTCCGAGCTCAATCTACCATCGAGTGGGCGGCTTCAGATGTGCCTGGGAACTTACTGTTATCTCCTGGCCCTCTGGCACGACTGTGTCACTTAAAGTGCTGAAGCTGGGACATGCTGTTAAAAGGTGTGAGACGGCCAGAGCACAGTTGGGCCTATTTTAGCTAAAATAAGGAAGTCACGTAGGCCTCAGAGTTTTTTTTTTTAAATAGAAAAAAACAGACATGTAAATTAGATGCAGAAAGCAGAAACTTAGATGTTTCTGGTACCGCTCAAAACCAGTTTGGACCTAATCAGAAGGTATAAAATGACATGTAAAAAGCAAAACTAGGTTCGTCTGTTTGTGCGCATCAAGGAAGACCATTGGGACGGTGGGTTATAGCCAGGGCTCTGAGGGTAATAAGATTATCGACAGAGAAGACAGTGGCTTCAGTCGGAGTTGCCTAGGACAAACCAGAACCCAAGCCAAAGATCTTAGTAATTAGTAGTCTTTTTACCATCTGCGTCGCTTAGCTAAAATAAAACCATTTTTGTCAAGACAACACCTGGAAATAGTAGTTCATGCTTTTATTACAACACGGATCGACTACTGTAATTCCCTCCTATTTGGAGTGACCAGGGCAACCGTGGCAAGGTTGCAACTAGTGCAAAATGCAGCTGCAAAATTTTTGGTGGGTAAAAGAAAATTTGACCATGTTTCCCCAGTCTTGAAATCCTTGCATTGGCTGCCTGTGGCTTTTCAGATTCGTTTTAAAATCCTTTTATTGGTTTTTAAATCATTACATGGACTGGCTCCTTCATATTTGCAGACACTGATACATCCATATACACCGGCACTGGCACTCCGCTCAGACAATAGTCTTCTACTCACGGTTCCTAGGACTCGTTTGAAGACAAGAGGAGATAGGGCTTTTTCCGTGGCGGGCCCGAAACTCTGGAATGAGTTACCCTTCGATGTGCGTGCTTCACCATCGGTGACAGTTTTCAAGGTCAGGCTGAAGACTTTTTTATTTGATCTGGCCTTTAACTGTGGCCATTAGTCTGCTTGTATTTTTTTTGTTTTTTAATGTGATTTGATTGTTGTTTTTAATTCTTTAATTCTTGTTTTAATCCTTGTTTTGTCAATCACTAATATATGTCTGTACAGCTCTTTGTTGTCACCCTGTGCCTGAAAGGCGCTTTAGAAATAAAGTTGAGTTGAGTTGAGTAGAGACCCAGGGCATGGTTATATTGCAAGTTCTCCTATACAAAAAATCTATTTATATATTTATTTATTTATTCTTTTCGATGGTTTTACCACCTCGAAGAAGAAGCAACTCTCATGACCAGTCATATCAGTTAGAGTCAGGAGTAAAAATAGATTAACAGCTCGTCTGGAGAGTTTGCAAGAAAATAGCTCCAGTTCTTGATCACGACTTTGTGGCTTTTTTCTCCTCGTCTCCTACAAAGAGAGAATTATGAACCACCATTTCCAGCTTCAGCACTTTTACCGGGATGTAAGTAACAATAACTAAGTTGGCTAAATTAATTTTATTAATTTTGATCTATCATTGTGGTCGAATATCGAGTTGAATATTAACCAATCAAATGAGATTTTATGCCGTTTGCTGCTCCTGCCAAATGTTATGCAAAATAAATGTACAAAACTAGATAAAGTATTGTAGTGGACATGCCCATTTGTGAGTGGTTCATCATGGTAGTAAAGCATTAGGATTTGTGTCAAAATAATAATTAGGAAGTTTTAATCGTTTGTCTTGGCCAATTTGTTGACCCTTGTAGCTGTTTTTCCAAGGTACACAAACCATCCTAGGTCAGTGTCAAGTGCCAGAGTCACAGGGGGACCTACAGTTAACGGGCGTGGCCGTATAAGTAATACCCTTTTCTTGGAGACTACTCAGGGGGTCACTTTATGGAGGAGGCAGGGTACGATGCCGCCGGATGAATGTAGGCAGGACCTAGTCGTGTCCCCTCATCACACCAGCTTAAATAAAATCCTTCGTGGGTTCTGGATTGGATAAGACTCATCAGGTCTACAGGGGTGGAAATTATTTACACAACCAACCGGCCAGCCGCTGAGAATCTACCGGCCCCGGAGGTCATGTGCTAAAACGAGTAAAAATCACAACTGAACCACCGTTTTAAACGTAATAGACTTTTATTATGTTCATATTTACAATCAGCACTGTGTCAGTCTCTGGCACCATAGTGTTGCAGGCTGAATATTTGGCTAGTGGTGGACTAGTGGTTTAAAATAAAAATAAAAAGATTTAAAAAATAAAAAGATGACTTACTATAATCTCTTATGGTTCTTTTTTTCTCCATGTTATGTTTTTTGAAGTTTTCTTCAATAGTTAACTGCATCTTACCATTGAAATGAACAAAAAACACATGCTTAAAAACACATGGTTAAACAGATCAAACTCATTATTATGATAATTCGTTTAGCCAATAATACTTACTCGCACATCCAAGTGAAGTCTGTGTAAGGCCTCCCTTTCTTTGCAATGGCGTGAGCCGTACGAAACAACTTTTCCAGTTGGTCTTGTGCTTTCGTCAGACGCGAGGGCCTTTGCAGCTGGCGATTCTCCTACCGCTGCTGTTTTTGCCATAGCAGTCTTTTCCGCCTTCATGTGGCTCGCTGTTTTTTTGTGGTCTTTCACGTATTCCGATTTGAATTTTTTTGTTCCCTCAACAAAACTTGATTTCGTCGACGCATAGGCCTACTTCCGGCATTCAACACAGTACATCACCTCCTCCGCTTTGCTGTACTCGAGCCATTCTGGTCGCTTCCCATCTTCTTTAAATCGCCAGGAATCATTCCACCTACTGTTGTGGGAAAAAAGGTTGTTTGTTTCTGTTCCTGATGTATTTTGGTCAAAGGATATGATGGTTCAAGCGGCTCATCTGAAGTCACTCCTCTCAGGCCCGTGTGATGCTGGATCAGGCCTTCGGGGTGAACGCCGGTATGTAAATGACAAACAAAGCTTGGGCGCCACCCGGGCGGTAAGTCGTCAATTATTTACCGCCCGACGAGAAAATTTACCGCCAATGGCACTTGGGCGGTTCAAGTTTCCACACCTGGGTCTAGGGATTTTCGGACCCTTAAGACGGAGAGCTGGTCTTGAGTAATTTTCAGTTCTGAACCGGGGATGACTTTGGTGCGATTCAACACCCCGGGGAGAGCCTCTGTGCCCATTGAGAGAGGGGTTGGTGCTGCTCTGGTGGCGGTCTCTCTGGGGAGACCTTGGGATCTCTGGGCTTGGATCTCCTCCTCCATGGGTCTTTGGGGGCAGGTCTGTGGCCCCTCACACTCACTATTAGATATTCCTATAGAAACCTTACATACACAAACACATGTACGCACACAGGTGCTTACATGGTGCTCTCACAACTATGGGTTTGGGTGTTTGGCACTATATGCACTATGATTTATTACCGTGTGATTTTCAGCAAAAATTGCTACTGTTATACATCCTCATGTTGTTGGTGCAGTGATGTTTTGGTTCTGTTGTATTTTTGTGTGTTCCATTTTTTGTCTCTCTTTCTGCAGGTCTAGAAGCGAATTGTTTTGCATCCCTTATTGTTTTTTTTTTTTGTGAATGCCCCCCCTCTCTTTCACCCCCTCCTTTCTCTTTCATTTATTTATTTATTTTATTTATATACTTATATTTAACAAGGATAAAACCTCTTGAGATGGAACATCTCGTTTTCAACAGGGTCCTTGATCAAAAACAACATAAGAATTGAAAGATAAGACAGCAGGTAACCATAAAAAATAAACTAATAATAATGAAATAAATAATAATAATAAATAAATAAAAACAAACAAATAAACAATAATAATAATAATTTTTCTATCACAGTACAAAACACAACTAATTCAATTAACCAGATCAGAATTAGGTAACCAGTTACAAGTTACAAGTGGGAGAGACAAATACATAAATAGTGTTCCTAAATAAACGAAAAGAAGTAATAGACCGAATATCACTTGGAAGATTATTCCAGTCCAGTGGGGCTTTAACACTAAAAGCCATTCTTCCCACTTCTTTCCTAAAATTAGGTACCAAAAAAGACGAATGATCATTAAATCTAGTAACATATCGATCTCTCACTCTCACCAGATAACTTTTTAAATACACAGGAAAATAAAAAATATATACATTTAAAAATAAATATTGACCAATGATATCTACGTCTGGCTTTTAACGATAACCAAGTCAAACTTTCATACATGAAACAATGATGTGTTGTAAACGGACAACGCAATACGAAACGACAAATGCTATTATATACAACATCAAGAGGATGAAGACAGGAGGACTCAGTAGTGTTTTGATAGATGATATCTGCATAATCTAGTATAGGAAATAAAAGTTGTTTAGCAATATGATTTCTCACTCTAAAATTAAAACAATTAATCCATTGATATAAGGTTTTTAATTGATAATTCACTTTTTTAGTTATCGACTGGATATACGATTTAAACGAAAAATCCGACTCAAGCCAAACACCAAGATATTTAACCTTTTCAACATTTTTTACTTTTGAAGAGTCTAAAAAAATTTAATCTAAAGACCCCATGGTACCTAACTCAAACTTATGCCTTTGAAACAGTATTGAATATGACTTGGTTTTATTAAGAATAAGTTTGCTATGGTTTAACCAATATTGTAAAGTATTGAAATTAGACTGAAGGCACTCTTGAATTTATAATATAGTAGATTTAGAGCAATATAAAATCGTGTCATCAGCATAAAGATGAACAGAGCACGAGGAACAGCACAAGGGAAGAGCATTAATAAAAATCAAAAAAAGCTGAGGCCCAAGTGAAGGGCCTTGAGGAACACCCTTGTCAATACCACGTATATTAGATTGTGATCCTTTTAAGGAAATATATTTTGAACGGTGGTGTACAAAAGGATTTACATTATTAGTATGGACCTTTGAAGTAAGTGGGTTCCTGATTAATAGTGTTGCCTTGCTCGCCCACCAGAGGGCAGTCTAACCTAATGCATGAGGCTGAGACAGACGGCAGACGAGCATGGTGGTGCGCAACAAGTTGTTCCTCCTAGATTAACCTGTTAATAAACCGTGTTACCGTCAGGATGGTGTGCGTTCATGACTGAAGTAAGTTCCCTAAAGTTAGTAATGAGTGTGTATGCTAAAGAATGGGTCGAGAGCAGCACTTGAGTGACACGGTTAACCTATTAGCTAGGTGAAGCTAACGTCTGGTTCCTATTGTTTTACATATGGATAATTGGGCATTTTTATGTGTGTTAAGTGACTGTACTTGTTTAAAGAGCAAATATTAGAGTTGTGTAAGTCTGCTTAGTTGAGATAAACAGTATTTGACTGTAATTTGTGTTATATGGTGTGGAGTTATAGCGTGTATTCTTTCTGCTTGCAGAGACCACACCTCCATTTCTGTATTTATGCCTCCTTTGTTGTACCACCTTCTGTACACCGTTATGCTATGATGATGCTTCAATACACCAGTTAAATCATCCCAGTCTCTTCATTATCTGCACAGTTGGGACCTTTCTCCTACCAATGACACCAGTGTATCCCTCCTGGCTATGAAGTAGTGTTTTGGCCGACACTCCAGAGTATTAATAGCTGTAGAGACATTCTAGCACCTTACAGTCTAATTACAAAGAGTTATCTACCCCACAGGTGGTGCAGAAATGAATTAAACCAAAATAGAGCGGGTGCAGTCAGACCAATCCCAGCAAACATTCGGACGTCGAATGGACGTTGAAACGACGTCAGTCCAAGACGTCCCGTCATGGTTGAAAAATAGTTCCAAAATGAAAGTTGAACCGACGTCTTTTCTGGACGTGCATTACACGTCTTTTCTGGACGTGCATTACATGTCTTTTCTGGAAGTGAATTACACGTGTTTTCTCGCCGTGAATTACGTCTTTCGCGCATCTTATTTGAAAGTTTAATGACCGTCAGTGAACGTCTGAGCTACACAGTAAAATAAAATGTAGTTTTTACATATATTAATAATAATAAAATCATAAATAGAATACCTCGCTTTACCGATTGTCAATGTTACTTTTTGTCCGAGCCTGGATTCGAACCTGGGTCCTCTGCGTGGAAGTCGGATGACTTACTAGTTGAGCTATAACTGTGCCATGTAAATGATGATAAAAAGTCGATCTTCAAACTGATTCACAACATGTTGTACTACAAGTAATTAATTGTCAAAATAACAATTATACATATAACTGTAGGCATGTACAAATGTATCTGAATGGACTTTGGGACATGTTCTGTTACATATTTTTTTACAAATTTTTACCGTCCTACCGCGACCATTTTGGGCCGTGGCCACCACGTCGCCGCCGGACCAATATTTGCTGGAATCTTATGTTGAAGTACACGTAACTAATTGTCCAAATAACAATTATACATTTAACTGTAGGCTAGTACAAATGTATCTGAATGGATTTTTAGGAAATGTTCTTTTATATTTTGTTTACAAATTTGGGCCGTCCTACCGCGACCATTTTTGGACGTGGACACGATGTCGGCGTCGGACCAATGTTTGTTGGGATTGCATTAAGCTTATCCAAAAGTAAATAGTGATCTACCACATCAAATGCTTTGGTAAAGTCTATTAAAATAGCCCCAGACAAAAAACTCTCATCAAAGCCTGAAAATGTGTCATTGGTAAGTTTAGTTAAAGCAGTAGTTGTGGGAAAATTCTTTCTAAAACCAGACTGAAGCAGAGAGTAACTTATTCAGGGTTTTTCCTGGCTCAAATTGAGGTAGAGGTGGTACCATCCTGACCATGCGCCAGCACATGCATACTCTGTGCATTCAACTGCCTCACTTTTTCTAAAGGCTAATTTTTTTTTAGTTAAGCATTCTAATTAGGGATGCGTCCTTACGTGTGACCGGATTCAAACTCACGAAATGTTTGACATTAGGGATGGGACGAAATATCGTTTGGCGAAATTTCGCGATATAAAACGTGACAAAATGCATCGAGTCAAAAAAAAAAGGATCGTGAAATAAAGACTAAATGGCACTGCTGCATGATTTGTGTATGGCGGACATACAGTCTAAAGCCTTTTTTATAAAACAATGCCGCTAATTTGCGCAACGCCTATGAGGCATCTGGGAGCGTTAGGTCGTTTATAAGAGCTCAGACCGTGGCGGTAATGTTGCGCAATCATGTCCGTTTTATAAAAGATTACGCGATGGTGGCATAAAGGAGGTATGGGGGCGGTCTCCGCGCTGTCACGGACTTCCGTTTATCTTGGACATAACTTGCTTTTTATTGCGATCAAAGCTGCGCTCGTTGAGTTTTTTTTCCACATTTCTCTACAGGTGTGTGTCCTCCACCATCACTGTGAACAGTCAGATGATCTGAGCTGCAGATCTAACGGAGAGACGCTCCCGGAGCGCCGCATCGCTCCAGTTTATCATCTCAGCTGGTTCGAAAACGAAACTTGTGGCCGTGTTTAGTTTCACTTTCATTTTGTAGTTCCCGGCCGGAGCTCGGCATTAATTTGACACCTCCCTCTGTTAAGTTAATGTGTGTTTATAAAACCGGCGAAGCCGCAATATTACAGCAATATTACAGCAATATTACAGCAATATTACTATCAAGCGTGGCTACACGAATGCCGCAAAATTCGGTAATATTACGCTGATTTGCCAGCATGGTGTGTCTTATAAAAAGGGCTTATGGTGGCAGGCTGACAGCACTATCTGCTGATTAAGCAGGGTAAAACTAAATTAAAAAAAATCCGGGGAACGGTGCAGTGCGTCGTGACGTCATCACGTCAAGTCACAACGCCTGCAACAACACTGCAGGCAGGAGACATTGTTTCTGCTCAAAGATCACTGATTACACCAGAAGATGTTGATATGTTAGTTTTTTTGAAGAAGAACCAGTCCTGAGATAACTTAACCTAGGGTTAGAGCAGCACTAAGGGAGTGTTCTTGTTTGTGTTTGGCCTGTTAGGCCTTGTGTTTCCCTGTGTGCAACGGAAACAAAAATAAACAAGTTGTTATTATACAGTAATATATATCCTTTTTTTTTCTTTTTTGATATCGTATCGTGACATATCGTTTCGTGACTATGACATATCGAGGTGCATCGTATCGTTAGTTTAAGTGTATCGTCCCATCCCTATTTGACATGGACAGAGACTACTTAATGTGGGACAACTTGAAATTCCAATTCAATTAAATTAAGTAACAAAAATTAGTAGCAAAAAAAAACTTCTATTCTGCCTTTCAGCTCTAACATCACTGTTAAATATACATAAAATTATTACTATTATCATCATATATTTAATGTCTGTTTGAATTCAACTTGAACAAGTAAACAGCAAAAGCTTTCAGACTACTTCAGTTCCTCTAAGTTACCACAGGCTCAGGCTCTTTGGACCTTCTACAGTGGCGCTGAATAACTTTAGCTAAAAGGATTTTAAACCATCAACTCCTTTTTAAAAATGTAAATAAAATACAATAAAAAATACAGGTTTAAGCAGCTTTTCAGATTTTTCATTGAATAATTAATCTGATTTTCCACAACAAAGTACCAATAATATTTTAGATCCATTTATGTTTATTTTAAATTAATTTTCCACTAATATCAACATCCCATTTAAAAATAACCATACTCTTTTGCAAAATTTCGTCTTCATAATTTAGAAACTAAATAATTATTATTCTAAAATGTCAACAAATCTCTAATAGTAAATTTTTAGGGAAGAGAAAAAACATCACTGACTTTAATCTCTGAAAAAACATCAGATCTAATCTTAGAATTCTGATTTTTCCTCAAACTTTTGAGACTAAGTCATCAAATTAAATCCTCTCAGCATTTCTGTGACGTTAGCTTGAGACAACACAACCCCAGCACCTCATTTGTTATCATCTTTGGGTTTTAGCATGAACCTGAATAATTACTGGGACATCTGCTTTTGACCAACATTTTTTATGACTCTCACCATTTCATATCGGACTCGTCCCGCTGACACGGAGAAATGATCCTGAGAAACATCACAAAGACTCTGTCAGAGCGTCTCTGAACAGCCACAAGTCTTTATTCTAACAGCATGTTCTCCACCACGTTCGCTCATCTCACCTGCACCTGCCGGGCGTTTCTTTTTGTTCGGGTGGTTCGTGAGCGCGCTCCATCCCAGGTAGCAAAATTGGTCTGGGCCAGATGTGGCCCACATCTGGCACTTACATCTGGCCAACATACCGCAATGAATGAGGGGCCCCCACTGGCCCAGGCCAGTTTGCCAGAGGTGGGCCATGTATGGCCCATAGCCGTTCCAGCACTGGGCCAGTTGTGGTAACCTGCACTGGCCCACATCAGGCCCAGCTCAGGCAGGGGCGGCTCGGACTCGGCAAACCAGATGTGGGCCAGTGGTGGGCCGTCATTCATTGCGGTATGTGAGCCAGATCTGCCATGGGTGCCGGATGTGGGCCATACCTGCTGAACTGCTTATTGCTCAGTCACAAATTTAGACAATAAATAAAACAATTACACTTCAAATATATACAATAACTGCTCAATCAATAAAAGGAGACCATGCTTAAGCTTTACAAACATTTGTAATTTCAAAAACAGCTGGAAATTCACAAATTGAGGAAACTATAGGTCATGTTTACATATAATTCCATTCAAGTTGTTACAATAATGTGGTAGAGGAAGTTCTTTAAAAATACATTTCCAAATTGAAACTTCATAAATGCAGAGATCAGTAAAGGAATGAAGATACACAGTAAATTTAGTTCACAGCAAAGATGTTTGCTTCAGTTTAATTTGCAGTTTATAAAACTACAAGAACCCACCATCACACAATTAGTCCAGAGGGGAAAGGAGAG
>SSNS01000459.1:183773-343328 GCA_006937985.1 Aphyosemion australe | reverse complement strand
TTTGTCACAAACCAGTCAAACCAGAATGTCGGAGATCTCCAGCTAAAAAGAACAAAGAGAGAAAGAGTGAGGGAGAGGGGTAAAAGCTAGCTTTACTAGCCAAGGATGTGTGATAGCCACATCTCACAAACACTAATGTGGAGTTAACACACAACACAACTTAACTATTAGCAAACCCACGGAAGACCTAAATATGTTTAGTGCACCACAGAGTTAAGTTAAATGTGACATTAAACTAATTCAAATTAAAGTGCAAAAATTCTTCTAAACAGATAAAACAGCAAGAACAAATAAACTCGCGGCACTAATTTTACTTTACATGGCGACTCTCAAGACTCTAAACTACAAATGAATGAGATTTTTACCATTTTAAATGAGAAAACCAAGACTTACCGAACAATAGAGAGATGAGTCTGCGCGCCAATAGATTTAAATGGCTGCCGGCCTTCTTCTTCTACCCATAATCCAAAGCGTGCAGGACTAAATCCCGTGCATTCTCGCGAGATTTAACAAAGAATTTTGATGTGTGAGGTTTTGTCATTTCATATAAATATAAGGCATTTTATGCAGAAAAATGGTGAAAATATGCCATCTTTTTTGCAACGAAATTTGGATAATGGATAAAGCCAGGTTTAATGTAAAATAATAATAATAATTTATGGTTTATTTTGTTGATTAGTTACAAAGATTTCTTCGGATGTGATTTTTAGTTTTAGAATAAACTAATATTTACTGAACAAATCTGTATATTTCAAGTTTCACCATGTTTTTTGGAGTTCCGACATTCAAACCTCAATTTATTTTTTTATTTTTATTTAACCTTTATTTAACCAGATGAGTCGATTGAGAACTCATTCTCATTTACAACGACGATCTGGCCAAGAGGCAGCAGCAACAGACACATAGTTAGCTTTACACAAACAGATAAGATAAAAAACAGATAAGATAAAGAAAAATAGGGAAAAAAATGCATAAATGCAAAAATGCATAAATCAGACTAGGAATTAAATATTGAAAAATCCCTCTGAACCTTCATTGTAAAGATTGGACATGTTACCAGCTGATCATCCTAGTTTAAGAGAGGAAACTGGCTCAAAACCTAATAATTGAAAATATTGAGTTTTGCCTGTATGGCTCCTCTTAAGTTTCTGTTCCCCACACATGAGCACCTTCCCAAAAATAGATGGTATTGACTGAACAATAGTTCACCCATACGTGCATGGGCTTATAGGTGGGTTGCATTTTGGTCCTCAAGCCTTAGTTTGCCCTCCTAAATCGGCTCTTGACAATCTTGTCACGTGAACTGGGTGACATACCAATTTCCACAACTGGCCCACATCTGGCATGAACAGATCTGGCCCATAGCATCCTAAGCCTCAACTGGCCCACATCTGGCATGCCTCATATGAGCCGTGCCATCATTGCCAGATCTGGCCCACGCCTGGTTGACATGTCATTTGCCATGCCAGACGTATGCCAGATGTGCCGGCTTGAAGCCAGATCTGGCCCATGTCAGCCTGCTACCTGGGATGCGCTCCGGACCTGCGTTAAAGCCCCGCCTCCTGTTTTAACAGCCACAGCTTTCTCCACAGTTTATGCAAGATTTAAATTGAAACGGAAGACTGCCAGTAATGCGGAACAGAGTCTCAATTTGCGGGACGAGTGAAAAGCAATGAAAATGCGGGAGTCCCGCACAAAGCAGAACAACTGGTCACCCTATCCTCTGGTCGAATCAGGTCCAATCAGGTCGATAAAACCAACTAGCGGGAAAAACTACTTTTGATCTTTTGCTCCAGCTGTTTTAGCGCTTTCCAGTGCACCGCTGCTGATACAGCGCCGCTGTAGTGGCGCAACGCTGCAACTGCAGTTAAAATAACATCCAGCTGGGGGCAGAGTGAAATCAGGATGGGGCGGCACAAAATTAGCTGGAGGCGGCCGCCACGCAAATTTGAACGCAGGAAAAACCCTGTTATTGGACTCAAGTTAACTATACAATTGATTAAAAATTAATTTTTCAAAAACTTTAACTACTGTGTTAATTAAGGCAATAGGTCGATAGTTGAGTTCACTAGCATCGCCCCCTTTAAAAAGAGGTAAAATTTTAGTATATTTCCATAATCTTGGTACTGAGCAAGTATTTAAAGAGAGATTAAAAAGCATTTCCGTGTCCATTGGGATTTAAAACAACCAAAAGCATTTCTAATAAAGTTTTCATATCAGGCGGGGCATTTTAGTTGAATCTATAATGCTCCAGAGCTTAGAGAGTAAACCTGTACGGCTTGTTTTCGGCACTCAGACATCCATTCTGATTGCTATACAGTCGGACAAGACACGGGGAAAAAAAAAGAGCGGGCCGTGATGACGCAGCAACAACCCCATCCAGCTGTGGTTCCCCCTTATGACATATTAAGGAAGGCTTTCTCAGAACAGGAGGTTTTCTCTCGCCTTTTTCAACTTTCTAATTTACATAAAAAGTAGGTCAAACATGGCTTTGACTGTTTGGCATGCTACTGTTGACCACCCAAGCTGTCTTATTCAACAACAACAAGGAAATGTTGGTTTACATTCTAGGTCCCCTTTAATTACTGACAAGGAGAATGTACCCAACATGTTGGTATGTGCTGCAGAGGGAGTCTGACCAAGTGTTCGTTTATGTAGCGTAGGGAGGAAGAACGTGTTGACAAAACACAAATAACTAATAAAATTATCCCTCGTTTTATGGCGTAGTTTTCGCTCACATCTTAGATCCAAATTATCACAACAGGGTTCTTACATTTGCATGAAGGAGGTATAATTGTGTGCTCCTGTAGCTTAAAAGCATTAAAAACATAAAAAATGTCATGCTACGGTACATTTATAATTTGTAATTAATTTGCAGTTAATCGTGAGTTAACTTTGAAACTCATGCGACTAATCATGATTCAAAAGTTTGTCGATTGATGGCTCTAAATTTAGAATCTATGTTTTCTTTTGTCTTTTATCCTGTCCAGAACTTCCACAGCATCATGTCTGGGAAAAAGAGGAGATTCTGACCGACCAGCAGCTCTCTAACCAGGAGACCTCCAGTTTGGACCAGAAGGAACCAGAACCTTCACTGATCAAAGAGGAACAGCAGGAACTCTGTATCCATCAGCATGAAGGGCCGTTCATTCTGAAGCAGGGAAATGTTCCCTTCACGGTTACTTCTCCTTCTGAAGAAACAGACAGTTGTGAACCAGAACCAAACAGGAACCAACCATTGTGTCAGAGTTCTACTGAAGCTGAGAACCAAGATCAGGATGGATGCAGGAATGAAAACTCAGAACCAAAAAGCAATGAAGAACTGATACAAAATAAAAAACGTCAACAAATCAAAGATAACAAAGACAGTGTAGATAGTCAGAAGGTAAAAAGGCACAAGAGGGCTCACAGAGATGAGAGACCATTTTCATGTAAACTCTGTGGGAAATCTTTCAGTCAGAAGTGTTTTGTAACTCGTCATATGAGATCTCACACTGGTGAGAAACCATTTAGATGTGAAACTTGTGGTAAATGTTTTGCTGACAGTACTCAGTTGACTAAACACATAAGAACTCACACAGGTGAGAAACCATATCCATGTAAACGTTGTGGTAAATGTTTTACTGACAGTAGTCGGTTGAATAGACACATGAGAACTCACACAGGTGAGAAACCATATCCATGTAAACTTTGTGGTAAATGTTTTATTGACAGTGGTCAGTTGACTAAACACATGAGAACTCACACAGGTGACAAACCATATCCATGTAATCTTTGTGGTAAATGTTTCTCTCAGAATTATAATTTGACTACACACATGAGAACTCATACAGGTCAGAAACCATTTCAATGTCAAGCTTGTGGTAATTGTTTTACTGACAGTAGTAGCTTGACTAAACACATGAGAACTCACACAGGTGAGAAACCATATCCATGTAAACTTTGTGGTAATTGTTTTATTGACAGTGGTCAGTTGACTAAACACATGAGAACTCACACAGGTGACAAACCATATCCATGTAATCTTTGTGGTAAATGTTTCTCTCAGAATTATAATTTGACTACACACATGAGAACTCATACAGGTCAGAAACCATTTCAATGTCAAGCTTGTGGTAATTGTTTTACTGACAGTAGTAGCTTGACTAAACACATGAGAACTCACACAGGTGAGAAACCATATCCATGTAAACTTTGTGGTAATTGTTTTATTGACAGTGGTCAGTTGACTAAACACATGAGAACTCACACAGGTGACAAACCATATCCATGTAATCTTTGTGGTAAATGTTTCTCTCAGAATTATAATTTGACTACACACATGAGAACTCATACAGGTCAGAAACCATTTCAATGTCAAGCTTGTGGTAATTGTTTTACTGACAGTAGTAGCTTGACTAAACACATGAGAACTCACACAGGTGACAAACCATATCCATGTGAAATTTGTGGTAAATGTTTCCCTCAGCATAGTTGTTTGACTAAACACATGAGAATTCACACAGGTGAGAAACCATATGTATGTGAAACTTGTAATAAATGTTTTACTGAAAGTCATTCCTTGACTAAACACATGAGAACTCATACAGGTGAGAAACCACATCCATGTAAAATTTGTGGTAAATGTTTCACTGACAGTAGTCAGTTGACTAGACACATGAGAACCCACACATGTGAGAAACCATATCCATGTAAAACTTGTGGTAAATGTTTTTCTCAAAGAAGTCTCTTGACTAGCCACATGAGAACTCAACACAGGTGAGAAGTCTTTTCCATGTTTGATCTGTATAGCGAAATTCAGCTAATATTTTCTTTAACTTCTCGTGAAAATTCACGCTTAAATGTTTGTTTTGGCTTGCTTTTAGCACCACTTAGTGTCTGTTAGTAAAAACAAAAATAAAACTCTCCTGACTGTGTTTCTCTTTTAATACCTTAATCTAACTTTTTTAATGTCTCCTCAGTATTTATTAGTTTCTACAGAAGTGGTTCATCACTAAATCAAACAAATCAGCTGTGTTCACAAAAAATATGCAGGAAACATGCTGGAAGCACCAGCGCTAGCATGTCAGCTCCACTTTACTAAATCCAACAGGGACTGGCACTGTGAAGTTGCAAGTGCGGTATATCACCAAACCGAGCAAATATTCTGTGCCTTTCAACAAGAGCTCTACTCTGTCCAATTCAAAATACCCAAGGGACCTTTCAATGTTTTTGCATGCGGCTTGTGACTGTTGAAGATGTCAAACATCCCGTCAACCATCTATAAAGAAGCACAAGGCTCCATTAACTCATGTATCAGCCCGACAGTGGTATTGGATCAAGATCAAATTATTAATTTCATTTATAGATGGTAGTTCATCCCATGTTTAGCTAGAATCATCCTGAGGGAAAATAGACCGAGAAGAGGAGAGGACCAATAATTGAACCCTGAGGCACTCCCCAAGGGAATGGCAAAGTGGGAGAGGTGCAGTCCTCAATTTGGACACTGAAACATTCATCAGATAGATAAGATCTAAACTAGTCAAGTGAGTACACCCACCCAGGACTCAAGTCTGTTAAGAAAGATTGTATGGTCTAGTGTATCAAAGGCCAGGTCGAGTAGTAACGGCAAGACACAAGAGCCAGTATCAGTTGACACCAGAATATCTTTAGCACGAGGACAGGGGCAGATTCTGTGCTGAAGTTAAGCCTGAAATCAAATTGCAACGGGTCAAGAAGGCAGGCCCAATAAAATGAAAAAAATAAAACTTCAAGTGCTTTAAAGTTTTAACAAGATCTACACCTAGAGGCTGCAGTTTGACATCATAAAACACACATTTCCAGTGTAATATTAAAGATTAAAGTCCCATTAGTTGTCACACACTGGTGAAATTATTACTCTGCATTTGACCCATCCCCTGGGGGAGCAGTGAGCTACAGCTGTTTTATAATAATAAAATATATTGCTTTACCTTTCGTTCCTGAAAAGAAAAATTCACTGAGCAGGTTGATCATAAAGATTAAAGGTGAGTATGATCTCAGCTTTACCGCGCTCTCATTCAGAAGATAACCTGAATTTTAGCATGAAGTGAGTGGTTTAATTTCTGTTTTTGAATCTGTTTTTTTTGGCTTCAATAAAGAATCCAGTGAATGAATATATATATATATATATATATATATATATATATATATATATATATATATATATATATATATATATATATGAGGTTTTCTAACAATCACTGTGATCCTTTTAAATAATGCCTCTATCTTTTGTCATTTCAAATTTCACTGAGATTTAAATCTTGAACTTCTCCAATGTATCTTGGAAATGTTAAGGCTGCTTATTTATGCACCAGGACAAAATTACACCCAGCCCTGGAATGAGGAAAAAAAGGGGACATGAGGAAAAAAGAAGTGATATCCTTATCCCACCTGCCATCGTGGCTTCACAGCTTTATGATCAGATGTGTTCGCTGGTAGCAGGCGGGAGTTTCCTCTTGGTCCACCGTTTGGCACGAGTCTCTGAGAGTTGAAGCTAAAAGAATTTGACACGCTGAAGAGTGGCGAAAACTACTGGCAGCTTCTGTCCAGGCAGCTTTAGAGGAACTCGTCATTTTGTCACTTAGAAACCAGGAACCGTTTTTTGGTTCAGGATCTGTGGTGATTTCAGAGATTAGTCTTGTCCCAGGTTAGGTCGTTCATGTTCTTCAGGACTCTCCGGACAATCCTCTCCAGCTCTTTTCTAGCTCGCTGTTCTTCCTCCAGCGTCCTCTTTAACCTCTTGTTGTCCTGGGGGGAAAACGTAAAGTACAAAAAAATTAAAATGAGACACAAAAGTATGAGAAACCTAAAGAAATGAAAAGTAAGAGTAAGAGAGGTTTATCTGGAGTAATTTCTGCCATATTGCTTTAAATGTTCTTCACATACCATACTAGATTATTTATAGAGCACTTTCAACACAGCATTAAAAATGACCAAAGTGCTCAACACTGGCAAGGACAGATAAAAATGAAGAAAACAGACACGGGTTCAAACAGTTAGGTTAAAAAAAACACCAATGAGATATGGCATTTAAAACTGCAAATAGATCAAAGAAAAAACATTCTATAGAATGGAAAAAATAAAATAAAAGAGGGCGTTCAAAAGCACAGTTAAGGATTAAAACCCTGAGAAAAATAATGTGATTTTAGGAGAGGTTTAAAAATGCCAAAGGAGGATGCCTGCCTGACCTGGAGGGGAAGTGAATTCCAGAGTTTTGGGCCACTGACCAAGAATGTCTTTCACTTCTAGCCTTGTAATGTGCTTAAAGCCTAATTTATACTCCTCCATCTGTGTCGGTATGGAGACACGTAACGTCATTGAGATGACGATTACCCAGTACAGACCAAAGTTTAGAAACCGGCCTACGCTGGTAAAAGCAGAATTTCACAACCAAGTTGACCTGAGAGTTCATTTTTAGGGCTGAGTCCATTCTCACTCCCAGGTTTGAAACCATGAGGAGGGACAGAATGGAGCTCAGGAGTTTTGTATCAAGCAAGACTTGGGATCTAAAGAGTGTAACTTTGGTTTTTGAGTCATTAAGATGGAGGAAGTTTGCCGGCAGCATCCTCCTCTCACACGTGTCCTGTAGACAATCAGAAAGAGGTTGGAGAGAATCACTGGGTTTGAAGGACAGATACATTTGACAGTAATCTGCGTAAAAATGGTAGTGGACAGAGTGCCTCCTGAAGATATCACCCAAATGTAGAATCCATCCATCCATCCATTTTCTCCTGCTTATCTGGAGTCGGGTCATGGGGGCAGCAGCCTAATGAGGGAGGCCCAGACTTCCCTCTCCCCAGCAACTTGGGCCAGCTCTTCCGGGGGGATCCCAAGGCATTCCCTGGCCAGCTGAGTCCCTCCAGCTTCCTTTGGGTTTCCTCCCGGTTGTACGTGCCCGAAAAACCTCACCAGGGAGGCGTCCAGAAGGCATCCTAACTAAATGTAGAATATAAATAGAAAACAGTAATGGCCCAAGGATGGAACCTTGAGGGACTCCCAAGGAAGGGGAACTGATGGAGACGAACAGTCGTCCAGCATAACGCTAATAATAGAATAGAATAGACTTTATTGATCCCACAGTGGGGAAATTCACTTGTCACAGCAGCACCATCACTCAAAAGGTAATTAGAAGAAGATAAAAAAACAAGGATACATCTATATACACATAGTAATCTACTATTGTAATCCTAGATCACTAAAAAACCACAAATAAAGATAAAAACAGACATGGTACCAACACTATGCAGCATACTGTAAGAGACACAGACAACAATGAGAATCCGGTATTGCACAATTATAGAACACATGAATATTGCATTGGTGTTATTGTGTACCAGGATGATAACAGTACAGTTTAGACTGAGGAGTTATACACTCTTACTGCAGAGGGGATGAAGGATCTGCGATAGCGCTCAGTTTTACATTTTGGATGTCTAAGTCTACCTCTGGAGGAGCTGTCCATGACCTCCACAGTGGATGGGAGGGGTTCCTTAAGATGGAGGTCATCTTCCCCAGCATCCTCCTCTCACATGTCTCCTCAACAGAATCCAGTGGGCAGCCCAGAACCGAGCTAGCTTTGGTAGCTAGCTTGTTCAGTCTCTTTCTGTCTCGGTCAGAGCTGCCTACACCCCAACAGACCACAGCAGAATGAATAACAGAGGCTCCTGTCATGAATGTAGGAGCAGAACCAGTTCAGGGCTGATCCTGTAATTCTGGCCTTGTGCTCCAATCTGGAAACCAGGATGTGATGGTCAACAATGGTCAACTATATCAAAAAAGTCGGCAGAAAAGTTGAGGAGTACAAGAATAACAGAAAGCCCTGAGTCGGTAGCCAGCAGAATGTCATTAAATACTCGGAGATGGACAGATGGACATAAAATACATCAGTATGGAATAAGAGGTGTGGCTCATCAATGGGTTAAAAGTTATTTAGAGAATAGAAAACAATTTGTCCAAATAAACAACACTAAATCAGAACTGCAGGAGATTAATTATGGAGAGCCACAAGGGTCGGTCCTTGGACCTAAACTGTTCATATTATTTATTAATGACCTTGTAAATGTATCTAAGCTACTCGGTACTGTTTTATTTGCTGATGACACAACATTGTTCTATTCAGGGTCAGATATTAATGAAGTAACTAGTGATAAATAATGAACTGATAAAAGTTTACTACTGGTTTGATATAAACAGACTTTCACTGAATCTTACCAAAACAAATTTTATATTGTTTAATGACAGAAAAAACAAGGATGAAACATTAAAAATAGATGGGATGGAAATTCAAAGGGTGAAAGAAACCAAATTTTTAGGAGTCATAATTGATGAAGCTCTCACTTGGAAGTCACACATAGGTTATGTCAGAGGTAAAATTGCCAAAGCCATAGCAGTACTACATAAAGTCAAGTTTTTACTGAATAGTTCTGGATTGCTGACATTGTATAACTCACTGATTGTTCCATACTTTTTTTTTTTCCACTTTTTATTTCATTCAATTAAAAAAAAAATACAACAACTACAAAACAATATACAAATAAAATACAGTACAATTTGAATGAAAGGGAGCAGATGGAAGAAAAAATCTTATTATTTCTGCCCCTTTTTTTTAAACTAAATAACCAACATATCTTTATGCATTCCCTCACAGTTCATTCAGTCACATATGTCCATTATATCCACATAAATTATACGCATTCGTATCCACTCAACACACTTGATTTGATATATTCTCTAAACACTTTTAGAGTTCTTGATTCTTTCCCTACTCTGTCCAGGCAATTCCATAATTTCACACCATTCACCGAGATACTCATTTCCTTCATTCTTGTCCTAAATCTGGGCTTTTTGAAGATTTCAATTCCCTTCAACGAATAACTACTTTCCCTCTTTCCAAATAATTGCTGAATGTTTTTTGGCAATGTACCTATATTAGCTTTATACATTATATGCAATATTCTCCAGTCGACCAAATCATGAAATTTTATTACCTTATATTTTATAAATAATGGGTTAGATGGAACTCTACTGTGATTATTGTTAATAATTCTTATGGCTCTTTTCTGCAAAATAAACAATGGTTGTGTATAAGTTCTATATGCAGTTCCCCAGATTTCTACACAATAAATTAAGTATGGCAGAATTAGTGCATTGTATAATGATAACAACCCATCGTTATTCAGTAAAAACTTCACACTATGTAATACTGCAATGGCTTTGGCCACTTTACCTTTTATATAACCTATATGTGATTTCCAGGTTAGAGCTTCATCAATCATTACTCCTAAAAATTTGGTCTCCTTTACCCTTTGTATTTCCCTGATATCTATTTTTAATGATACATCAATTTTCTCCCTGTCATTAAATAAAATAAAATTTGTTTTTTTAAGATTAAGTGTTAATCTATTTATATCAAACCCTTTTATTAGTTCATTATTTATTACTTGTGTTACTTCATTAATATTGGACCCTGAATAAAACAATGTTGTATCATCTGCAAACAAAACAGAACCAAGTTTCTCAGACACATTTACCAGGTCATTGATAAACAAGTTGAACAGTTTAGGTCCAAGGACCGACCCTTGTGGCACTCCATAACTAATATCTTGCAGTTCTGATTTAATATTATTTATCTGAACATATTGTTTTCTGTTTTCTAAATAACTTTTAATCCAATGATGAGCTACTCCTCTTATTCCAAAATGATGTAGTTTTTGCATTAACCTTGAATGATCAATAACGTCAAAAGCTTTCTTTAAGTCAATAAAAACGCTAATGAAGTACTCTTTATTGTCAATTGCTGTGGTTATTTTCTCTGTTAAATCTATTATTGCCATTGCTGTTGAATGTTTGGTCCTGAATCCATACTGTTCATTATGTAAAATATTATTTTTTTCAATGAATTTATCCAACCTTGATACAAAGACTTTTTCTAATATTTTGGAAAACTGTGGAAGCAGTGACACCGGCCTGTAATTAGTGAAATTGCATTCATCACCAGTCTTAAACAATGGAACAACTTTAGCTATTTTCATAGCATCGGGGAAGACTCCCGTAGAAAGTGACAGATTACATATATAAGTGAAAGGATCAATAACAGATTCTATTATAGTCTTTACAGTCATCATGTCCAAATTCTCATAATCAGTTGATCGTTTGTTTCCACAGTTTTTTTACAATTTTTCGTATTTCTTGTTTTTCTACTTTGCCAAGGAAAATACTACTGACATTATTTACCACTGTATTCTGTTTATCTTCTATTAAAGTTTTGTGACCCACCAAACTCTTCCCTACATTTACAAAAAAATCATTGAATTCATTAGATATTTCTTTAATATCATAAATGTCTTTATTGTCCTTGACAAAGTAATTTGGTATATTTGATTGAGTTTTATTTCTGTTAGTCACACTATTAATTATTCCCTATGTAGCCTTTGTATTTTCCTTATTCTTTTTCAATAGTTCACCATAATAATCTTTTTTTCGTTTCCTAATTATTGTTATTAATTTATTTTTATATTTTTTATATCTGTCTTCTGTTACTCTTGTTTGTGATTTTAAAAAAGTCCTATATAGCTGGGGGGGTTTTGCGCAGGCATTTCTTATTTCTTTAGTCATCCATGGTTGGTCTACCCTTTTACCAGTAATTTTGATTAATTTACAGTTATTATTAAATGATTTCATCAGTATTTTCATGAAGGATGTATATGCAGTGTTAACATCCCTTACATAAACTTCCTCCCAATTCTGCATTTCAAGATCTTTAAGTAGTGCTTCCAAGGCTTTAACCGATTTATCTCGTTTGTAATTTATAGTGATTTCTTTTTTTATCAATTGTTTGTATTTCAATATTGCAGACAGGTAAATGATCACTAATATCGGTCATCAATACCCCACTCCTCATTACATCATCTTTTTTATTTGTGAATATATTATTCACAAATAAATAAAAAAATTTTAAAAAGTATATAATTATACTTAACTTACTGTGTAGAAATATGGGGATCCACATGTAAAACTCATACACAACCACTGTTTATTTTACAGAAAAGAGCATTGAGAATCATTAATAACAGTCGCTATAGAGATCCATCCAATCCGTTATTCATCAAATATAAATTACTGAAATTTTATGATTTAGTTGATATGAAAATATTACAAACAATGTATAAAGCAAATGCAAATACTTTACCCACCAACATTCAGAAAATCTTTGAAAAAAGAGTCAGTAGTTATATGTTAAAAGGAACTGAAGTATTTAAAAAACCTAGGTTTAGAACCAGAATGAAGGAGATGACTATTTCTGTAAATGGTGTGAGATTATGGAACAACCTTAGCAAGGACATAAAAGAATCAAAGTCACTAAATATATTTTAAAAATGTATTAAATCGAGTGTATTACAGAATTACAATAATCTAAATTAAGATAGTGTCTGATTAGGTTTGTAAATTACAAGAATATAGTTTGATGAATCTGTGTTTTGTTTTGTTGTTTATTGAGACAATTATGGAAGTATTATAAAAAGTTTGGTGTTGTAAAAAGGGGCAGTTAACATAAGATATTTCTTCTTTCTGTCCCTTTTCATTCAAATTGTTTGTTTGATTTATTGGTTTATTTTTTTTTTTTTTTTTGCATTTTGAATTTTTTGAATGAAATAAAAAAAAAAAAAAAAAAGATTTTCAGTACTGTGGAAACATCTAAATCCAGACTGAAAAGTGTCCATGGTATCATGTTCATTTAGAATGCGATACAACTGCTCATAGACCATTTTTTCCAGTAACTTAGAGAGAAAAGGTAGTTTAGAGATGGGTCTAAAGTTTGGAGAAAAAAAATATGGAGTCAAGACCAGGAATATCCTAAATTGGTTGTACCACAGCATGTTTGACAGTACAAGGTACTTCAGCCAGGGTCAAACTACTGTTAAACCATCCTTAAATAGAGGAGGAGGACTCAGGTTTCACCTTTCCAGCACCTACAATGCAGCTTTGAACCAAGTTCCAAAACAGTTTCAGTCCAGTTCACACCCTCCTGCATCTAATCAACACAACGACTCACAAACAATAGAGGCTAACGATGGTAACGACCCATCAAGAGGTAGGGAGGAGGGGCATTCACAGGCAGATGCTGCACGTTGAGCAACAATAGACAGCTACAGTTTATAAGATCGACCCTCCCATATTCCAGTCAGAATTGATAAAGCTCCTCGGATGAGAAGCGAAACGTCTTCAAGAAACCAAAGAAGTCCAGTTGCCTTCATTTGAACCCCTTGGATTACCATGACCTGGATGACTGAGAACCTTCACCAGCACAGTGCAGCTTGTGTTCATGTTGGTCTGATGGACAGAAAGAAATGTTCTCCTGTTCTCTGTGTTTATTAAAGACGAGCATAGAGCTGATTCACCTCTGGTGGTTCTCTTTCACCTCCTTTTCAACATTAAAGCTGTGGACTCTGATCCAAACATCTCCAGAGTCTTGATGTTTACACGTTTAGCCCACTGTCGGCTTAGATCACAGATGAGGACAGCTCATGGTCCAAGATGTTTTCTGCT
This sequence comes from Aphyosemion australe, assembly GCA_006937985.1. NCBI lineage: Eukaryota > Metazoa > Chordata > Actinopteri > Cyprinodontiformes > Nothobranchiidae > Aphyosemion > Aphyosemion australe. The sequence goes on along the minus strand of SSNS01000459.1, from coordinate 329,759 downwards.
TTCTTCTGACTGAAGCTTCTGAATGGACTTTTTGTTGATGTTCAGATTTTCTCCAAAAAATGAAATCCGCATAAAAACTTGTGATCATTTCTTTGTAAGTAGGCAAACTCAGAAAATCAGGAGTGACGAAATACTTTGAGAATTCAGTTGAATTCAGTAACACAGATGGATCCATTTCCTCTTTGATCCTAAAAACCTGCAACTGTGATTCCAGTTAAATCAGCTCTGGTGATCATTTCCCTCAGATCTTCAACAGTTTCTCTTTCCACTATTATTAGTCTCATTCTGTCGCCTTTTGAACTGATCCATGCCTTCGACTCCTTATTGTTGCTGTTCCAGACTCCAGTCCAGTAGGTGGCGCTAATGCGGGTCACCTATGACCAACCCCCCCAAAACCCCGGAAGCTGTTAGCAGAGTTAGCTTGTTGTTTGCTAGCAGCGTTAGCTTGTTGTTCTGGTGTGTGAGGTGAATCTCTGAGGCTCTGCAGCAACAATGTCTTCAGCTCAATCTCTGAGAGAGTTGATCACAGAGCGGCTAACTGCTGCTGCTGCAGAAATATTCTCCGACTTTGAAAAAACCATCGTCCGCTACGAGGAAGAGATCGATCGTCAGCGCAGACTGCTGGAGCTCAGCTGGAACCCACAGATCAACTTACACAGAATAGGTATGAAACAGCAGCGGGACTCATGTGGTTTCACTGAGGACACAACCTCAGGACGGGCTGCTTGGATCCGTTTGCTGTTCTGAAGCTTTTTGAGACAACTGAGCTGAAATCAGTCGGTAAACTTTGTTCCACTTTAGAGAAATAAACCAACATTTCAGGGATTTTAGGACGTTTTCAGTCACGTTTTCATTTTCAGGAACTCCACTAAATCCGTTTAAAAGAGACAAACTTTAAAGACTTAGTGAACGTTTCCAGCTGATGTTCTACAATCAGAGACTCGTTTAGAATAGTTTCTGTTAGTCTGATCTGTTTGTGGACTTTACCAAGTAAAGCTGTCAGCAGTTTCAAAGTGGAGCCTGATTCCATGAAAACATCCTCAGTCCTGTTTTCATCAGAGACTCTGATGCATCTGAGGAAGGTCTGGATGTTTACTCCTCTATAAAACTCACCTGTAGTACCTGTGGGTCCATCCCTGAAGACAATGAGAATTTAAATGAATACATCTGATAGAAACTGGGACCAGTTCTGCTGTGGGTCAGTCAGACACACCCCTGATGTTCTCATCTCTGATTGTAGAGCTGTGTGTGGTTATTTGTCAGTTTAAGAGTTCATTCTTTTCCAGAACATCTTCAGATGCATCAGATGATTAAAGTGAAGTGTGCTTTCTTATTGTCACATGAATCAGCTTTTTGTTTGGTCTGCTTGTCTGTCCAGAACTCCCACTGCATTATGTCAGGAAAGATGAGGAGGTTCTGGCTGACCAGCAGCTCTGGAACCAGGAGAGGACCTCCATTCTGGACCAGGAACAACCAGAACCTTTACAGGAGGGACCAGAACCTCCACAGATGACAGTGGAGCAGGATGAGCCAGAACCTTTGCAGATTCTAGAACAAGAGGAGCTCTGCATCAGTCAGGATGAAGAGCAGCTTGTACTGAAGCTGGAGAACGTTACCTCCCTTGTGACTCCTGCTGATGAGGAAAGAGACCACCATGAACCAGAACCAGACACACACCAACTCCTTTTGTCAGTGTTTCCTGAGGCTGAGATCAGAGCGGCTGCTCCCCTAGGGTCAACAGGTGAGGCGGGGGTGTCTGTGTTCAATTTCCTTACTGTGATGTCACAATAAGGGACTTTTTGAAATGGCTCATTTTAAGCACATCATTCCTGAAACCAAACACTGACAGAAAATGAATGGACAGTTATTATTCATGTTTGGAGTCTATAGAGGCAGTAGAGACCCACGTGGCAGCACAAAGGGATGCAACAAGTCAGTTTAGCATAAAATGTCCTTTTGAACACTTTGTGAACTTGTTCCTCTCACTGACATTTTGTTCGTTGCTCAAATCAACTCATCTAAACATTTATTTATAAAGCACTTTCCAGTAGGGTGGGCTACATCATTGGCCAAATGGGTGAAGGGCTCTATTTGATTTGTCAAAAACTTCATGCTTCTGTTTGATTGACAACATGCATTATGTGTAGCAAAAATCTGAGATGACTATTAATTGTGATATTTTTCTGTTCTTTGCGATATGCCTATTGTGCATGCTGATATTGCGATAACGATAAATTTACGATATATTGTGCAGCCCTATGCGAGCGTAAGTGTGAGGGGATTCCAGGTGTTGCAAGATGTAGTGAATGGCCAGATTTATTGCATTTTCAACAGATCTATTAGTCCGATAAGCAAACTGGTGATTGTCCATGGACGGGGAGGTGAGTTCCTTCAGGTGTGTCAGTAGTATGATGTGTTCAAAGGATTTCATTATAACAGATGTGAGAGCTATAGGCCTGTAGTCGTTGAAGGTCAGTATTTTGTTTGATTTGGGGATCGGAATGATAATAGAATCCTTTAAGCACTTGGGAACCACACACTGACTGAGGGAACTGTTGAAGGTGAAGATTGGGGCTAGCTGTGCTGCACAGTGCTTCAAAACAGCTGGGCTTACACCATCAGGCCCCGCTGCTTTCTTCTTTTTATTTTTACTAAAGGAGGCTCTTACCTCGTCCTCCTCATTAAATAGTTGAGGAGCTGTTGAGGTGGGTGGAGGGGAAATAGGGCAGGTGGACTGCTGCTCAAACCTTCCATAGAAGTGATTCAGTGAATCTGGGAGGCTACTGTCAGTGTCAGAAGAGGGGGAGGGGGGGGGGGGCTTTTTTATAGTTAGTCATATTTTTCAGTGTTTTCCAAATTGATTTAGTATCATTTGACTGGATTTGCTGTTCTAATTTTCGTGCTTATTAGAGCTTTCTACAGTAGCTAAAAATAGATTGCCGCAAAGCACTCTGGGAAATATGGTCATACAAACAATCTATATTTTAGTATGGGTTCCTATGGGTCTGAGTCGCTCCGATCTAGCTAAAGTTATTTTTTCGTCTCCTAAAGATTTTCAAACAGCAAGGAACTTAACGCTGCTGCTGGGGGAGGGGCTAATCGGACTCTAGACGCCCAGATCGGATGTCGGAGAGGACTTTTTATCCCTTTTCCAAAGCCGGTAAAGTCAATAGTTGTTACGCTCCCCAGCGCTGGTGGTGTGTGTGTGTGTGGAGAGAAGGGGGTAACACAAAACTTGCTCAAAGAAATTTAACAATTATTTTATTTGTGCTTTCAAAATGGTCAACAAAAGGGAGGATGTTTCAAAACGAAACATCCATTAATTTACTTATTTAGTTATTTATTTATTTATGTATTCTATAAGTCAATAGTATAACGCTGCAGACCCGGAGACGCCAGTTTCAGGCCGACACCACGTGAAACAGCTGGAAAGCTACACGGGCTAAGCTAAAGACAGAAGAAGCAAAGCGGTGGTAGTTTTTAAGTTGGACGAGCGGATTTTAACTGTGTGGAGCAGATCAAGAAAAGCACGTATATTTGTTACTTACATCTTCCTGGAGGGGAAAGTCCTACATCCGAGAATGACCAGCCGCCGATCGTAACGACGCTCTCAGTCGTGGGGTTATCCAGGAGGAGCAGCAGCGGAGGAGAATTAATGCAGGACGCAGCGTTGTTAACGGAGGAGAGTTAACAAGGAGGCAGCGGTCCAGCTGAACGTCTGGGCCAAACAGCATGTCCACGCAAACGTCTACGAAAAAGGCTTTTGACCAGAGGTGAGTGGAATATAAAAAGTAGGGACACAAATGATAACCTGACAGTTAAAAAACTACCTTGAGAAAATGTTACTTGAGCACTGTGAGTAATGAACTTATTTTTATATTACTCAAGAAGGAGCCGTGATGGGAATAATGGCGTTTAAAACAACAGCGCTGCTAGCGAGGGTTAGTTTTTAGTTTCACTTTCATTTGAGCTAGCGCTTCAGTTCTGGTGATCGATAATTAGCAGGGTCGCCATCAAGAAAAGCTCTCTGGTATGTTTTTTTTTTTTTGTCAAAACAACTTCCTCCATTTTATGCCTTCATATCGATGTCGAAACGCTCTGAAACTGTATATTTTCTATTGTTAATGCGGCTTATCAGTATGACCCTTCCCAGCAGCCTTTGCGTGGTGACGTCAACTGTAGAATACTCTATTGGATTTAGCTTTCCTTATAGCAGATCTAAGTTCATATTTAGCTGAGTTATAATTTTCTTTATTTCCTTCTAAATAAGCAGTATTCTTTTTCTTACGGAGTAACTGAATGTCCTGTGTGAACCATGGCTTGTTATTTCTATATATTTTGACAGTTTTGGTGGGGATACATATTTCTTCACAAAAGTTTATGTATGACGTCACTGTCTCCGTCAGTTCGTCCAGACAAGCTGCAGTTTCGCTGAACACATCCCAGTCTGTGCATTCAAAGCAGCCTCTCAAGGTGTCGATGCAAGATCCGGACCAGCAGGGGACAGTTTTGGATGTTCTGTTGTTGGTTTTAAGTTTCTGCCGGTATTTAGGGATGAGAAGGAGCGTGGCGTGGTCCGAACTTCCCAGCGGAGCCCTTGGGTAGGAGTGGTAAGCACCGCTAATCGGTACATAGCAGTGATCCAAGATGTTGACTCCTCTGCTCGCACAAGTAACTTGTTGGACATAGTTAGGGAGCTCCACTGAGAGGCTGGCATGGTTGAAGTCGCCAAGTGCCACCACGATCGCGTCGGGATGGGAATTTTCCACAGAGGAGATGTAAGATGCCAGTTCGGAGAAAGCCTCTTTAGCATTAGCAGATGGAGGAATGTAAACACCAACCAGAACAACAGAGGCAAACTCTCTGGGAAGATAATACGGTCTGCACTTGACGGCAATATATTCCAGGTAAGGACTGCAGTAACTCTTGAGTTCTGTGTTGTTCCTGCACCATCGCTGATTTACCATCACACATGCCGCCACCTTTAGATTTCTTAGATAGTTTGACTGACCTGTCAGTGCAGTGTAAAGAGAAGCCGGGTGGGGTTACAGCCAGGTCAGGTACGGTGTGGTCCAGCCAGGTTTCAATAAAGCAGAGGGCAGAACAGTCCTTATAATCCTTGTTGGTTTGGAGGAGGAGAAGAAGTTCATCCATTTTATTTTTCAAAGATCTTACATTGGAGAGGAGCAAGGCTGGTAGTGGTGGTCGGAGTGGCCGCTTCCTAAACCTGCAGAGTACGCCGGCCTTGCGTTGTTTCTTTTTTGCTGGCTTATGCCTCCAGGATCCTAGAAACGCTGGATGGTTAGTTGCTATTTCAGCAGGAAAGGTGGACATTACAGCCGTATCGATAGTGTAAGGATTTTCCCTGAGGGAGAGCAGCTCCCAGCAAGTATATGTCACACAAGATGACTTCCTTATTGACAGAACTGACAGTAAAAGCAGACACAAGAGCAGAGCTCGCACCGCGGCAAGCCTTACGGCAGCCATCTTACTGAACTTTCCGTGGTTCCTGAGGAACTAACATGACATAAGTGCTTGGTGAACCCATAAGCTCCGCCCCTTGCTATATTTCCACATCTTTTCCGTTCCAGTGTTCCGATTCACGTTTGTTTATTCAGAGACAGACCTGGACTGCATCCCAGATATTCCTGCCGCTGCCAGCACACCTTGCCAAAATTCAAACAGGTAAAGAAAACATTCTTAATGCATTTACAAATGTTTCGCCTCTTTTCTCGATATAATGGAAGTTTGCAAAAGGAAAATTCCCATTTCGGCATTAAATCTCCTAGCGATAGCTGCAGATAGTGAGCGAGTGTTTGTACCTAATTAGTATGGAGTCATTTTAGTTTTCTTTTCGGTAAATTTCTCATTTGTTCTTTGATGTTTGCACGTGAACCACGTGCGCGAACACAAACAACGCAAACACACACACACAAGCACGCACTCACGCAGTTATGTTTCTTTAATATATTTTGTGTGCATTTGTTTTATAATATTAAGCAGTACAGTGTTATCTATATTACGTTTTTATGCTGGGCTTGTTTGATAAATATGTGTGGTTTATAACTCATCACAGAGCATATAAGTTAGTTTGGGACCCTGCATGATACTGATAGAGGCGTTTCTGTAGCTTGTTTTATTCTGAAATGTTTATCCATCCAGCAGCTACACCAGAGCCAGTGTCTGCAGTGGTATCAACTTCTTTCAGCCAGAGTCAGCCAGCTGCCACAGAATTAGTATTTAGTGTGTTATATGGCACTTGTTGTGTGTTAATACTTTCTCCACCCTCATGTTGTTTTCCAGGAAGGAGGAAAAGTGCTGACACACTTCTGGCTACTGTGCAGGAGATGCTTGGGTCAGAGGCTGAGCAGGAGAGGCAGAGAGATGAACGGTTTAATACCATGATGCAGATCTTCTGTGAGCAGAAAGAGAGGAAGTCTAAAGAACACTCAGCTCTGCAGGAGGAGCTGGCAGAAGACAACCACCAGCAGAAGCTTTTCATGGAGGGTCTCCTGTCTGCAGTGAACATGTTGGCAGATAAAAAGAAGTGAACTAATGACTACATGTGTAAATAGCATATCATGCAAATGTTAATAGTTTTTGCACTGAAACACTTGTTGCGTTTGTTGCATGTAAGTTTTTAATAAGTGACTTAAGAGTTGGATGTATTCTTTCTGTTAGTGATGTCAGGTAGATGTAGTCTGGTCACACTAAATATGAACCATTTGCTCACATTAAGCCTTTCTTATCCACAGGTGTGTAATCTACTTCAGTTACTCAGCTTTATAACAGCCCAGATTACAGCAGGAAGTGCATCACAGTTAACACAGTTCAGGCATTCATATATTTTGGGGCCACTTAAAGCACACACCTGAAAAAACACACTACTTTCTACACTTTAACCCTCACATATTGCACATTTTTGAAAGCCTTGTCCTTTTTCTAAACCATCAGTCACAGATAACACCTTCAGTAAGTGCTCTGTAACCTTAGAAGCTTGCTTCAGATTTCCTAGTAACTTCAATATTGACACAAAGCTTAGAGTCAGGTAATGGAATATTTATTTTACATATAAAAATCACTTTGAACAAAGTGTGACAACTTCCAAAGGAACATTTTATCTTTAATAGTGTGAATTCATGTCCACACATATGATATCTGTCAAACCTCCAACATGTGATTTGTTGTGAAAGGTGTTTGGTGATCAGTTGGAAGGCACAAGGTAACATCAGATCTGCAGCAGGTGGTTGTACTGGAACATCTGACTGCAGATACTGGTCGTTTTCACTCCACTCTTCTCTGTACTCCTCACCGTGGCTCTCACAGAAGTTATGAAGCACACAACAGTCCATATGGCAACAGCAGCTGTCTTTTCAAGGTGTACAGCACAGAGATAAGTTGTATCCAGTCTCTCCAGGGCAGGCGTCAGGTGGCGACAGACATATAAGGTCAGTCTGGACATACGGAAATTCTCCATCAGTCATCAGTAAAACTTGGAACAACCTTTTTCCACTAGTCATCAGCTTTGTTCTGGACCCAGACGGACGGTGAAGAGTTGAATGAGTCATAATAACATCTAAAATGCAAACAGAATGCGAGTTATAATATTAATCGTAATATTCACCTAATGTAATCTGCTCAGCAAAAACAATAGAATACCATCTAAAATATATAATCATACAATATGCATAAAATCAGCGTGTGTTTAATAAGTTAAACGTATATGTTGTCTCATTAATTTGCGGCGCAGCTTTCCTTTCTTCCTCCGTGAAAAGGTGTTTCTCTTGCCGCTGGATTCTTCATCTCTCGACTCTGTGCGTGCTCTAGCAGCTTCGACGTGATATTTGTGATTTGATCTCTCATCTTAAGTATTCCTGTCAAGAAGGTCTGAAACACAGTTGCCTCCTCACTCTCCATTAGCATCGCGGTGGTGTTTATCTTCTCATTGGTCTCCGGCGTGTGACTGTGATCACGCGATTTAACATGTGACTGTCGCAGTCGGTTTCATCACACCCGCCTCTACCAAAGGGCTCGACTCCTGTGCGAATGCAATCTGAAAAGGTTCCCCTGGGAGGGGTAGTTCTAGGAACTAAATTCTAAAAGGATGGTTCTAAGAACCCAGTTCCTATAACTACTCTGTCTGAAAGCGCCTTATGACTTCAACATCTTGCAGAAGCTTAAAGTTTGTCAAATCAATCATATCACCAGAGGAGGACTGGTCATCTGGCATATCTGGCATCGTCCCGGTGGGTCGCTTTCCCAATGTGGGCCGGTCCAGCCCCTGACACCCCCGCTCCAGACTTTCTCTTCAATTCGATGCAGTCTGATCAATTTAATGAAAACTGGAGCTGAACACGGAGGACAAACAAGGAAATGGTGACAAGCTGAACACATTGAGTGAAGGGAACCGGAAGCCAGACACAGTGGTAGAAAAGAACTTCTGACTCTTTCTTAATAAAAGATGATGCACTGGTTAGTTTTGTGTTCATGGAAAAAGAAATCAATTTCTCTTTGTGTAATCTCAAAGTGATACCCACATTTCTTCCAAATTATGACATCATTTCACCATCATCATTTTGCCGTTGTTAAATAATTAAACATAAATGAAAACGCTTTGTTATCCAAACCATTTGGTAAAGTTACTGCTTTGATTCAGAGAAGCAGGAAAAATACATTAAAACAAGTCCAGTGAAGAAATGATCAAAAATGTAAAAATATGTCACATGTAAATGCATTGTTGAACATTTTATTTGCTGTTTTAAAACACAGAACAGGCACCTCCACGTTCTCATGTTGTCAAACACCGTTTTGGGAGCTGTATTACATTGAATGAAAGAGCCCTGTGTATTAATTTCGGACAAAAAGAATGTACCCAATGTGTTGGTATGTGACACAGAGGGAGTCTGACCAAGTGTTCATTTATGACGAGCAGGGAGGAAGAACGTGTTGACAAAACACAAATAGCTAATAAAATTATGCCTCATTTTATGGCGTAGATTTCTCTCACATCTTAGATACAAATGATCATAACAGGGTTCTACATTTGCATGAAGGAGGTATAATTGTGTGCTCCTGTAGCTTAAAAGCATTAGAAACAAGAAAAATGTCATGCTACGGTACATTTATAATTTGTAATGAATTTGTAGTTAATTGTGAGTTAACTTTGAAACTCATGCGACTAATCACGATTCAAAAGTTTTGTTGATTGATGGCTTTAAATTTAGAATCTGTTTTCTTTTGTCTTTTATCCTGTCCAGAACTTCCACAGCATCATAAATGGGAAAAAGAGGAGATTCTGACCGACCAGCAACTCTCTAACCAGACCACCTCCAGTTTGGACCAGAAGGAACCAGAACCTTCACTGATCAAAGAGGAACAGCAGGAACTCTGTATCCGTCAACATGAAGGGCCGTTCATTCTGAAGCAGGAAAATGTTCCCTTCACGGTTACTTCTCCTTCTGAAGAAACAGACAGTTGTGAACCAGAACCAAACAGGAACCAACCATTGTGTCAGAGTTCTACTGAAGCTGAGAACCAAGATCAGGATGGATGCAGGAATGAAAACTCAAAACCAAAAAGCAATGAAGAACTGATACAAAATAAAAAACGTCAACAAACCAAAGATGACAAAGAAAGTGTAGATAGTCAGAAGGTAAAAAGGCACAAGAGGGCTCACAGAGAAGAGAGACCATTTTCATGTAAACTCTGTGGGAAATCTTTCAGCCAGAAGTGTTTTGTAACTCGTCATATGAGAACTCACACTGGTGAGAAACCATTTTCATGTGAAGCTTGTGGTAAATGTTTTACTGACAGTACTCAGTTGACTAAACACATAAGAACTCACACAGGTGAGAAACCATATCCATGTAAAATTTGTGGTACATGTTTCTCTCAAAAGTACAATTTGACTACACACATGAGAACTCACACAGGTGAAAAACCACATCCATGTAAAATTTGCGGTACATGTTTCTCTCAGAATAGTCATTTGACTACACACATGAGAACTCATACAGGTGAGAAACCACATCCATGTAAAATTTGTGGTACATGTTTCTCGCAGAATAATTATTTGACTAAGCACATGAGAACTCACACAGGTGAGAAACCACATCCATGTAAAATTTGTGGTAAATGTTTTTCTCAAATAAGTCTCTTGACTAGCCACATGAGAACTCACACAGGTGAGAAACCACATCCATGTAAAATTTGTGGTAAATGTTTTTCTCGAAGAAGTCTCTTGACTATCCACATGAGAACTCACACAGGTGAGAAACCACATCCATGTAAAATTTGTGGTACATGTTTCTCTCAGAATAATAATTTGATTAGACACATGAGAACTCACACAGGTGAGAAACCACATCCATGTAAAATTTGTGGTACATTTTTCTCTCAGAATAATCATTTGACTAAACACATGAGAACTCACACAGGTGAGAAACCACATCCATTGTAAATTTGTGGTAAATGTTTTTCTCAAAGTAGTCTCTTGACTAGCCACATGAGAACTCAACACAGGTGAGAAGTCTTTTCCTTGTTTGATCTGTATAATGAAATTCAGCTAATATTTACTTTAACTTCTCGTGAAAATTCACACTTAAATGTTTGTTTTGGCTTGCTTTTAGCACTCCTTAGTGTCTGTTAGTAAAAGCAAAAATAAAACTCCTCACTGTGCATTTGTCTTTTAACGCCTTATTCTAGCTTTTTTAATGTCTCAGCTTTTATTAGTTTCTACAGGTGCGGTTCATCGCAAAATCAAACAAGTCAGTGCCTACATGCAGGAAACATGCTGGAAGCACCAGTGCTAGCATATCAGCTCCACTTTACTAGTCCAACAGGGACGGGCACTCTGAAGTGCGGTAAATCACCAAACCGAGCAAATATTCTGCCTTTCAACAAGGGCTCTACTGTCCAATTCAAATCACCCAGGGGACCTTTCAATGTTTTTGCATGCCACTTGTGACTGTTGAAGATGTCAAACAACCTGTCAACCATCTAAAAAGAAGCACATGGCCCCATTAATTCATGTATCAGCCCAACAGTGGTATTGGATCAAGATCAAATTATTCATTTCATTTATAGATGGTAGTTCATCCCATGTTTAGCTAGAATCATCCCAAGGGAAAATAGATCGAAAAGAGGAGATTACCAATGATTGAACCCTGAGGCACTCCCCAACGGAATGGCAAAGTGGGAGAGGTGCAGTCCTCAATTTGGACACTGAAACATTCATCAGATAGATAAGATCTAAACTAGTCAAGTGAGGTCTCTTTTACACCCACCCAGGACTCAAGTCTGTTAAGAAAGATTGTGGTCTACTGTATCAAAGGCCACGGTCAGGTCGAGTAGTAACAGCAAGACACAAGAGCCAGTATCAGTTGACACCAGAATATCTTTAGCACGAGGACAGGGGCAGATTCTGTGCTGAAGTTAAGCCTGAAATCAAATTGCAACGGGTCAAGAAGGCAGGCCCAATAAAATAAAAAAAATAAAACTTCAAGTGCTTTAAAGTTTTAACAAGATCTACACCTAGAAAACAGCAAATTAGCAATAATGTGAACTTATAAAAATAATAATTGATTTGAGTTTTTATTAGAAAAGACTAAAGTACAGGAAAATGAGTTTGATTCAACATTTTATTCAACGGCAGACACATGGATGAAATAAATAAGGAGGAACAACTGTTGTCATGGTAACTACTGTATTCATCATCCTAAAGTCTGAATAAATAACAGGTTAACACCAGTTACAGTTAGATCATTTCATTGTAGTTCTAACATATTTGTGGTTCTAGTTTCCAACTTACAGACGTCTTAATGCTGGAGGGTTTAGCAAAGGAATGTTTCTCCCCTAATGACACATCTTAAGATGTTTCTGTGCAAATCGCTTCTGCTGCGATGAGCCTGGTCAAGTAGAAGTTTTACAAAATAAAAAGTCACAGTAAAAAACAAATATAAAACATATGAAATCCTACAACAGGCTGCAGTTTGACATCATAAAACACACATTTCCAGTGTAATATTAAAGATTAAAGTCCCATTAGTTGTCACACACTGGTGAAATTATTACTCTGCATTTGACCCATCCCCAGGGGGAGCAGTGAGCTGCAGCTGTTTTATAATAATAAAAAATATTGCTTTACCTTTGGTTCCTGAAAAGAAAAATTCACTGAGCAGGTTGATCATAAAGATTAAAGGTGAGTATGATCTCAGCTTTACCGCGCTCTCATTCAGAAGATAACCTGAATTTTAGCATGAAGTGAGTGGTTTAATTTCTGTTTTTGAATCTGTTTTTTTGGCTTCAATAAACAATCCATATATATATATATATATATATATATATATACATATATACATATATATATATATATATATATATATATATATATATATTCACTGCTCACAAAAATTAAAGGAACACTTTTTTTATTGGGCCTGGCATGAAATCAATTAAACCTGTCTGATAATTTTCTGGTTGATTAAGCAGCTGAGGGCATTGTTAATCACTTTCAACTGTATTGGTGTTCATGGACTTAACGACAGGTGCACTAAAGTGGCGACAATTACAAAACCCTCAAAACAGGACTGGTTTAACATGTGGAGGTCATTTCAAGTTTCTCCCTCTTGATCTTTTTTGGCTGGTTTTCCACTCATGCTAGTTTTGGCTTGAGTAATTATCTCTACTGGCAGTATGAGGCGATTCCTTAACCCTACAGAAGTTGCACAGGTTGTCCAACTTCTCCAGGGTGGCACATCCACACGTGCTGCAGCAAGAAGGTTTAATGTGTCTCCCAGCACAATCTCCAGAACATGGAGGACATTTCAGGAGACTGGCGGTTATTCTCGGAGAGCTGGGCAGGGCCGTAGAAGGTCCACAACTCATCAGCAGGACCGATACCTGCTCCTTTGTGCAAGGCCGAACAGGCTGAGCACTGCTCGTGCCCTACAGAATGACCTCCAGAGGGCCACTGGTGTGAATGTCTCTACCCAAACAATCAGGAACAGACTTCATGAAGATGGCCTGAGGGCCCGACGTCCTGTAGTGGGCCCTGTGCTCACTGCCCAGCACCGTAGAGCTCAACTGGCATTTGCTCAAGAACACCAGAATTGGCAAGTCCGCCACTGGCGCCCTGTACTTTTTACATACGAGAGCAGGTTCACCCTGAGCAACTGTGATAGACGTGAAAGAGTCTGGAGAAGACAAGGAGAACGTTATGCTGCCTGCAACGTCGTTCAACATGACAGGTTTGGTGGTGGGTCAGTGATGTTCTGGGGAGGCATATCCATGGAGGGACGCACAGACCACTACTGCCTAGGAAATGGTGCTCTGACTGCCATAAGGTATCCAGATGAAATCCTTGAACCCTTTGTCAGACCCTACGCTGATGCAGTAGGTCCTGGTTTTCTCCTAATGCACGACAATGCCCGGCCCCATGTGGCAAGAGAATGCAGGCAGTACCTGGAGGATGAAGGAATTGAAACAATTGAATGGCCTTCACGATCCCCTGACTTAAACCCAATAGAACATCTGTGGGACATTATGTTTCCGTCCATTAGGCGGCGCCAGGTTGCTCCTCAGACTGTACAAGAGCTCAGGGATGCCCTCACACAGATCTGGGAGGAAATGCCACAAGACACCATCCGTTGTCTCATTAGGAGCATGCCCTGACGTTGTCAAGCATGCAGACAAGCTCGTGGGGGCCACACAAGATACTGAAAAGCATTTTGAGTTGCAGAAATTAAGTTTTTGAAATAATGGACTAGCCTGCCACATCTTCATGTCACTCTGATTTTAGGGTGTCTACACAATTGAGCCCTCTGTAGGCTGAAAACTTTTATTTCCATTAAAAGACTTGGCATCCTTTTGTTCCTAAGACATTGCCCTGTCGTTATTTGTATAGATATCCAACTTCATATTGAGATCTGATGTATCTAATGTGTTTCTTTAAAGTGTTCCTTTAATTTTTGTGAGCAGTGTATATATATACATATATATATATGAGGTTTTCTAACAATCACTGTGATCCTTTTAAATAATGCCTCTATCTTTTGTTATTTCAAATTTCACTGAGATTTAAATCTTGAACTTCTCCAGCGTATCTTGGAAATGTTAAAGCTGCTTATTTATGCACCAGGACAAAATGACACCCAGCCCTGGAATGAGGAAAGAGAGGGGACATGAGGAAAAAAGAAGTGATGTCCTTATCCCACCAGCCATCGTGGTTTCACAGCTTTATGATCAGATGTGTTCGCTGGTAGCAGGCGGGAGTTTCCACTTGGTCCACCGTTTGGCAAGAGTCTCTGAGAGTTGAAGCTAAAAGAATTTGACACGCTGAAGAGTGGCGAAAACTACTGGCAGCTTCTGTCCAGGCAGCTTTAGAGGAACTCGTCATTTGGTCACTTAGAAACCAGGAACCGTTCTTTGGTTCAGGATCTGTGGTGATTTCAGAGATTAGTCTCGTCCCAGGTTGGGTCGTTCATGTTCTTCAGGACTCTCCGGACAATCCTCTCCAGCTCTTTTCTAGCTCGCTGTTCTTCCTCCAGCGTCCTCTTTAACCTCTTGTTGTCCTAGGGGGAAAAGGTAAAGTACAAAAGAAAAAGAATGAGACACAAAAGTATGAAAAGTAATGAGTAAGAGAGGTTTATCTGGAGCAATTTTTGTCATATTGCTTGAAATGTTCTTCACATACCATACCAGATTATTTATAGAGCACTTTCAACACAGCATTAAAAATGACCAAAGTGCTCAACACTGGCAAGGACAGATAAAAATGAAGAAAACAGACACGGGTTCAAACAGTTAGGTTAAAAAAACACCAATGAGATATGGCATTTAAAACTGACACAAATATATCAAAGAAAAAACATTCTATAGAACGGAAAAAATAAAATAAAAGAGGGCGTTCAAAGGATTAAAAACCTGACAAAAATCATGTGTTTTTAGGAGAGGTTTAAAAATGCCAAAGGAGGATGCCTGCCTGACCTGGAGGCATTGGCGTAGGTTTGGTCTTGACATTGGTGGGGACTTATAAATCTACACCCCCCCGCCCCAAATCTGTGTTGTTTTCTCTTTCCATGATAAAAACAATAACGTACTGATTTCCCACATGTACTATTCTACTTACTTATTTGTAATGTTTAATGTCATTGAAAATCTATTGTGTGTCACCAACATTTTAATATTAAACATGTCATTTTAACCCTTTAACAACAATTGTTTCATATCTACACACATATCTAAGTTTATAAGAGCTCTTTCTTTTTAATAATTTTAATCAGATTAGTTTTTTCCTCAATAAGCTGCTTTATTGAATCAGACATGTTTTCTGCCCTCTGCTGGAAGCTAAAAGTACAAATTGTATTTAGTTTGATTGTTGTAAAAGTAAATTATTGTTGTATTAATATTAGTCAAAAATGTTTCAACATTTAAAAAACTGTTTTCTGATTATTATTTCATGTGTCAGGCTTTAAAGGACTAACGGTCTCTCTAGGCTGATAATATCTGAACAAGGCTGCAGATTTCTCTCAGTCTGAATGGAAGTTAGACTCAGAGAGAACCATGATTAACATGGCTAGTTGTCTTTCTCTCTGAGAGAAAGGTAAATCAGCAGGTAAATCTCTAATGAGCTACAGATGATTTACCTGCTGAGCGCTAAAGCCTAGCACTGACAATAATGTTATTATGATGGACTCATTTCATTAGCTAACTTAACTTTAAGTGACTCACACGTTTCTTTGGGAAAATAAAATAGCTCCTTATGTCCTCAACCTTATTTTTGCCTCCATCCTCATGTAATCTACTTTTGTGAGACTCTTATTTTAATTAATACAGTCAGACAGGATGTGGTATACAGCGCTTTTATTGTGGTGACCGGAAGTGTGTGGGTGTGTTGTTGGGGAACTTGACTGCTGTAATGTGAAATGACGGTGGCGTTAATAAAACAGCCTCGCTCTCTCCATGTGCAGCTGTTAGCAACATCCTCTCAGGACGAATCGGCGATCTGACCAATCAGAATCTTGCACTCTCCGTCTCATTGGACGGATGTTTATAAAAGAGAGCTCGACTCCGTCCGACGTTGCAAGCCTGCTGGAGAGCTCTTGCAACGACGGATCATGGCGGTCCGTCCGTCCGTACTGACAAAAACGGATAAGTATAAATTAGGCTTAAACATCCGTCCAACGAGACGGAGAGAACAAGCTTCTGATTGGTCAGATCGCCGCTTCTTTAACTACGTCACCAGCTCCGCCATCGCCGCCTCAAAAAATAAAAAGAGAGCCGACGATATCTAGCGGCAAACACGAAGCAGCCAGTGGCGGCTCGTCCATAGGGGGCGCTAGGGCGCCGCCCCACCACTCACAGGAAGGAGAAGAACAAGATAGGAATCACAAAATATATTTTAAAAAACATAAAAAGTAAACTAAACGATCTATACACACCATATGGACTAAGTGCTGTGTGTAATCTGTGTTTAATAATGTTTTTTTTTACTTTTAACACGACCGAATCATCGACGTACTTGTCACGTGTCCTCTCGCGGGCGCAGCAATCTTTACCATTGACTTAATATGGGCTAACTGGCGCATGTGCAGTGGTTCCCCAAACTGTCCACAACGAGAAAGAATAGGAGAGCGGTTGGTCGCATCTTTTAGCGATCGTCGCCGCCTCACCGGGTGAATTCTGCTCAGACCAGGGGGAGGAGATCGCTGATTGGTCAGGTTGTTCACCCCGCCCTGAGGGGAAAACTTTCCACAGGCTGGCACAGTGTGGCTCCATCTGTGCCAATTTGTCACGGCAGCAACACACTACTTCCACTGAATATTTTTTTGTTGTCCAACCTTTTAGCCATCTTTGCTATAATTGTGAAATCATCAGTGACAAATAAAGGTAATGGCTTCAAAACCTGACGTAGCAAACGCTACTAGTAGGTTCCAATTGGTTCAGACATCGGTGGAAACCTGAGCCAATCGAATTGCTTGTTGTTGAGTTTTTTTCAGCTGGCTGGCTTTCGTGTTAACCAATCACAGGGAGAGAATCCACGTAAACAGGAAAATGATGAATGCATCAAACACTCGAGCGGGCAAAACACTTATATAGTCTTTGGCAAAACAATGCCAGCAAACAGTCTGATCAGCTAAGCTTTTACGTTGGGATGTAGAATTTCACGAACCGAGTGGATTATTTTTACTACACCACACGGATTATGGCCATAACCTGCAGGTAAGCCTCATTTTAGCTTTTGGCTTCAGGAAATAGCATGCTGCCTCGTTAGCGGCTAGCACCGCTCCATACGGTTTGAACTAAGTGGTACTTCTTGTTTGTGAGTCTGGGCTTTAATCTAAACGCCGGCTGCTTCTGTGAATATCTTGCGTTGTGTCACTGTGTGTTTTTCTGGATACGTGTAGCGTCTATTTTACGGCCTCACGTTTATTTACAGCTTATGGGTGTTCTGTTTGTAGAAAGTAGATTATATTGATTAGATTTAGCCTAGTCCCCTTAAACATGTGTGCAGTTTGTGTAATATATGGGTGAATGGATGAATGTTTTTGTCAAAAACATGCTTAATATATTCAAAAACCTTTTGAACAACTTTGTTGCCGGAAGTGCTACTGTGACCGTCAGTTGTGTGATGCTGATGCTTAAGAATCAATGGTAATTTGGCGTCCCCTAGTGGTGATATGTGGTTAGCGCCCCACCCAAAAAAAAAGTCACCGGCCGCCACTGGAAGCAGCTTGAAGAATACCTCGCGGTAAAACTCCGTAAATACGAACATTTATTCCCCCGTGACTGGAGGAGTATAAAGATGCGCAGCAAGCGTTTTATTCGTGGATGGAAATGACGGGAAACGTGGGTTTAGAGGTGGCGAGCGCATGAAGAGGTGGAGGAGAATGAGGGACAAGTTTGTCCGTGTTAAAACGTCTCTTAAATGCAAAAATAAGCAAAATATAAACTGCAAATACAAACTGTAAATGCACTATTTTGGACCGGATACATGACACAAAACCCCAGAAAAGCGCTACGCCCTCTGTTGTCCTGGCGGTGAACTGCTTTGCAGCACTCTCCAGGTGACGGAGAAGTTCGCGAGCAAAACGGTTCCGTCAATGCGTGCGTGTCTCTGCCTCGGGGAGCTGACGGAGAAGTATAAATTAGGCTTTAGTACTGTGGAAACATCTAAATCCAGACTGAAAAGTGTCCATGGTATCATGCTCATTTAGATGCGATACCAACTGCTCATAGACCAGTTTTTCTAGTACCTTAGAGAGAAAAGGTAGTTTAAAGATGGGTCTAAAGTTTGGAGAAAAAAAACATGGAGTCAAGACCAGGAATATCCTAAATTGGTTGTACCACAGAATGTTTGACAGCACAAGGTACTTCAGCCAGGGTCAAACTACTGTTAAGAATATTAAGCACATCTACAGGAGAACCTGAGGGTTTCATAGAGTGACAGACATGATACTGCAATTGTGCATAAATGGCGGATAAATGGCGGGAGACTGCATTCCGGATGGTTATGACACAGACTTAATGTGCTGTGATTGGTCAAGAGGCTGTCCATCTTATCTTGCCTCTAAGGTTTTTAAACGGGTACACTCATTTTATGTGGGTGACATTTGCATCATGAATAATAATGAGTATGACTCATTTTCCTGTCTCACACACACACACACACACACTCCTCTGATATGTGATATGTGGTGTGTGTGTGTGTGTGTGTGTGTGTGTGTGTGGGTGTGGGGTGTGCCTGTGCCTGCTCTGTCTTCTCAACCCCCAGTGAGTCGTAGCGGATGGCTGCTCATACTGAGCCAGGATCCTCTGGAGGTTTCTTCCTGTTAAAAGGGAGTTTTCCTTCCCACTGTCGCTAAATGCTTGCTTAGTATGAGGATTGTACCAACACAATGACACTAGTCAGTGTCTTGATGCAATCTGCTGGGTCCCTTATATAGGAAACTTTTTTACTGATTGGCTTATGAACTGAACTGTATTGAAATGTTTACTTTGTGAAGTGCCTTGAGACGACTCTTGTCGTGATTTGGCGCTATATAAATAAACTGAATTGAATTGAATTGATACAAGAGACAACAGCACACTTTTACAAAAGCAAGTTAATGAGAGACATTTGTTGTTGATTGAATAAGAAAAGATTATCTTACTTAGTTTATTTTATTTAGTCAGAGCTTTAAATACTTCATGAAGGACATTAGTCGACAGCCCCTTTCTTAGAGCACTCCCACTGAAAACGACGAGATTTAAAAAGATAAAAAGTAGACTCACCTGTTTGAGTTCCTGAACCTCGTCTCTGAGACTGTAGACGGTGTCCACCAAACTCCTGCAGGGAAGGAACAGCTGATCTTCACACCTGAGAATAATTAGCTAGGTTGTGATCCTACGTTCTCTTACCTCTCCTCCATCACGGTCTGTCCGTTGCTTCTGGTTTCTTCGACTATGAGCTTCTCCTCCTCTGGGAAAAACATCTGAACGTCCTTCCTGCTGGAACCTAAACAAACATTAAATACAAGTGAGAAATAACCCTGTTAGGAAGCTGAAGCCTCTATGCTGATGGGTTTAACGGACATAGATAACTAGTAAGTAAACAAAACTAGACCCAAACACACACATCTACCACTAACGTCAGACGGATCACCAGAACGTCAACTCTCTGCAACTCTTACGAGAAAACGAGGCGGTCCTGTGACTCTGGGAAGTCCAGATACTGTCATAATCCGAGTCTTCTGATTGGTCAGAACACTGAACGTTGCCAGCCACAGCGAGGCTGTTCTCATCGAGCACGTGGTTGTGCATGAGGTCAGTTCCTTGCCAGGCTTTACAGAATCATAAAATAACCAGCGGTATAATGTTGGGGGGTGAATTAAAACCATGTCGGATCAGGCAGGAACCAGAACCGATACGTAACACAAGGGCAAAACAATAAAGACATATGGGGTTTGTGAGGGATGAGGCAGCATGAATATGAAAAGGTAAAGACATGAAAAAAGAGAAGAGAGAAGAGACATCGTTAGTGGAAAAAGCTGAGAACAAACACTGACAGACACTCGGAGTCCAGGACAAGTTACGAGTGAACTCACTAGAGTTGAGAGTCTGACGAGTCTTAGCACTCGTACAGTAAGCCTCGATCACTTTAAGAATCTGAGCATCCTCCTCCAGAGCCGCTGTGCCTGGCACACAAAAACAAAAACAGCATATTAACCAACTCATCATTAATCAGCAGTCCACGTAAATAACCATAAATAACAATAAATAACCGTAAATAACCACAAATAACCATAAATAACCGTGAATAACAATAACCATAAATAACCACAAATAATCATAAATAACCGTAAATAACAATAAATAACCGTAAATAACAATAAATAACCGTAAACAACCGTAAATAACAATAAATAACCGTAAATAACCGTAAATAACAATAAATAACCGCAAACAACCGTAAATAACCACAAATAACCACAAATAATCGTAAATAACAATAAATAACCGTAAATAACCGTAAATTAGGGCTGGGCGATATGGCCTCAAATCTATATTGCGATATAATCTGAAGCATGTGCGATAACAATATATATTGCCATATATTTTTTCCTCTGTTTATATGTCAAAATGACATGCTTTTAAAAATCCTCATATGGCAAATATATTACAGCAGAATAAAGACGTCCAAAATCTCTTGTGTAGAATGCTCCTAGTCCCCACCCGCTCCATGCTTGCAGTCACTGTCATTCTGTTGTCCCAATGTCGGTGCAGGTGCACATCTTAGTGACGTCATGTGTTATTGCGATATCGCGATAGAGCCAAAAACTCTATCATTACCCAATTTTATATCGTTTCTACCTTATATCGTTTACACTGCCCACCGCTACCGTAAATAACCATAAATAGCCACAAATAACCATAAATAACCGTAAATAACCACAAATAACCATAAATAATCGTAAATACCCGTAAATAACCACAAATACCCGTAAATAACCGTAAATAACCATAAATAACTGTAAATAACCATAAATAGCCACAAATAACCATAAATAACCGCAAATAACCGTAAATAACCATAAATAACCGTAAATAACACGTACTCTTTCTAGCAGTGAAGTCTTCTTCAGAAGGTTTCCGCTCCGGTTTCCTGATGGGTGGAAACTTCTTCTTGTTTTTATCCTTCAAGTTAAAATACAAAAACAAAAAAGATCAGATAAAAATAAACACTCTTGACCACCGCTTTCCACCAGATGCGTAAGCATCGTAAAACATCGTAAAGTGCAAAAATTAGCAAAAAGTATGCGCCGGGTCTTTTTTTTTTTTAACGTGCCATGCTTCCAGAACTCGTCAAGCTCAGCAGTTCAGAACAGGACAGACAGGAAATCATGGGAGCAGCGTTAAGTCTCATAGAGCCCATGCAATTATAATTGAGCGCTGCTCAGCATTAGCCAATAGCGTTAGACATCCACTTACGTACAAATGTCAATCGCGGGGGGTGCGCAAGGGTTTGAGGACGTAGACTGATGAAGAGTTGGCGACAGAGAATAATTATTGTAAAACTAAGTGTTTTAGCTTTGTTGGCCGGCTAGAGCTGCACGTTCACAAACGAGAGGCTTTGCTTCCATACGTAATCATGGAAGCAGGTGCAATGCATTTTTCTGCCTCTAGATGGTGCCCTCAGAAAAAACTGGATTTCTAGCCTGGCAACCCATCCTACATGTGTAAATATATAGAATGGCCATGACCCATGGAAACAATCCAGTCGTGGGGGGTGTAATCTTTCAAACTGTCTGCAAAATGAGCGCCGTTTCTGAGCCGCCATCTTTGTGGTTTTTCTCCTCCAGCCATCCCAAGGCTTCTCCACAGTCAGAGAGCTGTGATTGGCAAGACCCAAACTGTTGGAGCCAATGGGAGACCTGCCGAAGTTACAACGGAGCCTGGCTAAACCGACCTGCAGAGCAAGATCTTCTGTCTAGATTTCTAGGCTACCAGACTTCTGCTTAAACTAATAAAAAAAATACATAGCTACTAATGACAGAAGTTAAAACAGAAAATAAACCCCAGACCCTTTTGGATACATGCTGCCGTCTTTCTCCTCCCATTTTATTGTGTAAATTAGCAAAGTCATGCGTGATCTTACATTTCTCCTGTGATAATGAACTCTCACAGGACCAGCTGTGAGTCTGAAACACGCCGCTGACGTCTCGGTGAAAACACGTTTAGTTCGTTACGCACCGCTTCTCCGGTGGAAAGCCAGAGTTAACTCGTGATTTGAATCAAGTACCTCCTTGAAGCACAGAGCAGCAGAGGGTCTGAGAGGAGGAGCAGGTCGAAGGCAGCTCAGAGTCCAGGGTTTTGGGCTGCTCGGAGGCTCCAGGGGTCCCCACACGGGGCTGTTATTCTGACTCGTGGCGTATGAGGGAAGATGAGGCAGAGTGTGGTAAACGTTTCCAACGCTGACTCCACGAGACTCCGAGAGTCTGAAGGGAGTGACGGAGTGGGAGGGCAGCTGGGAGCAGAGAGAGGAGAGGGCGTTGAGGTGGAGGACCTGGTCCTAACGAGCTTTTACCACTGACGGAGACTCACTGTGTGACACGGAGCCTGGGGTTTGCGTGAGTGAGGAGGGGTCGTGTGTGTGTGTTTGGTGAGAAGGTCCAGCCAGTCCTGCAGGTCCCGCTGGCTGCTACAGGCCACCTGGACCCGCTCACACGGAGCACCTGCAGGACAACACGCACAAAGGAAAAGACTCTTTTACATCTGAACTGTTCATTTTGGAAGTGATACAACCTGTGAAAGAGTAACGGAAAACACGTTAAACATCTAAATAACCTTTCATTAAACTCAAGTGTCTTTTTCAAAAGATTCCATTTTTGTGTCAGATTTTATTCTTAGCCTGCGTAAACTCAGACCCATAATGAACCTGGCATAAAGCTGGGGCTCTAAAATCATTTTTCTATTTTTATTTTATGACCAAAAGGAAACTGATTCAGGGGGAAAAAAAGGAATTTGAAGGAAATTTGGATTTTAAAATCTCTAAACATGTAGAGCAGATGAGTCAAGTACAGAAAAGTAAAACCAGTAAGGAGCTGACCAGAAATTTCAAACGCATTCTTCAGTTTTTCTCCATCTTCGATTCTGGAGATGAGCATCCCGGACAGCGGGATCCTCCCCTGCAGACACAAACATCTCCTCTCATATCTGATCATCTCAGAGCCGTTTCTGCAGAACAAGAGTGTTTATGACCAAACCAACCTGGTAGACGAATCCGCTCATTCTCAGATTAGCAGAGAGCAGCAGCAGAGTGTGAGGAAACAGGATGAGGTAGCGCTCGTTTGACTCCTGAGGAGTGAATCAGCTTCAGTAAAAACATCACCTGGTTGGACAAAAGGAGGCGGTCTGATTTGGTTACCTGACTAATCTGCGTGTGAACCTTCACCAGGGTCATGTGGAGAATCGGGCCGAGCGTTTTGATGTCATCTCCCTCCCAGTTCCTGATTGGCTCGGTTAGAATCTGCAGCTCCGTCTCCTTCTTCTTCCTCACCTCCCGACACTCGGCCTGGCGGGAAACACCCGGACGCAGAAACGCAGGAAAAGTCTTAACAAAACCAACTTTTAGAGACGAATGTGTCTCACCTATCGACATCTACGGGTCTCACCTCCAGGTGTTTAAAGGCGGCCATGGCAGCGTTCAGGTCCGCTCTGTCAGGATGCTGCTCCTAAACACACATCTGAACTTTTCACCATGAAAACAGAAGAAAAGCAGAATAAACCTGGACTAAAGCTGCGTGCTTACCTCCATGTGTCTCTCCAGCTCTTTCAGCAGCGCCGGGTACCTCTCCAGTCTGGTAAAGGGTTTACTCAGACTCACAGTCAGGGTCAAGCACCCGGGGCTGGACGCCCCCTTTGACTCCATGTACTCCTCCAGCTCCTCCCTGAGACAGACCAGCCATGTTTGGTGGTTTCATACATGTGCAGGTGTTCTCCCTCTAGAACGTACCTGTGCTGTGTGAGAACGTGGACAGCAGAGGGGTGGTTGGAGCAGTAGGCCACGTACACGCTCCTCATCTGGGGCATCAGGCTCACAAAGAAACCCCCGATCCTCTGCTGGTTCTCAGGGAGCCTGCAGAGATGTGATGAGGCTCAACTACAGAGATTTTACACTGATTCCATGTTAGAGAGGTGAGTAATACGTATACGACCACTAGATGTCACTGTTGGTTCAAAGACTGCATCAGAAAACTAATCTTTTGTTTATTTTAGTGAAACTGAAGGATAGAATTCATCATGAAGAATGGCCAACTTTCACTCCCTCATTAAAAGTGTAATGCCAGCAAAAAGCTGCAAACATAAACATGACACCTACTTCGTTTGTTCGTCCAGAGACTGAACCAGCATCTGCTGGAAGGTGGAGATCTCTTCCAGGTTTCCCTGAATGTGGCCAATGTCCACGCTGCTGAGTCTGCAACACAACAAACCAGTTTCCTTCTTATTAAACCTAAAATGATGGATTATTGGTATTTTATTAGAGTTATTAATGCATCCATATGAGCGTGGACTCTGGATCCACACACTGTGAGTCAGGGTTAGCACTGCCTGACAACTATTTCTGCAGAATAAAACAGGAAGACTTCCACCTGTCTGTGGGGTGAAGTGAGCGAAGGTATGAACCCAGGAGACTCTGGAGCTCCCTGGAATATTCACTCTCTGCTTCCAGGATGTTCTGGAGGACCTGAAGTAAAAGATATTTCCACAGGAAAGTTCCATTTTAATCAGAGGAATGACGTTTTTCTCCTTAAAGACATAAAACAACCCTTCCAGAGATTATCAGAGAGAATGAAGGCGGTTATGGGGCTCATTAGGGAGCTTTAGTAGCTGGAGTCTGACTCTAAAGACCAATTAGCTGATTTAGTCACAAATTCAAACGTCTCGGAGGTTTCTGGGCGTGACTGTAAAACAAGTGGTGGAGTGGAAGTAAAGCACAGAATTTAAATGAATCTCAATTATTCCTTTAATAAATACGGTGAGTAAGATGAGGTCAGGTGAAACTGCTTCCTCTAGCGATAAAAACCCGTTTCTGATGTTAAATGTAACTAATATAAACCCTCTTTAATCCATTTGTCTCTGGGAACAGATCTGACTCCAGGCAGGACTCCCATGCGCTCGCGTGAGGTTTTAAACAAAAATAAACCACAGGTACCAAAATACAAGCGCGGCTGACATCCTGGTACATTATTAAAACCACTCCCACTAGAGAGAGCCCAGCCTGTGGCGAGGATGCCCCAGAAACCATCGGACTGGAAGGAATAACCTACATTAGAGTCCCTGCAGTCTGACACATGTAGGGATGCCACACACACACACACACACACACACACACACACACACACACACAGCCGTGGGACTTAAATGTAGGAATGATCAACGATGACGGGTCACGTGAATTCTAACTAATAATGATGTGAGTGTTTAAGGTGCTACTCACCACATTGTAATATGTTTTACTGATGATGGCGGCGTCGAAGCCTTTAGGTGGACTTTTTAGCGTCCCGGACTTTTGCTTCTCAGTCGTTTTGTCTAAAAGCAGAAAAAGTTGCATAAACAGTTGATAACACAACAATTACTGCTGTACTCATGTAGGACAACCAAGGGTTAAATAGCTACTGTTATTAAATCTGTGTGAGATCAATAAACGGTTTATGTGAGGCTGCAGTCGTTTTCTCTGCGGGAGCTGTCATCGTGGTGACTGTTACAGGAAGTTCCTTTTCTACACAGCAGCTCTGGAACTTCCGTTCTTTGTGTCCTTGAGAAGCTTCCTGCCTTCCCGTCTCAGAAAGCAACAACAGCATAATCAGACGTTTAGACCAGGAAATGATCAGAGAAGAAAGAAACGGCAGCTACCCAACAGCAGAAATGTTGAGAGTTTGGTTAAGAGTGGTTCACTTTTGGAAAACTGAAACTAACCAGATATTTCTGAGTTATGCTTAAAGACAAGATCTGAAAAGTTTTCTATTCCTCCCAATTCAAAGCTCTCATTCACTCGCTATTGTCAATAACTCTGCTGTGGGGGGAGGAAAACACAGGATTTGAAGTCTTACTCATTAATATTCATGATATGCAAACATCTGGCCTCTGATTGGTTAACAGCAACATGACTCTTCTGCTGCCTCCATTCACCCGTCTATTGAGTAAAAAAAATTTCATTCATTCATTCATTTATTTATTTATAATGCACCATACTACAACCAACCAATCAAGGCTGCCCAAGGTGCAATACATGATAAAATAAAAAAACACATATTAAAAATGAAAGCAACAATAAAAAAACCATGAAACTGCCCAAAGCAATCAAATACACAAAAAAAAAAATAATAATAATAAGATCAAACAAATAACACCTAAAATAGTAAAAATGGATACAAACGTTCCAGGGTTTTAGATAATAAAAGAATAAATAACACTGCCAAGTAGTTAAATAGATTTAAAACACTGCTTGAGTTTAGCTTTAAAACTTTTAACATTAGATGAGCGTTTGATATCTAGAGGTAGTTTATTCCAAAGTCTTGGGGCCCGCACTGCAATGTTGATGTTTATTCTCCACAAATAACAGAAGCCTGAACGTATTCCACCATGTTGCATAGATGCCAACGGTTATGGTGCGTTCGATTTACCTCGAAAGTCGGAACTCGGAACTAGGAATGACGTCACACCCGAGTTAACAGCGTTCTGGTTTCCGTAGTCGGAGAAGTTAGAATTCCAATTATTCAGTTTAACTTTTTTATTTTAATTTTATTTTATTTTTTACTTTTTTATCAGGTCAAATAGGTAAAAAACAAACACGAATGATGGACTGTTGGTGCGTTCGATTTGTCTGTTTATTTTACAAGACACACATATAAGAGTGTGTTTGAAATAAAAGTTACATGTAGCGCTTGCATCTCTAATTTGAACAAACTAAAAGTTTTGTTTATTAGTCGTATGTGTTCGTTGAGAGCTACCTAAACAGCAGTTTTCGAGGGCGCTGCCATCTTGGATTTCGAGGTCGGAGTTCTGAAAAACGTCCGAGTTTCCGACTGGGAGTTCCGACTTTGCGGGGCGTTTTATTTGATTTTTCCTACTCGGAAGTCGGGATTTCCGAGTTCCGAGGACAAATCGAACGCACCATTAGCCTCTACTAGCCAAGCTGCCCTCTGCTCTCTCCTTCCTGTGGGCGGTCCCAAAGTGGGCGGGTCCATGAATGCTAATTTTCCCTTTGACGTAGAAGAGACTGGCTTTTTCTGACGTGAATGTTTCCCCGTCCATTTCCACTTTCACCTTCAGCATGCATATGTGACTGAGAGTGACCAATCGTATTTAAAAAAATAACAAATATCTCATGATTTCTCAGTGACTGAAACCTTTAAAGTAGTTAAATAGGGGTGGGTGATATGACCCAAAAACTGTATCATGATATTTTTGAGCATTTTGGGGACAACGATAAATCTGATGATATAACAAAAATTGTTGTTGATATTCATTCATTATTTCTTCAGCAGTAATACCAGGGCCCTATGAAATTAATTTTATGCTTTCCAAATGTCTACTTTTTCAGTTTTTATTATCTTTCTGAATTCCACATTTCCACTCTAACCATATTAATTAACCCTAAAAAGTGTGATATTAGAGCGTGAAAGGATAATTAAACAAATCAGTAGCCAGAATTCAAAATGTAACTTTAAACGTTCACCAGTGTACCAAAGTGCTGTGTTTCTGTAGAACACTGAGTGCTTTTGCAAGATCGTGATTGTTTATCTGCAAAATTAGGTGTTTTGTCGATGTTGATGAAGGACAAAAGGTGAGAGATGACGTCAGAGAGAACGTGGTGGACGCTGTTTATGTCCAGAATTCAATAAAGTTCAAAGAAACCAGACGGGCAGACTTGACTTGGCAACAATGCCCCCCATCCCCATTTGCAACGCTTCACCACAAGTAGACGAAGCTCTACGCTAGCAGGAGCCGGTCACATCTGTATTAATGAAGCTGAATTTCTAGAGTTAGCAGGTGTGCCTGTCTCCCGCTAGCCTGCTGTTTCACATGTCTCTCTGTCCTGTTTGTGTGGAGAGACAGGCTGAGCCTACCCACGTGACCAGGTGACAGGTCTGCAGCGGCCAAAATACCTCAGAACTACATGAATCTTTCCCTACTTACTAGGGCTGGGCGATATGACCTAAAATCAATATCACGGTATATTGAGGAGTTCACCTCCATAACGATAAATGGACGATAACTACATGTATGTGCAAAAACAAAAGTTGTCCACTAGATGGGGCTGTCACACATATTACGTTGAGTCACGTTGTCATGTGACTCAAGGTGGTACAGCTTCTTAAAGGGACATGAACGTCGCCAACCTACACATCTTTTCCTTTTTTTATTACCAAATTTATTGGCATGGGAAAAATTACATCGGTTAGAGTCAGAAATTACGATAAAGATACATTTTCGATTTATTGCCCAGTCCTACTACTTACTCATATGAGCAATTAGGGAAAGAGACTCCAGTAATGTTTGCCTTCACAACTTTAATAACTCAGTGCCATTTGACTCATGTGAGCTTAAGGGTGTGTAGACGTCATCTAATTAACATTTGATACTTTTTTTTAATGGGCAAGAAATAAATTCCGGTATTAGCGTGAAAAGTATGATACGGCCCACTCATAATACTAAACCTCATTTACCTTGTTGTTGATTTTAGGCAGCTTCGGGTGTCTAATGTGCCGTCTCCAACCTGCTTTACTATGCTGATTAATAATTTACTCTTCTACCTTAGGGCTTTATTATGGGGCTGTGTTTAGATATTTATCAGGGCTCCTGGGCCATTGTGAGCCCCAGCTATAATATGCTCCACGTATGCTAAAAAAGTTGTTCTAGAACCACTCTAAGAGCAGCAGAGTTGAAGCAAGAGAAAATATCACAGCAGTTTTAGTCCTGAAATCCAAACAGCAGTTAAATATCTTATGATGCTAAACATCTGAGACATCACCAACGAAAGAGCAAAATAACAAGGAGCCGTTTCTTTTTTTAGTATCCCTAAACAATAGAGTGTTTTTTTTTTAAATGCACATCATCTCCAACAATAAAAGCTGCACCCACCGTTTCCCTTCAGCTCCTTCACATAGTTACTGGGGAACCACCCCTTCTTGTCATTCAGCGAGCCTTCCCACCAGCCCCCGTCCTCCTGCCTGCTCACACTGATGATGTCACCCTTGGAGAAGGAGAGTTCGTCCTCGTTGTTCTGCTGGAAGGCAAAACGCGCTTTGACCAGCAGCTGGCCACACCCACTGCCATCGGACATGTCCTACGATGAAACGGGAGACCAAAACAAAAAGGTTAGGTGTGTTTGTGTGATGTCACAGCTGAAGTTGTGATGCTGTCTTTGTCGTAGTAACTCACCAAGCTGCGGTACTGATGCTGCAGCACTTTAGAGGAGCGACCCTGAGTGTTTAGAGAGTCAAATGACTTGATTCTAGGATGTAAGGAGTGTGGCGCACATATGCCGTCTGCAGAAATGCCTAAATGTGCAGAACCATCACAGTGGTGGAACATTACATTACATTACAACATCCTACAGCTGAGGAGGTTTTCAAGAGTCAACCAAAAGACTAAGATGACACACACTATTATCTCACCTTCAGTGGCTTTGTTAAGGGCAACCAAGGAGTTTAAGACTTTAGAGAAGTTCTGCCCCTGCAGCAGGTCGCTGACCTCAAAAGACTGAAAGATACAAAAACAAAAGATGATGAATGAAATGGTTTTTATGTAGAAACTCTAATGCAACAAAAGGTTTCAGGCAATGAAGAAAACACACCAGAGCACGAGTTCAGCTCCAAGAGGAGTTTGTAAAAACTAGTTCTGATTGAACACAGATTAAATCATATGAAAACACGTGTACATCTGTGACTGGCTCCTTTATAACCAGTGTGTTATTTTCTGTATTTAGAGCTTGAATCAGTTCTACATTCAGCCTAAAGATCAAGAAGAACCAGGTCTAGTGGAGCTTTAAATCCTGAGTCTGAAGCAGGATTACTCCAAGTCTGAGCTGCCTCTTGTAATCTCCCAATCAGACACACACACACACACGCACACACACACCCAAAACAAATAATAAATTCCCAAAGTGTGAACAAAGTTATTGCAGGAAAGTTATTTTTGTTTTATCGAGTTCCTGAAAATTGTTTTTATCCCAAAGTTGTCGTCTTTTCTCTGCACTGGCTGCCTGTGCTCGTTCAGATCCAATTCAAAGTCCTGGTCTTCATCTATAAAATCCTTCATGTCCAGGCCCCTTCCTATCTTTCCCATATAATTACTCTTTATCTGCCACTACGATCACTGAGGTCAGCCGATCACCTGCTCCTTTCTGTACCAACGACTGTATATAATATGGAAAAACTCTCTGAGCCGTCATCCATAGGCTCCCACCACCGCCATCTTGGCCAAGTCACATGTCTCATCAATCTCATAAAACAGGGTGGGGGCAGATGATTGACACCCAACAAACCGAGTCATGTAGCTACGAGCTAACTGAGCTAACCGAAGCTAACGGAGGTTCGGTTTCAACCAGAAAATTGTGGTTAAGTGTCTCTGCTGCCCTCTGCCTTTTAGGCTGTAACACTTTTAACACAAGGCTGGAGCAAGCAGGAGGGCACGCTGCTAGCACTAGCGCTGATGGCTCATTGGATACCTGTCATTCAAAAGGACACACCCCTAAGTATTCATAAATTCAAGGTTTAATTACATCTAAATGGATGAGTTACAAAAACATGCACCCCCCTCAGAGTTGTCATGATGGAAAACATGACCTGTTAAACCAAAATGGTATTTAGTACCATACTGCAAACATGTTTACTTCTGCTGTGAAGTTAGCATTTTTAACATGGGAGTCAACAGGAACTAGCTCCTTTCTGATGACAGTCCCTAGTGGATGAAGGAGGAACTGCAGTTTTTACCACTTCTGTGTTGCTTCACTTTGGCAGCTGGAGATTGTCCCTTGGTCTGTAGTCAAGGTTCATTATAAAAATCATGAGGAGTGGGCATTTTCCTATGCCGCCCTAAAACTCTGACATGAGCTTCCTTTAGCTCGTTTTAAGTCTACTCTTACTTACATCCATCCATTATTTATACCCACTTATCCACGCAGGGTCACGGGGGGCTAGTGCTTATCTCTAGCAATGTGTGGGCATGCAGGCAGGGTACACCCTGCACAGGTTGCAATTCCACCACAGGGCAACACAGAGACACACAGGACTAACGGCCACGCGCACACACTCACACCTAAGGACAATTTAGAGAGGCCAATCAACCTGACAGTTATATTTTTGGACTGTGGGAGAAAGCCGGAGTACCCGGAAGAACCCACGCGTGCACAGGGAGAACATGCAAACTCCATGCAGAGAGACCCCAGGCCGGGATGTGAACCCAGAACCTTCTTGCTGCAAGGCAACAGCACTAACCAGGGGCTGGGGGGTGGTATTTGGTCATGTGACAGTGATGCTACACAGGGTGGTGGGGGGGTGTTTAAATGAAGGACAGAAGCAATGTGTCTTCACTTTTACATGATGATGAAGTATTAATATGGCCCAAATGTTCCACCACTGTGATTGGTCAAACAGACTCCCTGATTATGAGGTTTGTGTGATTCATGGTAGAAATGAGGCCACTCTAAATGGACTGAATCGATATCACACATGATTCCCTTTCATTACAGCCAGGGTCAGACGTATAATTGGGACTCATCTCGCTGGTTGTACAGCTCTAGTTAATGATGGACACACTCCTGCTGCCACTTGATGGTTTCTCTAATCCTCCTCTGTAGGTCTGTCCTGTTCCTGCCAGACGGGGAGAATTATTACTGACTGCTTGTACCAGAGTCCTTGGCTTCCAGCAACATGGCTGCCATTCCTCTAATCAACCTGATTGGAAAATCCACAGGCCGTCTGGAAAGCTGCGTTACATCAGCCCACTCGTCCCTTCCCTGGGTTTTATTCTCTCATATCGTCTTCATGGTTCCCTTGAGATCCAAGATTTGTTTAAAGGCCCATCTATCTGGTCTCCAGGTCCAGAGTTAAACCTTTTATACGTCTAGAACCAGGAATCTGGTGTTACGTAATCAGCTCTTTTCCATTTGGATCATGCAGCTTTATTTTCCAGGGTCGGATCAATAAAAGAGAGAGAGAGAGAGAGAGAGAGAGAGAGAGACATAGAGAGAGAGAGAGAGAGAGAGAGAGAGAGAGAGAGAGACATAGAGAGAGTGAGAGAGAGAGAGAGACAGAGAGAGATTTTGTACATTACTCACTAGATCTCTCTTCACACTCACAGTGGGGGAGGTCATAACCTCACATGACCTACTTAAGGGGAAACACACACACACACAGAGATGTACTTTTGAACCCTTGAGAGGAACATAGACACTAAACCAGCAGAAAATGTTGATTTCATGTCTGCCTTTTCTTGGCAAATTCTACTTACAGATCAGTCACGACAAACACAAATTGTCTGATCAACGACGCAAAAAGAATCAACGTTACAATCAAGTGAAAATGGGGATCTCTGCCTTCGTTTCCATAACAACAAACAACCCAAAGGCGGTAAATAACTCTAGAGAAGAGCAGAGAGGACTAAAATAAAATGCTTTTGGTCTATTTCATACCTGTAACAAACCACAGCTCTGGTGCGTTCTGTAAGCAGTGAGATATCACAGAGGTCATGAAAGTAACAGATAAGAGCGTGGGTTATGTGGAGAGGATTTGGAGATTACAGTTGACTGAAAATAATAAACACCTCAGATAAATGTTTACATGGAGAAGCTTGTTCTAAAAGTGAGGGCCATTTTTATTTATTACCACAGCATCTCATAGCTGAGGACGGGTAATAAAGGACAACGCTGAGCTTTCAAAGTAAAAGCACCATCTCTGTGTACGTTTATGGGTAAATAGATCAACACGTGTTTATATCTAATGTCTATTTTCTTAGAGGGTTAGTAGTTCATGAGATGTTTTATTAACAAATACACAGATGCAAAAGCATCAGTGATTCCCTCCCAGTTTACAAACTCATCTGCTTTCATGAAAACTAGATGCAGAGTTTCAGATGAGCACAGCCTGGTTTTCTCCACTCATACCGCTTAAAATGAAGGCCAAAAAGTTCCATCTTGGTCTCATCAGACCAGAGAATCTTATTTCTCACCATCTCAGGTCCTTCAGGTGTCTTTTAGCAAACTCCATGAGGGCTTTCATGTGTCTTGCACTGAGGAGAGGCTTCCGACGGCCACTCTGCCATAAAGCCCTGACTGGTGGAGGGCTGCAGTGATGGTTGACTTTATACAACTTTCTCCAACTTCTGATTGCATGTCTGGAGCTCAGCCACAGAGATCTTTGGGTTCTTCTTTACCTCTCTCACCAAAGCTCTTCTCCCCTGGTAGCTCAGTTTGGCTGGACGGCCTGCTCCAGGAAGGGTTCTTGTCCCAAACGTCTTCCATTTAAGGATCATGGAGGCCACTGTGCTCTTAGGAACCTTAAGTGCAGCAGAGATGTTTTTGTAACCTTGGCCAGATCTGTGCCTTGCCACTGTAAGGAATTCTATAGATGTGTGGCTTTCCTAATCAAGTCCAATCAGTAGAATCAAACACAGCTGGACTCCAATGAAGGTGTAGGACCATCTCAAGATGATCAGAAGAAATGGAACGCACCTGAGTTAAATATGAGTGTCACAGCAGTGTCTGAATACTTAGGACCATGTGATGTTTCAGTTTTTTTTTAATGACTGTATAAATTTCTAAAATTCTGTGTTTCTCTGTCAGTATGGAGGGCAGTGTGTACATTAATGAGGAAAACCATGAATTTAACTGATTTTAGCAAACGGCTGCAATATAACATAGAGTAGTGTTGTCACGGTACCAAAATTTCAGCTTTCGGTACCGGTACCAATGAAAATCCACGGTTCTCGGTACCAATTTCGGTACCAAACAAAAATTTAATTTAGACTAAATTTACCAATAAAAACATTATTTTTCCTGTAAAGTGCTTTGAGATGATATCTTTTGTGAAACAGTGCTGTATATAAGAAAAATGAACTGAATTACTATTGTACTACTATCATAACATGTTTTTAATGCACTTTTATTTAATCAAAATGTGTTTTTGTTCATATATTTTTGTAAACCTGCTAGTTATCCAGACTAGAACTTCTAGTTAGAACAGCTTTTTTGACAAACTGATTTTAAGGACATAAACACTGACTGAGCCATACATTGTTGTTCATCTTTTGGATACACATTACAATCATTAAAAAAAAAAAAACTCCGGTCTGTGAGCAGTCAACGCCTTTATGTCATCCTGTTTGTTTGTTACCCTAATTAAACGTATAGGAGATTTAAATAGTTAATAAAGACGATGGTGTATTCACACCGCACTCTATGTACTGATTCTGACACATATGCGAATTTTTGAAAGTGACTAGTCTGAACGGTCATGTCGCATTAAATCCACCTCCTACGTCACTGATCAGCGGAGGTGAGCGTCGTGTCAGGACGTTCCTGATGACAAGCGCTGACAGAGGGATTCAGGGGTCTGTGGGACATCCTGTCAAGTTTTGGAATTAAAAATACAAGAAAGCATCAGAATGGGAGGGGCTGCTGGAGCGAAGCGTCTCTCCTGTCGGTCTCCGTGACAGCGGGGCAGGGGGGTCTCCGTCGGGGCGGGGGTTCTCCGTGACAGCGGGGCGGGGGTGTTCTCCGTGAATTAACTTTATTTACCACATCAGGGCCACCGCTCGCCGTCACTCTGCGTTCTGCGGCGTTGCGTTAGAAGCGACTGCACGCGCCCAGTAAATGCGTGAATCATGCGCAAGGATCCGGGTTTAGACGGGTCCTCGGTACTACCGGTACCTACGAAATCTTGGTACCGTGACATTTACATTTTTGTAGTACCGGTTCGGTACCGAAGTACCGCTTCTTTTGACAACACTAAAAGAGAGTAAAGCTGACTGCACACTGGAAGCATCAGCGGCGCTGCTTCAAATAGAATCCAGTATAGTCTATGGGGGTGACACAAAACAGCCGCAACGCGGTAATATTTAGACGCGTACCAGAAGCGGCACGCCGCGCCGCTCAAGATAGGATTGAGTTCTATTTTTGCCACTTCTGAGATGCGTCAATTTCTGCAGTTAACATAGGGCTAGACAGGAAATCACACTCGGTTTCAGTGTAAAATGCCCGGTAATTTACAAAATAAAAGTCTATTGCAGCGATGCGATTTCATATCTATGTAGATTACGTCTATACGTGTGACCTCACGGCTTATTTACTTACCGCATCGTTCGAGAAGTGCAGCGATGTGTTTTTCATGGCTTTAATCCTGGCAGAGGAGAGGAACAACATTATATATGACATCAAACAGCAATGTCACGCGTGAGTTCCTTCTTTTTGGTTTAATGGCGGACGGCATAAACAAACCGTGACCTTTGAAGTCTCGAGGGATCTTGTGATCTCGCGAGTCAAGTGAGGAGTGTGGCGGGGAAGCCGCTCTGCGGCTGAGATTCTCCCGGTGTGCACTGGCAAGCAGCGAAAATCGCGAGTAAACCGTTCCGCGACGCTGATGCTTCCAGTGTGCAGCAGGGGTAAAATTGACAGGGGTCTGAATACTTTCCCTACCCACTGAAGTGGTGCATTAAAGCCTATGGTGTGGTAACACACACACACACACACACACACACACCTGCGGAGAAACTGTTTATGCCTAAACAGGTTTGAGAAGAACGTGTGATCCAGGCAGGATATGCTTGTGTGGGGTTGTTAGCTTTGGGAAGAGGAGGAGTGATGAAGTGGGAAACTCGTCTCAACTGTTCTGGCATCAGATCTAAAGCTCGTTCACCACCACTCCCATAAATATCTTCTGAAGGCATTAATAACACCAACCATTAAAACTTAGTTTACACGTGTTTTGGTTTTAGAAATTAAGTTTTGTATATTGATTTTAATGAATAAAATGAAATAAAAGAACAAAAAAAGAGGCATTAAGTCAAGCTGCAGACTAAACAGTAGGATGAATATGGCGAGGTAGCATGATGGGAGGACTATGTTGTATTTGATCTAGAGCAGCAGCACATCTAGATGATTTAACGCTGCGGTCCTGTAGGAGGCTACATTCTCTGTTTTGTTGTGAGCAGCATATTTCCCTCTGCCAGCTCCTGGCACAAATATTTTTTCTGCACTGTGACCAAGAGAAAGTGAGTACACGCCGATCGTTCTTGGCATTCGGGAGTGTGTCGAGGACGTGAAACCTACAAGGTGCAAGCGAGTCGAGATGAAACAGGACAAGCAGTCTCCTGTTGCCGTAGCAGCAGATGATAAACGAGAGAAATGTGGCTTCATCAGACTTAAATTGATTAAAGAGTGGGCTCCTTTTGGCTGGTTTTCATCCCAAAGCACCACTTAGAAAAACAACTGTTAAAGCTGTAAAATACCAAGCATGGTCTCGTTCTTGGGAATTTATGGAAGATGAGAAACTGGAGCTGGTCGTGGATTATAGATACCTGAGCACCACGTTGGAATGTAACCTCACGTTTAAGAAACATATTAAACAAGTTTCTAAATCGATCAATTCTAACCTAACTACAATTTAGAACAAATCAGAAGTTAGCAGAAGCTGCTACACTGTAACTGAGTGATTTTATCTCACATCAAAGGTGGTTTAACAACTTGGTCATTTGCCAGTGATTCTGATTAAAATGCATTGAACAAATATACAAAAAGGACAATAGATGAGGTCTCCTCTCCCTTCCAGTTGGCTCACGGGTCCCCTGAACAACAAAAAAATTAAAGCAAGTGAATTGTTTTACTACTGACCAGAAGTAAATGGGTGTGAGTGACTTAGTCTCCTTATAAAGGCTTTAGACAGCAAACCAACGTCCTACTAGCCTGGTAAGCTATCCTATATAAACACGGCCCAGTCAAAAAAAATGACACCACCAGGATTAAACTAAGCAAACATAGGAGCCTCCTATTGGATAATTACTGCATGGGCAATTATAACAAGATATCTAACTCTAACTTGTTTTTTAACACAGCTGAGACCAGGGAGCTCATTGTAGCAGACAACATCTAGCCTTTTCCTGGTCAACTCACGCCGCTGAGGTAGTGAAGGACCTAAAAAGACTCTACGTCCTGATGGTACTCAGCAAGAACAACACCCTTGAGAAACTGCTGGTGTCCTTTTTTCCGCTGCCCAGCAGAGAGCATCCTGGCCTACTGTCTCTGTATGTGTTTCTCCAGCTGAAGAACAGCACAGAAGAAAGACCTCCACAGGGTTATCAAGGCCACCCAGAGGATAGTCCGTGGTCCTCACCCCTTAATATAACACAGTACCTACTGCTTTAGGATTGTGAAGAAAATTCTCCAGGACCCCTCACACCCAGGATATGCTTTGTTTAAATGCATGCCTTCAGGCAGGCCTTTTAAATCCATCAGTTCAACACTGAATGCCTGTAAATGGTCAATCTGACCCAGTACACCTTCTCTCTAGAGCCCTTTTTATAATGGTGCGTTCAATTTGTCCTCGGAACTCAGAAATCCCGACTTCCGAGTAGAAAAAATCAAATAAAACGCCCCGCAAAGTAGGGATGGGACGAAATTTCGTTTGGCGAAATTTCGCGATATAAAACGTGACAAAATGCATCGAGTCAAAAAAAAATGGATCGCGAAATAAAGACTAAATGGCACTGCTGCATGATTTGTGTAGTGTTAGTATGGCGGACATACAGTCTAAAGCCTTTTTTATAAAACAATGCCGCTAATTTGCGCAACGCCTGAGGCATCTGGGAGCGTTAGGTCGTTTATAAGAGCTCAGACCGTGGCGGTAATGTTGCGCAATCATGTCCGTTTTATAAAAGATTACGCGATGGTGGCATAAAGGAGGTATGGGGGCGGTCTCCGCGCTGTCACAGACTTCCGTTTATCTTGGACATAACTTGCTTTTTATTGCGATCAAAGCCGCGCTCGTTGAGTTTTTTTCCACATTTCTCTACAGGTGTGTGTCCTCCACCATCACTGTGAACAGTCAGATGATCTGAGCTGCAGATCTAATGGAGAGACGCTCCCGGAGCTCCGCATCGCTCCAGTTTATCATCTCAGCTGGTTCGAAAACGAAACTTGTGGCCGTGTTTACTTTCATTTTCATTTTGTAGTTCCCGGCCGGAGCTCGGCATTAATTTGACACCTCCCTCTGTTAAGTTAATGTGCGTTTATAAGACCGGCGAAGCCGCAATATTACAGCAATATTACTATCAAGCGTGGCAGCACGAATGCCGCAAAATTCGGTAATATTACGCTGATTTGCCAGCATGGTGTGTCTTATAAAAAGGGCTTATGGTGGCAGGCTGACAGCACTAGCTGCTGATTAAGCAGGTAAAACTAAATGAAAAAAAAAAATCTGGGGAACGGTGCAGTGCGTCGTGACGTCATCACGTCAAGTCACAGCGCCTGTTGCAACAACACTGCAGGCAGGAGACATTGTTTCTGCTCAAAGATCACTGATTACACCAGAACATGTTGATATGTTAGTTTTTTTTGAAGAAGAACCAGTCCTGAGATAACTTAACCTAGGGTTAGAGCAGCACTAAGGGAGTGTTCTTGTCTGTGTTTGGCCTGTTAGGCCATGTTTCCCTGTGTGCAACAGAAACAAAAATACACAAGTTGTTATTATACAGTAATATTTTTTCCTTTTTTTTTCTTCTTTGATATCGTATCGTGACATATCGTTTCGTGACTATGACATATCGAGGTGCATCGTATCGTTAGTTTAAGTGTATCGTCCCATCCCTACCGCAAAGTCGGACCTCCCAGTCAGAAACTCAGAAGTTTTTCAGAACTCCGACCTCGAGATCCAAGATGGCAGCTCTCCGTATCAACAACAGTAAGTTTTGGTTGAAGTTTATTTTACAAGACACACATATACGAGTGCATTTAAAATCAATGTAACATGTAATGCTTGCATCTCTAAACTGAACAAACTAAAAGTGTTGTTTATTAGTCGTCTGTGTTTGTTGAGAGCTACCAAAAACAGCAGTTTTCGAGGGTGCCGCCATGTTGGAATTCCAAATCAGCGTAATATTGCCGCAATGGTGTGTCTTATGAAAGCGCCATGGCAGCATAGTGATGCGGGAATTTTGCGGCATTCGCGCCATCACGCTTGGTAGTAATATTGCGGAAACGCCGGACTAGTGAATGCACATTACGCCTTGGCGCAATAGGGGGTGGTGTCATGATCACGTGATGAATTAATGCCGAGCTCCGGCTGGTAACTATATTGAAAATGAAATTAAACACGGGCATAAGTTTCGCTTTTGTAAACAGAATCAGCTGAGATGATAAACTGGAGCGATGCAGAGCTCCAGGAACTTCACTCCGTTAGCTGGAGCTCAGATCACCTGACAGCTCATGGAGATGGTGGAGGACAAACACCTTTAGGAGCGGCTTGTGAAAAAAACTGAAGGAGTGCGGCTTTGATTGCAATAAAAAGCAAGTTATGTCCAAAATACACAGAAGTCCGTGACAGTGCAGAGACCTTATGCTCCCAGACGCCACCTCAGTGTTGCGGCAAATTGGCAGCATTGTTTTATGAAAGAGGCTTAGCTAACACTAGATTAAGGCCAAAGAGCAACACAATAGGTGCGTTTCCTTTAACGGAACGTCGGAGTAAATTTACAGGAAGTTCCCGACGTGCACTTGTCTACACTTGTTTGGGTCGGCCGAACAGCCGTTTTCCAGGCCATTCTCTGGGCCATTTTCTGGAACCTTCAGAGTACCTGATCAGGGGTAGGTACTCGGAGTGGCCCGATAAAAGGCCCGGTGAAGACGCTGGGCGGGAACACTGCCGATTGGTTGTAACTCAATCGGAAATGATGTCAACTCAGGAGGAAATAGGGAATGCATATATGTGGCGGGAACCGTTATTTAGGAAAACACGAGTTGTTAGAGAGACGAGCGATAGAAGCCATCGCTGCATATAACATCGCAAACATAAACATGTCTACTATTGTTGCTTCCTCCATTGTGTCGATCTTTGTTTGCTGCTTTTTCGCATTTTGTGCTGATTGATAACGTAACTCACTGCGCAGCGGTCGTGATGTGCTGACGTTTCATCAAATTCCTTACAGGGCCAAATATTTATGGAGACGGGACAGCTTAAGAGGACCGGACCTTCAGATCCCGATCAATTTCACGCTCACAGTTTTACCCGGAAGTTCCGATAAAGGAAACGCACCTATTGTGAGTTGGGAACATTGTGACTTTTTGATACCCATTTTAATTTAAAGTCAGGTCATATCAATGAAGTAGAACACTTGTTTAATCAATAATTTTGCAGTGGTCTCTAGTAGGAATGAATGCCTTGCAAGTTGTTCTGGGGGGAACTAGTTGCCCACATCACAGCTGAGCTTCAGACGGCAGGTCTGGCAGGTTTGGAGTCTTATTTCCTGATATTTGGACATCTTGCCTCAGATTGGATAACAGTGACGCGACTCTACGCTGTGATCGGAACCGCCCATTTGACTTCAAATAAGCCCTTCAAACATATATGGTGACGTCACGGAGGGTTTGTCCAGCATTTTAACAGTAGGACCTGTAGTTTAGAGCGTAACTTCTAACATGTGACGCAGGTAAAGGTAATTTCTCGTGGCTAAAGCTAGTTTTATGGATGAGGTGAGTTAAAAGACTGAAACAGTGAACTTCCATAACGGAAGCATTTTCCAGACACTAATCCCAACACCTCCATGTTTCCTGAAAAGTCAGCCTTTAAATCCAGCGAGTGTCTCGCGCTGCTGCCAGATCAACGACGTCACCGACAAACCCAAATAAACAAGTGGTAAAATCTGCTTTAGACCATAAAATGCGTTCGTGGACACAATAAAAATGCACTTTTCGAGCCCACTAGCCGAGTAACTACATAAATAAATACATGACCGACTCACCTCCACTCCGAAAGCCTCGCAGCCTTTAATAAACTCGGTAACGTTCCTCTGAATCTCGCTGTCGCTCCTCGGTTCCTGGAAAAACTACAAATAAAAAAAACACGAACTCAGCCTCAAAAGCTTCGTTCAGACTTCAACCAGCCCCTAACGCAGGTGTTGGAGAGGTCTCCCTCTTCCAAAGCGCTTTTATTCCACACGTAGCTGCTGCCCTGCAGGTGCACTTGCTGCTTCCCAGGATCAAGTAAGCTAATAACTCACACTTCCGGTTTCCACTTTCAAAATAAAACTAAAAAGTCGCTTATTTCTTTTCATGTTATATTTATTTTATGTTTGGATATTTTTTCATGAAGTGTTTATGTACTTGTTTGATTTAATCTAAACGCAATATAAAAATACAAATAAAAAAAATTCCCCAAATAATAATAAGAATACTAGATTTCTGCCTAGATGTATATACTTGTACCTTTGTTTTTATTTTGTGACAAGTGAATTTCCCCACTGTGTGATCAATAAAGTATATTCTTTTCTGTTCTATTCTATTCTATTCTATTCTAATCATTTATAAACATAACAATAATTGTAGCCTATATATAGAAGTAAAGAACTTTCTAAAATCTAAACGCTGATTTTAGAGAAATGCAAAATAAATAGAGAAGGAGATCAAATTCCAGTGACTTGTTAAGGATCTTGATTATTTTGTTATTGTTTTAGTTGTGATGTATTTTTTAGTTATAAAAGAAGATACCTTGTTAAAAGCTTTTATTCTTTCTGTGAGGTCATGTGATGCTGACCGATTCATGAGTGTGCAGAGAAACAACAGAGTAACTGAGTGTTTTAGGTAACTTTAGATTACTTTTAAATTAAATGAAAGATCATTAGTTATAAAAGAAAAAGAAAAATGTCCAAATCATTATCTCTAACCATGTGTTATTATGTTTTGCCTAATTTTTAAACATCAATATGAACATTTTGTATTTTCTTACAGATTCCTTGTGCCACATTTGGCTCATTTCACCAATAAATGTGTCCCAGTTCTGGTTTATGTTGTTTATCTCTCTTTCTTTCACCTTATAATGACTTCAGCTTAGATTATTTTTACATCTGTGGTAATTATTTATGTAAATTTCTGCTTTGATTTGTAATTGATTTGAGTCATATTGTGATTGTTTAGCAAATTATTATATAAATAGCATAAGAACAATAAACAGATGAAGACAAGTAGAGCATTAGAAGCAACGTAAAATAAAAGCAAATTATAAAAATATTTTATATAAACGTTTTTTTTCTGCAATATTCTGTCGCTAAAACCACCTGAGAAGCTTTGTTCTATATTTAGATTATAAACTAATTAAATAAAGAATCTCTAATTGGGTTGTTTACCCTCCCGCCGCGCCATCCCAGTATACCCACTTTATCCAGCGTCCCGGGTCTGAGGCGCTCCAGCAGCCTGCACAGCACCGCTCCATCCTGCAGAGACGCCTGGAGGAAAGCTTCTGGATCCGAGATGCTTTTCTTTGGAGACTCCAGAACCCCCAGCGTAATGAGCCACGTTACCGTGTGTTCGGCTGAATTCATGTTTGGGTCTCAGTGATAAAAAAAAAAAAAAACAGCAAATCTTCCACCAGTGCAGTGGTTTGTCCCGGATCCACCCAACAGCTCAGTTCTGCCTCATTTACACAATCAAAGGAAAAGAAAAGAGGCTGAACAGAGAACCAAGGCTCCGTCCTGTTCTCCTCTGACTGAGGATGTCTGCATCACCTTGGGTTTTTCTGCACAGCTGCAGCTTCAGAGTACAAACCAAAGACTGTATATAGGTACAAACAGAAGCTATAATACAACACTTCCGGTATGAGTTTTCAAATTAAAAGCCTGTGGATGTGGTTGGGATTCTGCGACCTTAACAGAGTTTGCTGTAAAAATAAACGTAGCAAATACAAGCTAAAATGTACAAATCATATTATGTAATAAAGCTTTTATGGAGACTAAAGTAAAAAAATTACTGCTTAAATGTATTTTAATACCAATAGGATGCATGTACTACACATGATTTTATAAAAACCCATCAAAAGAAAAGCGTAAAACATGTTGTTCAACCTAACAGAGAACTCAAGTCATCTGCGTATATTTTTATTCAGGTGATTGTGCTCATTTATTATTTTCCTATATTTAAAACTGAGGGATTGAAAAAATTGCATCAAATTCCTTAAGAAATTTTTAAATTCAAATGGATTTTATTGTGCAGTAGATTGAAAATGTCCTCTTCTGCTGTTTGTTTTCCAACATTTCAAA
This sequence comes from Aphyosemion australe, assembly GCA_006937985.1. NCBI lineage: Eukaryota > Metazoa > Chordata > Actinopteri > Cyprinodontiformes > Nothobranchiidae > Aphyosemion > Aphyosemion australe. Next base: position 286,478 of record SSNS01000459.1, on the reverse strand, counting down.
TGAATTTTCATAAAATAATAAATAAATTATATTTTACTAACCAACACCTGGTTAATTGTAAGCTGTAATGGGCACCAAAACCATCTTTTTTCTTATTAGGATGCACATTGGAGATGAAAATTAAACATTCTGAGATCATTATGTCTAATTCTTGCTGAACCTTCCTTTACAGAGCAAGGTAATTTTCTTTTTTCAAAATTCGACTTTTATTTTGAAGTCATAGCTAATAACTTCCCCTCAGCTCTCTAACTTCCGGTAGTTTGATAGCAACTAAGCTTCGGACCGTCCCATTAATGAGTGATTGGTTAATAAACATATTTTCAGGACAAAAATGGGACGAACCTCACTAAGAATCTGACATTTTCCTGTTTGATCAGATTTTTTTTAGCACAACATGTCATTAATGTTTTACTTTTACTAAATGATAAAGGATTTTTTTCCTTGTTTTGATAAGAATCAGACCTGAAACATGTTTCAATCAAGCTGAATAACAGCTTTTGAGAAACTGCTGAGAAAATGTCTTATGTGTGTTTTTTAAGTATAACACATTTAAAGTCTGTTAAATTAATTTAGCCAAATTAGCGTCTACCGCCCCCTGTTGGACACTTTAGTTTGTAGGCATTGTAGTAGGGACGTTAGAAGCATTTATATATATAATTTATAATAAAACCTGTCCTTAAAATGTTATCAAGTCTTCTGTTTTTTTGTCACACTCAACAAAGATAACCTGAGTAAATACAAAATGCAGTTTCAAACGATGATTTCCTTTATTCAGGGAAACAAACTCTTCAGATCCACCTGACTTTGAGTGAAAAAGCCATGACCTTTTTGTTAAATGATTAACCGCAATATGACTATAGCCACACCTTAACCTGATGGTTTACCAGAACTGTAGAAATAAGAAATCCCTTCATTAGGACCTGTCTAACAACATTAAAGTAGCCTGAAAAATCTCAAAAAGCAACACATCATGCCCTGTTATAAAACAAATTCAAGAACAACAGAACTTAAAACAACAGCTAAAGCCCTGCAGGCCTCACTTGGATAAGACTGAGGTCAGAGGTCAACAATACCAATGGTCATGCATGGTGGTGGTAGTGCGATGGTTTGGGGCTGCTGCAGGACCTGGACCACTTGCTGTAACTGATGGAACCATGAATTCTGCTCTCTACCAGAATATCCTGAAGGAGTCTGACCTTTGACCTTTAACAGGTCGTTCATGATGAAACTCCTCCAATGTGGCTGAATTCAGCCGATTCTGCTTCAACATTTCAACAATTCTCCCACAGGGATGTTAGAGACTCACCAGCAGTTATCACAAAGGTTGATTGGTGTTGAAACATCCACGGATGTCATGTTTTCTTTCTCTGATGCTGAATCTAACTTTCACAACAAACTCAACCCACAAGTAAGGTAAGCTTTACAATTTCCATTTTAAGATTGATGTAAAAGAAAATCTACACAGATAAAAAGTGTTTCCTCTGCTCACACCCCAACCCTAGGAAAGAGGTGAAATGAGGATTTCAAGAAAGGGGAAAGTTCATCTTGCAGTCAAGATGTACAAAACGCAACAGAGGATGTCACAATGAAGGTGTTAAAAATAATCAGTCACGTAAAGTTTTACATCAACTCAAAAGGTCAGCTGAGGCTCGGCCGCCTTAAAGAGGACGTGTTACGCTAAACTCACCTTTTGCATCATTTTGTGCTTTCATGAGGGTTCCCACTGCCTCGATAAGCACTCCAAACAGGAAATAAAAACGTCCATTTTCTGTAAGCGTTTGGTTTTAGGAATTATGTGCCTAAAACAAGTCATTTTTAAATGTCCCTTATTGTGACATCACAATAATAGTTCGGTTCCATTGCAGGGGTTCAGGATGGGTCATGGCGGGTCATCATTGTCTGGTATGGACTGGTATGGGTCTGCAATTTCACGAGAACGTTTAAACCACAGTTTGGACTCTCAGGCGGGGTAAATCTTTTATGGGCTGTTAAATCTACGCATGGTCTTACTCCAAGGTACATCTCTGAGCTACTGGTTTTTTATTCTCCTGCACGGTCTCTGAGGTCAGCTGATAGGATGCTCCTGGAAGTCTCAAGAATGACATGTAAGCTCAGAGGTGACAGGGCTTTTTCTGTAGTGGCCCCTAGGCTTTGGAACGGAACTCCGGGGTAGTAGTAGTAGATGCGTATTTCTGTCCCCCAATCAGTGGACCGCCCTAGCTGTACCACTTCATTGTCCAGAAGGGGTCCATAAATATCCCATGAATGGTGCAGTCTGGGTCGGTTGTATGGATCGGTTTTACAATCGGGACAGCATCCCGGCCCGTCCCGGACCCCGCAGTGGAACCGAGCTGTGAGTGGTATTAGCATTGGACCTCCCCATCAACTGCAATGCTGGAGGAGCAGCGGCTCTACTCTGAGCCCCTCCCAGATATTGGAGCATCTCAGCTTTCTGAGCAGGGGATGGGTGGGCGTGGCCAGCAACAGCTCATTTTCTTAAAGTGACAGAGTCCTGAAACGACTCATTCTGGAAGGTACTGAAACTATGAAGAATAAAACTGCTCAAATAGCTTTATGTGAGAGGGATTTAGTGCAAAGAACTTCATACAAGTGTTTTGTATCAAACAGAGAACTATTATACCTTAAGAAAAGAAAAGTCATAATATGTCCCCTTTGATACCTGATCGACTTGTTTGACTTTCCTCCCAGCTGGATGTGGATGGAGCGTAAATCCTCCAAAGGAAGGTTTTCTAATCAGAGGCATGAACCACCTCAGTCGTCTCCTTTTGATGAGGAGGAGCAGTGGCTTTAATCACAGGTTAATTCATCAGTAACTTCATTAAAAGAGGAAGGAAAGAAACATTAAGTCACATATTAAACTGTTCTATGAACGTGACAAAAAACAAGCCGTAAAACAAACCAGAGGAAGGAAAATTTAGCCATAGTCTGTTTTATTCTCACGTCATTGACCGTATGCATTCAAACGACTGATTATTAACAACATGATGGTCACAAAACCAGCTGAACCGGGCTGGGCCAGTGGGCTCAAGGCTTCACATGAACGCATCACTTTAGAAAACAGCTTCAGCGTGGCTCTGTTTACTGATGTTCACGTTTGAAAGTTTAGGTTTTTCTTTGGAAGGACTTCCTGAAACCTGCTCATAACGAGGACAAAACAGATATGTTGAAAGTTCTCAGCGGAAGTGAAAGTGTTTTGGGCTGTGCCACTTTGCACGCTCGTAGGTGTGATGCCTGACTTGCGCCACAGCACATAAAACAGGAGGTGACACGATGGTTTTATCAGTCATGTCAGTTTGTCTGTGGCTGATCTTCAACTTCCTTATTCGCCCGTCAGAGCGTTTCCTCTTTTGGTGACTGGTGTAGCTCCTCAGCCTTCTGCTTTGGATCTTTCTGCTCTTCTGAGCTGAGAAACATCTCAAACCTGCAGCTTTCTGGAGGAACGTGACAGTTGAAGCTGATGGGACTGAGTGGTGTTGAGTCTTAAAGGCTAGAGAGGATTTCTGAGCCGCGGGGCGTCAAAACTCTGGTGAGAGCAAAGAGAACGCATCAGAATCAGCTACTGGCCCCTGGAGGTTTGGTTATGTCAGTCACCGTGTGATCGTCGCGTCCAACTTTTGTTTTCCAGCTGAAATGTTATGAAGAGAAAGAGGCTTCTGACTGAAATGCTGACGGCCTGTCTGCAGTAGCGTGTGTGTGTGTGTGTGTGTGTGTGTGTGTGTGCGTGCGTGTGCGTGTGTGTGTGTGAGTGTGTAAGAGAGAGATGTCGGTTGACATCAGAACCTCGAGGAGCATGTCTCTAATCGGCCGGTCAGATTCCACAAATGCGTTTCCCATGGCAACCATTGGGAAGGAGGACATCTTCCAAGTGAGGATCATCAAAGTTTGTTTCCTTAGCAACAGCTCCAACCTGGGCAAGAACTTCAAACTGGTCCGCTGTGAGGACGGCTGGACGATCAAGGTACTGTCCAACGCTGGAGTCTGTCCTGATTCACCCGTTCATAATTTCATCCACTCACAACCTAATCTGGTCTGTTCTTCTGTTAGAGTCTGGTACACTTGAATAAACGCCACTGCAGCTGGCAGCGCTAACAAAACAGGCTAATTTTGTACTAAAAGGCAAAATTTAGTCTCTGCAACACTTTTAAGCCAAAGTGGAATGAATGCCAAGAATTCTATAGGTATCACCATTCATGCCAGAGTTAAATGCTGTTTTCATGATTGCTTTGATTAAAATGTTAGAATAACATCAAACAATTGATTAGCTCTTGGTTTGTGTGCTGTAACTGATGTTCAGCTATTACAAAAAGATCAAATTTAAACTTAAAATCTGTAAATGTGACTGAGTTTTTGCTTTTTTGTGTTTTCCACGCTGAGTTCACCATGGCAGCCATCATGAATTATTCTGACACTAAACGTTAATCAGCTGTAGACGCACAGCTACTGACTACAACTGGTTCATGAGAAATGTTTTAAACAAACACAGGCAAAAACATTAGTGTCTGCCTTACGCTTTTCTGCAGTTGGTGATTTAAAAAAGTCTTTCAGAAGTAAAAATGGGGAAGTATTCATCACGTTGTCAAACATTAATTAGTCATAAATTGTGAAACAAAACTCTTAAAAAAACACGTCTGCCTGCCAGCTTAGAGTGCAAACTAAAACATAAGAACCGTTTTTATCTTTGATGTTTGAGCAGAAACTCATAAAAACTCATGAATGATCGAAGGCTGTTTCTGCATCATAAACTAAAATGAAAGAAAAAGAAGAATTCCAGGAATTCTTCCTCCTTCTCCTGTCTGAGCCTAAAGTAAAACTTGCTCTGTGGATTAAAAATATCAATGAATATGAAAATATGAACTACCTGGTTTAATGTTCAAAGGTCAGCAAGGGGTACAGAAATTGCACATAGCATTGAGGGCCTGAACTACGGAAGCCTACAGGTGCCACCCACGCAAAAAAGAAAAAAGTTAGAACCATAGCAGGTGGTAATGTGATGGCGGTCCCCTCAACGCCATCAACTCAGTCCTTCATGCGGTGCTTCACTTAGGGACCATCAACAAATATCTTTGTTTATCGAACGTGTAAACACACACACACACAAAATAAAACAATGATTTGTCAGGTCATGTGGCCAAAAAAACTCCAAAGCAACGCCTAATTGTGTTACTAACCCAAACTAATGAGACACAAAAGTTTTAACATATATATTTTTTTAAATCTTCAATTTTTTCATCTTTAAATAGAAAATGATTAATTTTCTTCTCTAGCTTCCAGTTCATGTGACTAAATGACTCCAAAGCAAGCTTATTTGTCAGCCACTATAGTCAAAGTAGAAGAAATAAAGACTTGAAATAAGGTACAATATGTGTCATGAATCTTTAAGTTTCATTTTCTGGAATGAGTCACGGAAAATTTTGCACAATAGTCAAAATTTTTAGATGCTGAACTGCTGAGTGTCAGTGTTCCAGTTAAGTAACTCAACTGGGCATTGATTTGGAGTCTTTTGGTCACAGGACCTGAGAGGTGTTTTTTTACGTGTTTCAACAGACTGGATATTTGTGGATGGTCCCTAAGTGAACTAAGGTCCCTAAGTGAACCATCTGCTGCAGAAGCAGACTGGTGGAGTTTCTGTCACAGCTCCATCACTGATTGTCATGTACCAAGGAGGGAATGTTTGTCGAACATCCAACTTGAACAAACTTTACTACAACCCACCACGGATCAAACTCATTCTTCCTCCTGTGCAGCCCCGTGTGTTTAATCTCAGTGTCCACGTGATTGTCTCAACACTGTCCAAGTTGTCCAAATCTCTTCATTGGACACTCCGAGCATGAACTAGAACTTAATCCATTCAGATAAAAAATAAATTTTCCAAACCGCTGACCTGTTCCGTCAGTAACTTCAATAGGTTACAATGTTCTTCTAGCAATAAAATGTGTCAAATTTTAACGTGAACATTTTATTGACTAAGTAATACAAATATCACGTTCTTCCAATGTAACATTTATATTATAAAAGTGATAGAGATGTAATTTTTTTTTTGCGTGAGTGGCAGCTCTGTGCTTCCGTACATGAACCGCTGAGCGTTCCTGACAAGAAGGTTTCCCGCTTTCAGATTTCTTCTGCTTTTGCTTTTTGTCTCACTTAAATCCATCAGGTCACAAAACAAACTTCAACATCAGACTAAGATAACCTGTATGAAAGCAAAATGTAATTTTCAAAAGATGATTTGATTTAGTAAAGGAACAAAACTTCATTAGAATCCACCTGACAACATGAAGTAGGCTAAACTATCTCAAAAAGCAACACATCAAGGCTAGCAAGGCTAAGAACATAAAAACCCAAAACAACATTTAAAATGTGCTGCAGACCTTGCTTGGTTAAGGTCAGAGGTCATGATTCAACAAAGAGACAGAGAGCTAAAAACAGCATTTATGAAGTTCCAAACAGAAAAACACAAAGATCTGCTTCTTATTGGCTCAAAAACATCTTGATGTTCCTGATTCATGGTTTCTCTGTGCTGCTGTCTCTGAGGTTAGGACACAGATGAGTTCTCTGTAGATAAACTCAAACAGAACGCGTCTGGTTTGGGTTCTAGAATGTGATCGGCATGGTGCTGTCCAGCGGCTGCGTGGGACCAGGCATCACACACAACCTCTGCTACGGCCTCCTTCTCAAACACCTCAAGTCTTCAGAGATGTACTGGCTGCATCCGGACCTGACGGTGTCCGAACTCACCCAGCGCTACATGCAGCAGCACCTGGAGGCTGAGTGGAGGTCAGAACTTCTACTTCCTCATTTGGTTAAATAAATGTGATCAATATGAATTCATTCTGAAGATATAAATCCAGAAAACCAGAGTTTCATTTGTTCAGGTACGACTTGAGGATCAGATACATCCCATCTGACTTTATGGAGGCGTTCCAAGACGACAGAACCACCATGCTGTACTTTTACCAGCAGGTCAGAACCCTGCAGCGACACAGTCACCCCTGATTTCTACTTTCTGATCTATGAAAGAAAAAAAACCGCTTTTGTGTTAATCAACAGATACGAAGTGACTATATGCAACAGTACGCCTCCAAAGTCAGTGATGGAATGGCCTTACAGCTCGGATGTCTGGAAATCAGGTACGTTTAGCCTCCTAGGAGATTAAATACGAGACAAAAGTAACTATTTAGAAAAAGGATGAATGCTGTCGTTTCAGGAGATTCTACAAAGACATGAATCCTAACGGGCTGGAGAAAAAGTCCAACTTTGAACTTCTGGAGTAAGTCAGGAGTTTAATGATCAAAAGTTAAATAAAAGAAACGTTTTAAGTCTGACGTTCCTCTCATCAGGAAGGACGTAGGGCTGAACCTGTTCTTCCCCAGAGAGCTCATCGACAGCATGAAGGTAGCGAGGCTCTGAGCCCGTGTTTTAGTTAGAGTTAACCCTAAACGCTTGTTTCTGTGTGGTTTCACCAAAGTCCAAGCAGCTGCGTCGGCTGATCCAGCAGACGTTTCAGGGCTACTCCACCCTCCAGCAGGACCAGTGCATGGTCAGGTTCTTCACCACTCTGGCTCAGTGCTACAACTTCACACACGAGAGCTTCGCATGTCAGCTAATGGTGAGCTTCCCTCGCGACTCCCAGTCACTGATAAACCCATCTCTGTCCAATGCATCCTGACATCAAACACGTCTGTTTTGTGTTTGCAGCACAGCTGGAATCTGGCCATAGACCTGGTCATCGGAGCTGACGGGATCAGTCAGCAAACTGAAAACTCGAAGGTGAGACTGACCCTTCTGCCGCTTGTAGCTGATCTCTTCTGTGTGAAAGTAAACGAGTTTAACATCTTCCCGTTTCCAGCCCACGTATCTGGCTAAGTTCTCTCAGGTGCGCAGCATCTCGTGTTCTGCAGAAAGCGATGGCCGAGCCGTTCTCACCGTGCACATAGAGGGGACCAAACAGGTAACCCTCAACTTCCTGTTTGCTGTTTCTCAGCTCACGCCCTTTGTCCGTCCTCTTGCTCTGGTGTGTTAAACAGCTTTTGTGAGTGTCACTAAACGTCCACGCCTTTAATTTTAATTCCGATGAAACGAAGCTAAACCTCCTGCAGTTCTTTTTTTTAATTCTTACTTCCTTTTATGTCTTTTTTTTTACTTTTTCTTCATAAACACTTAATTTCTGCCTGGTAGCTGAAAGCAGCTACAAACCAGTGTCTTAAATGTTGCCGCCAACTCACTGACCAATCAGAGGAGACCAGCTCTTAAAGAGACAGGATTGGAAAAAATGTGAAAAGTGCTAAAATATTGCATTTATTAAAAATCCTCATCTAAAACATCCAAAAAATAAAAATGAAACACACGTCGCTTCTTGTACTAATGCTGCAAAACTCAAAAATTACACCTAAATTGTTTAAAAAGTTTGTGTTTCGGGAGGTCAGGGTTCTTTAGTCTCGTCTCTTTGATTAAACCGGTGCAAAATTCTCTGAATACCTTTAGAAAAAAATTACATGCATTTATTGACTGTACATCTTGCAGCAACAAAAATAATAATGCATAGTTTGCATGTAAAGCAGAAATGCAGAGGTTTTTTTTGTCAGATGGCACCATCTAGAAGTGAAAAAATGTTTCACACCTTAAAGTAACACTAAATAGTTTTTTTTAAACTTTTATCTAGCACTTTAACGTTGATCTCAGTGATTCATATCTGACACCACTCTGCAGCCCTCTGCTGGCCAGATACTGCACTTAACAGTTTCGTGGAGCGGGTAGGTGTTCTAGGGGCGCTCTGATACCTGCATTAACGCTGTTAGCATTTTCAGTTTGCTGATCGTCAATAAAAAGCACAAGAAGAAGAAAAAGAAGTTTGCTTTTCTGTTGGCATCATGGCAGAGCCTGGAAGTAAAAGTAAGAGAGTAGTGTCTTTGGAGGTGAAGCAAAGAGCTCAAACCAGAGTGAACATCGGAGCAGCCTACTCTAGTTTGAGGAAGCTGAAAAAGGCTATGACATCACGGACTGATGGTGACCTGGCTTTGTTGCTGCTGGACTTGTATAATATTGTTTGTCCAACAGTGTGGATCTTTTTGTTTTGTGGCTTATTTAGTAAGACTTGGCTCATGTTAGTGTTAGCTCGTTGTTAGCGCTAGCTACAGCAGGCTGCTGCAGGGTTGTGTTTAACAGTTGTAATTCCACTTTCAACCAGTAGGACGGCGGAGCAGGAAACTACTTTGTGTTTCTTTAAGCTCCTCTCCCTACTTCCTTGATTAGGGCAGGAAGCAACGCCTCTCGTTCGTGAACGTTCGACACAACTCCTGCTGGATGACAGATCTAAAACACGTTGTTTTATAACTATTATTCTCACGTTATGCTGTTTATTCACATCTTAAAGACTTGTCCATAAGAAAAGTCACCAGTCTAGCTACGTCCTCAAACGCACGCCCGCTCTAATTGACAGCTGTACGTAATCGGACGTCTAACGCTATTGGCTAATGCTGAGCGACGGTCATTTCAAATAGCATGGGGCTCCACGGGACGGGGGATGGGCGTTCAAATTATTTTTGATATGTTGCCTTCATTATATCGCAGTACAGGGTCAGACTCACTTTTATGGATGTCTGAAAAAACAAACATCTTTCCTGAAAGGAGGAAATCTCCAGATTTTAATTTCTTTAACAAATTATTAAAATACTCTGAACTCTTGTTTGCACTTTGAACACGGACCTTTTTAAGCAACTCTGCCCTCGATTATGACATTCACGTTTGGTTTTATTTTAATCTTCTGGTGTTTTTAACCCTCCAGCCTCTCGCGGTCAACACGTCCTCTCTGGCTGTAGCAGAAAACATGGCCGACCTGATCGACGGCTACTGTCGGCTGGAAGGCTGCACGGACGGTTCGCTCATAACCAGAAACAACAAAGGTGCAGTGAAAATAAATCACCAACTTTTGGGCATTCATGGAACCAAATGCTGAAGAAAAATACAGACTAAAATAATCGTTTTGGTTGTTTTAGGCAGAGATGTAAGGCAGAAGCTTCCTGACATACCACAGCGGTGAGTTTGACGAGTCATACTGACTAGTCATGGTATTAACACGTTCATGTTGAAATGCTGTTTTTTCGTTTGTGGTTAGAGTGGGTGGTGCTTTTTAAAAGCTAGTATATTTTGAGCCTGTTTTTCTGTGTATTAAACATAAAACGAGTGTTTTAGCCCCAGTTTTAAGCAGACTGGATCATAATTTTCTCTCTGTTTTCAGTGCCGCTCCCATTGGTCATGAAAAAGGCAAAAGTAAGTTAATTTACTCAAGTAAAAATCCAACAAATATATGAAATATAGAGCTTTTAATTTCATTTTCGACTGTGGAAATAATAATCATGTGGGTTGAGAGAAAATGTTTTGAGAAAATTATGAATTTCAGATGTTTTTTTCCATATTCAGGTTCTGATATTTATGCTGAGATTCCAGAAAACACATCACTTTATGATGGTGAGTGTAAGAAAACGTCTGAACCTGATGCACAAAATAATAATAGTGATCATATTTATATTTTATTGTTAGTATAATAGTAGCACTTTTCCACCTGAGGGCAGGAGACATGTTTATTATTTATTATGGAAGATATTAATCCTGTTTAGGAGGTAGAGCTCTTGGATAAATGCTGTTTGATGTACTCCAACTATACATTACTACCAAGGGGCAATCTCCAGCTGCTAAAAGTGAAGTCAACACAGAAGTGACAAAAATTGCAGATCCACCCTCATCCAATAGGGGCTGATGCCAGAAAGGAGCAAGTTTCCATAGACTCCCATGTTAAAAACACCAACAACGCCTAACCCTAATCCTAATCCTAAAGGGCTCGACACATGGGAGGCGACATCGCCTCTCCATTCATTTTCAATGAGACATGAACGACAAAGCGATAATCGTGGGTCTCCCTCCTGCTAAGCGAAACGCAAAAAACGTGCATGTGAAATTTTGTGCTTGTGCATGTGTCGTGCACATGTGAGCCAGCGACGCGATCCCAGAAAGTTGAACATTTTTCAACTTTTCATCGCTGTCACTCGGACAAGGACCAATCAGCGGAGGTTTCATTGACTGACCAATGAGGGGACACGATGCTTCTCAGTACATCTCTGGGTAAACATGGAGGAAAAGTTAATACTTCCCGTGTCTGATGTCCCAGAGCTTTACAAGACTTCCCTTAACTCTAGCAAAACCTTGTGAGACTTCACATCTACCGCTTTTTCAACTCTGAACTGCTTTAATAACCCAAAATTCCCTCTAATCTGACGGCCAATCAAAACAACGGAGGACTCGCTATTCGCCCTGGAACAGAGGCGTCACTGGCTTTTGCCGCTGGCTTCTGTCGCTTATCGCCTCCCCTGTGTCAGGTTATAAAATCAATAGCGATGAGTTTCGCTGATCGCGGTCGTTTGTCGCCTCCCGTGTGTCAAGCCCATAACACCAACAATGAATTTTTTTAAGTCCATTTAGATGTAATTAAACAAAGGTTGAAATGATGAATAATTAGGGGTTTGTCATTTTGATTGACAGGTAGCAGATGAGCTGTTAGAGCTAGCAGCTAGCCCTCCTGCTTGCTCCAGGGAAGGCCTCAGCCTCAGCCTCTTATTTAATGGTACTTACACACTAGCACCGGGTCGGCTCCAATCGGTCGGCCTCAGTCGGCCCCGGCCCCGCCAGGTTGTTTACACACCTCTTCCAGGACACCCTTTGGAATGCGGACGTGATAGGCGGTCTCAGAAATGCGCGCGAAAATTTGGCGCGAATATATCAGTGATGTGGGCGGGTCAAAGGAGTGCGGAGAAGTCTGCCCGGTGTCTGCGCTCATCACAGCAGACGGGAACAGAGAAACGGCTGGGTGGGTCAAAGGAGCGCGAAGTCCGCGGTCTCTTCCTTATTAAACAAAAAGCTGCGTGGCAGCAGTGTGTGTGTGTGTGTGTGTGTGTGGGTGCGCGCGCGCTGCGCTCATCACAGCAGACAGGAACAGAGAAACGGCTGGGTGGGTCAAAGGAGCGCGAAGTCCGCGGTCTCTTCCTTATTAAACAAAAAGCTGCGTGGCGTCAGTGTGTGTGTGTGTGTGTGTGTGGGTGCGCGCGCGCTGCGCTCATCACAGCAGACAGGAACAGAGAAACGGCTGGGTGGGTCAAAGGAGCGCGAAGTCCGCGGTCTCTTCCTTATTAAACAAAAAGCTGCGTGGCGTCAGTGTGTGTGTGTGTGTGTGTGTGTGTGTGTGTGTGTGTGTGTGTGTGTGTGTGTGTGTGCGCGCGCGCTGCGCTCAACAGATAAAATAGCTTCAGTCAGAGGCTTGTTAACTCCTCCGCATTCAGAGTGATAATGAAGCGCGCATGGGGGAAGCCCCCGCTGGCGGATTCTATCCGCTAATCGGAGGTTCCCCCTAAAGGTGGGCGTGAATTTGAGCCGACCAATGAGTCGGCAGTGGGTGTGTTGGCCCGGTTTCGACAAAAAGCAGACCACCTTCAGATGAGGGCCGAAAACACGTACGGTTCAGCCCCAAAAATCCCCGGGCCACCCGGATGTGAAAGGAACATACCCAGTCCCGCCCGGTCCGAGCCGGTGCTAGTGTGTAAGCGCCATAAAAGTGTTACAGCCCAGAAGGCAGAGGGTAGCAGAGTCATTCAAACACGGTTTTCTGACTAAAAGTGCCCGCCAACCTCCGTTAGCTTCGGTTAGCTCATTTCGCTTGTAGCTGCATCGTCTCAGTGTTTGTTGGTCTCAATCATCTGCACTCACACTCACAGCCTCGCTCTGAGCTCCATTTTTGTACTTTTTGGGATTGACGAGATGCATGAAACAGCCAAGATGGCAGAGGTGGGAACCGCCCACTGGCCTTCAAACCAGCTCTTGAAAAACCTACGGCGTAGAGGGTTTGTCCGTGTTAAATTTACAGTTATTGGTTATTACTAAGAATGTTCAAAATCAGTGTTTTTACCGATAACTGATATGTTTATGATGCTAATATAAAGTATCTGACATCACACGTCTCCGGTATGTAAACGTTATGTCATTAATAGAGTAAAAACTGATACAGATAATATCTGATATTATGTTTTAATTCCAATTTTGGACAACCCTAATTTCTGCCAATAAAATGAATCCAATTATTAGTCAAATATTTCCATGTTTATTTTATGTTTAGCTTCAAATATGGGGATAAAATGATCTAATAAATCATCTTCAAGTTTTTCAAGTATTTTTTATGTTTTCAGATGAACACATTATCTCCAGAGATGACGTAGTGGTGGGTCGGATCCTTGGTGAGGGGTTCTTTGGCGAGGTCCACGAGGGAGTTTACAAAAGCCCGGTGAGTTTATGTGTTATTACAGTTTTTCTCAATTGCTAAAACACTAAACCCTGTTGTCTGAACCAAATGCTCAGTTGCTTGAACCCACTGACTGAATCAATCACTCTTTTGGCAAAACCATAAGCACGTTTCACCTGTTTAGACACCACTTGCCAACACATTTTCATTGTGATGCACCTGTGCTGCATAATGGTGAGCACAGGTGACAAACATCAATCACAAGTAAAGCACAGGTGTCACCACTTGAACACAACAACTAAAAATGGATCACACTTGTGGCTAATGACGTGAGGGATCATACAGAGTGCTTCATCCTTATAGATGTATTCATGGGGTCTTTCCACTGCATCCAGTTGAAAACCCCTCTGTAGAAATAGATCTAGTTTTGTAAGTGATACAGAAAAAGTGATTTAGGCCTCTACAGTCTATCACTACGTAATCAACATTGAATGTGTCTGGATAACATGCCAACCTGTACGTACTGGAATCTTTGCTCTTTGCATTTACAGTAGTATTTGTATATTTTTGTACTTTATATTTAGTATATGGGCTTACTGTACACAAGTGTCAAACACACAAGATTTCTGTTTTGTCTTTTTGTACAAGTGCTATATGCACAGTTATTTTTGTTTTGCAACATGCATTTCACCTACAGTGAACAGTAAACAATTATTTCTCCAGCTTCATGTCCTGAGCATTGTGTTTTCTATTTTTCTACGTAGTGTTTAGTGACTGTTCAATAGTGATTGTCATTTTGATTGACTCGGGGCACGATTTGACAACATAGTTCAGTTTTGAGCACAGATTGAACTGTTTTGAGGTGAAAGTTTGGTTTTGCAAGAAGAGTCTGAGGTTTTGGGGATTTAGCTTGAAAATTGGGTTTTGTGTTCACAAGATAGAGAAATGGAGAGCAGCTTTCAAGAAATGTGTCTTAGCAATCGAGAAAAACTGTAAAGGGTCATCTAAGGTGAGCCTGTTGGGTTAACAAACGTGTTTGTGTGTTTGCAGAGTGGCGAGAGGATCCCTGTGGCCATAAAAACATGTAAAGAGTTTTCAGCCGAGGTGAAGGAGAAATTCCTGAGCGAAGCCGGTGAGTGAGGCAGTGATTGTTTCCTGCTCAAACACCATCAGGCCCATGCTTCTTGTGCTGTTTGTATGAAGGCTGGTGATGTAACTGATTTACAGAGAACACATTATAGCAGATGAAACAGACGTCTAAAAGAAAACAGAAACAAATGAGATGGCTGGATGGAGAAATACCACTTCCTGCTGTCGTGTGTGTGTGTGGTTTTCTGCAACAGCTACTGTAAAAATGAAACTTGTATTTTTGGGTCAGAACAAAACGTGCCACAGTAAATCTGCTTCTTCGGGTTTTTAGCTGAAAGATTCTAGAACAATGTTTTTTTAGCTGTTCTTTTTGTGGAAACAACAAGCTCATTTGCAAATATCATGAGCTCTGTTGACAGCAAATGCATCCCATAAGATGGCTGCTCTCTGAGAAGCTTTTTTTGGTTGGTTGGTTGGTTGGTTGGTTGGTTGGTTGGTTGGTTGGTTGGTTGGTTGGTTGGTAGATTGGAAGATTGGTTGGTTGGTTGGAAGAGCAGAATGAGGTTCTGTAAATTAAAGGTAGGGTAGGAATTCCTGGAGAAAGCTGTTCTAGCATGCTACATTTTGAAAAAACACAAATTAAAGGTTCAACCCACTTTATTCAGGCTCCACCCTCTAAGCCACGCCTCCAGACTACAGGACAATGCTGGACACCACAGATGATGTCAAACAACCATAAAACATAACGTTATCTTACCTTTTCCCACTGTTGTTTGGACCTTTTCTGCCATAATTCCTAACCTAATACACCTAGGTAACCGTATAACAATTTAGCATGTTAGCTAATATGGCTAGCCCAGATCTGGCTTCATTTCCTTATCAGCTGCTCTGAGCTGAGAATGCTAAATTCATGCACATAGAGGGTTAGCTGTTGATAGATGAATCAGGAGGAAGTTTTTTCAGAATCATACGTTTCAAAGACAATTATTCTCTTTTTTATTTTGACAAAACATTTAATTTATTGATTGCCATGGGTATGTGAAGAGCATTTCAAGCTATTAGGCACAAATATGCTAATTCTAAAGGAATGTTTGCTGTCCTGAGATTAAAGTTATGGAAACTTCCAGAAAATGGGCTTTGGGAACAAACCTGGTTGAAAAAGACCTAAATAAATGTCTGGAGACAGTCTTCATTAAACAAACATGATTGTTGAACAAGAGGAAAAATCATAAATAGATAAAATTGTTAGACATGTATGTTTGCTAATTTACTATCTTCATTGGTGATGTTTGGATGCTTTTGGGGTCACATGACTTTTTGTGTGTTTGCTAAAGTGACGAGAAAAATATTAAATGTTTTAGTGATTAAAGGTTAACTCCGGATAATTTTTTTTATCTGACAGCACCATCTAGTGGCTGACTAATGTATCGCACTAATCTGTGGTTTCCACTTTGTATTTATGTCCAAAAGCTACGCCTCTTGTTCATGAACGCGCTCCTCTAGCCGACTGAACTAAAACACATTGTTTTACAATTATTACGCTCATGTTATGTTGTATTTTCATATATTTATATTTTAAAGACTTACTTGTCCATGATAAAGGTCGCCAACTCTGCATCAACCGAGGTACGTTCTCAAACGCTTGAGCACGCTCTGTGATTGACGTCTGTACGTTAGCGGTAGTCTAGCGCTATTGGCTAATGCTGACCGGCACTCAGTTTGTATTGCACAGAGCTCTACGGGACGGGCTTAGCAAAAAAAAAAAAAACGTATTGGCTACATTATATCACAATAAGACTATCACTTTTATGGATTTCTAATAATCAAACATATTTCCTGAAAAGGGGAAAACTCCGTATTTAAATCATGTCTGTTGCAGATCTGATGAAAAACCTGGACCATCCTCACATCGTACGTCTCATCGGGGTCATCACTGTGGATCCGGTTTGGATCGTCATGGAGCTTTATAAACACGGAGAGGTGGATTTTATAAACCTATACAACTTCTGTTATAAATTACATTAGCATATGAACGCTCTCGCTAGCGTTACTGGTAGATTATTTTGCCTTCATGGCCCTTTATGTGTTTGAAAGCATCGATTTTAGTAAAAGAAGCCATTTTTGTTTCTCTGAAAGTTGGGGGACTACCTCGTGGAGCATCAATACGTCCTGACCACAGGAAAATTATCTCAGTTCTGTCTCCAAATCTGCAACGCCCTGGCCTACCTGGAGGGACTCAACATGGTGCACAGGTAACTGTCCTAAAAACATTTTAAGTTTTGAAACCAATTCTTTTTAAAATGAAAATAAGCAACAATCTGGCTTGTTAGTAATCGGGATCTCACTGATTTTCTGCAGAGATATAGCTGTGAGGAACGTCCTGGTGGCTTCTCCTGAAAACGTGAAGCTTGGTGACTTCGGCCTGTCTCGATATGTCGATGATCAAGAGTATTACAAAGGTGCACACACTCAGACACACACATCATCACAAATCATCCATAAATGATAAGAAACATGACAAATCTATTTTAGATCATGTTTGTTGACACATCCCTCCTCTGTGTGCAGCCTCAGTTAGTCGATTACCGATCAAATGGATGGCCCCAGAATCCATCAACTTTAGACGCTTCACAACAGCCAGCGACGTCTGGATGTTTGGTGAGAAAAACACGTATTTGATGTTCTTATGTGTGTTTAAGGTACAGATTTGTGTTTATATCAAAGTATAGCGAGCTTATATTTAAACAAGGTCATCATTTATTACAGTTTTCTGGGAAAACTTCAGAAATCTACCTGACAAAATGTAATGAAGTAATATTTTCATTTTATTCCTACATTTAAATGAAGACCCAAGTTTGACTGAACTTCAAGAGAATCATAAGAAGACAGGAAATATGGTCTATTTTATTGTGGTGGTACCAGCTGTCAGCATGGTGGTGGAGGCTGATGGTTCGGGCTCCACTAGCAACTCTGTCATGGATAAAATTATTTTAGAGTCAAACATGAGTCCATCTGTGTGATAGCTGAAGCCTGGACTGAGCTGGGTCATGAGCAGCAGATCTTTAAAGGTCAACTTCACTGAAAAAAACATTTTTAATGATTATTTCTGATTCTAATGGGTCTCTCTGAGTTTTTCATGCAGGCTGATCATGAAAATAGTCTCCTCCACCTATCTCCTGCATTAGCTTCTGATCGAAAATAGACGTTGAAACTCTAGGATTAGAAAATCCTGACAGATCTACGTCACACTGCCACTTAACATTCATGGACTCACCCATCTTGACTCACGACGGGGAAGGCTGTTGTTGGTTTAGCGTCCAGGAAACAGCAGAGAACGTCTCGGCTAGTAGAAGCTAACCGTTAGCATTAGCAACTCCACCACACAGCAGAACTCCTCCAGGCTTGTGTTATTGGTGGAGATAAAACATCAACGTTGCAGAGCAAACAGAGTCAGTGGGAGAGTAATGTTGCTGTTAACCAATCAGAGGAGAGATGTCCACATATCAGGAAATAGGACTCTAAATCCTGTCGTCTGAAATTCTACATCCTGAAACAGGCAAACTGGAGCTTTTTCCCCAGAAAACAACTTACAAGACATTCAGTCTTACTAGATCAGAGGTTCCCAAATCAGGGGTCGGGACCCCAAATGGAGTCCCCACAAGATTACAGGGGGTCCCCATAATTTTGTCTTTGCTTAGGTTGTGAGGTTACAAGATTTTATTTGTAAAAATTACACTTATAAAATCCTAATAACACAGCCTACAGTATAATCAGAACTCCATATAAAAGTTATAACTCTGTATGTCTGTAGAAAGTTTGCAAATTATCACATTTAACGTGTTTATGCGTGTAGGAGTTGGGTTGGGGGTCCTGGCTTGTCTTGGGCACAGGCAAGGGGGTCCCCAAAGAAACAAATTTGGGAACCCCTGCACTAGAGCCCACTGCTAATGTAGTAAAAATATGAGTAAAGTTGACCTTTAACAGAATGACTGAAATAGACAAGAGTGACCCAAAGCCAAGGCCTCAGATGGAACTAAAGAGATGTCCTGTAACAAATGTCTGAAAACCTCAATGAACTGAAGCAAGGTTGTTAAAGAATGGACCAAATCTTCTTTTCAGTGACGTAAGAGCCTGATACAAGTGTCCTACTAGCAAAGGAAGCACAGGTCGTACTTGTTATGATAAAAGTGGATTTCTCGCTCACCAGAAACACCCACAGTGTCCATCTGGGTCCTCCCAACCAAATGCAATAAAGACAGCATAAGTCAGTCGTATCTGTGTGTTCCGTCAGGTGTGTGTGTTTGGGAGATTTTCTCCGTGGCCCAGCAGCCGTTCTCCTGGCTGGAGAACGGACAGGTGATCAACCAGCTGGAGTCAGGAGTTCGCCTCTACA
This sequence comes from Aphyosemion australe, assembly GCA_006937985.1. Lineage (NCBI taxonomy): Eukaryota > Metazoa > Chordata > Actinopteri > Cyprinodontiformes > Nothobranchiidae > Aphyosemion > Aphyosemion australe. Next base: position 267,696 of record SSNS01000459.1, on the reverse strand, counting down.
AACCACAGAGCTGCCCCCCCACTATCTACTCCCTGCTCATCCGCTGCTGGGCCTATGAGCCGAAAGGCCGTCCCACCTTCAGAGACCTCGTCTGCTCCTTCAGGTGTTCACACACAGCTCAACGCGTGTTAAACACCTCATGAACCTGGAGATGTTTCATTCATTTATCATTTTATAATTAAACATGAAATATGTTCAAAGACGTGATCATCGCAGATAATAATTTAGTGTTTGATAGTGAGATCCACCGGATGGAGGTGGAGCGGGAAACCAGTAAACGGCAAGAAAGACCCCGCTCCCTGTTCAACCCCAGCCACCTGGATCCTCCACCAAAGGTACGCTCTGGTGCACCGTGCAGATACCACGTTCAGCTGGTTTTAAGTCAGCAACTAGGAATGGACGATTTATCAGCATCACCGTTGGTGAAGGACGATGTTTGTGATATTTAACATCGTCTGATAAGTAAAACTGGGCTGAAATTAACAGCCAATGTTTATTTCCATCTTGTTGCCATTTGCGCGTGTGTTTACGGAGGGGGGAGGGGATTGGCCATGTGGCATTTGTATGGTCATGTGACAGAGATAGGTAAGATCTTTCATGAAACAATGTCACCAATTTGCCGCAGAGCTGAGGCGGCATCAGGTAACGTTGGTTGTTTATAAGTGGTCAGACCGTGGCGGTGATGTGGTCGAATCGTGTTCTTTTCACAAAAGATTCCGTGATGGCGGTATAAAGGACGTGTGGGGGCGGCCTCTGCGTTGTCACAGACTTCCTGTTAGCTTGAACATAACTTGCTTTTTACTGCGATCCTTAAGGTTTTTGACAAGCCGCTCCTAAAGGTGTCTGTCCTCCACCGTCCCCATGAACGGGCTGGTGATCTGAGCTCCAGCTCTAACGAGAGAAGCTCCCGGAGCTCTGCATCGCTCCAGTTTGTTGTCTCAGCTGATTCTGTTTACAAAGCAGAACTTATGCCCGTGTTTACGTTCATTTTCAATCTAGTTCCCAGCCAGAGCTTGGCAAATATTCCATACATGATCCAGATACCACCCTCTGTTGCACCAAGGCCTAATCTTCATTCACAAGTCCGGCATTGCAGTAATATTACTACCAAGCTTGGCGGCACGAAATCCGCAAAATGCCCACATCGCCATGCCGCCACGGCGCTTTCATAAGACAAACCGCAGTATTACGTTGATTTGGTGGCACGGTGTGTCTTCTGAAAGGCTCTAGAGATGCAGCGCAGGGTGTTTGAAGGAAAGAATCAATGTAAGTGGTGTGGTCGCTTTTACGATAGATAATATCGGCAAAAATTTGTTATCGGCCATAACAGAAGTATTAATTTTGGCCAAAATTTTCATATGGTAGGTACATCTCTATCAGTTATAGCTGCGTCTACATGAGAAGAGTTCAAGGAAATTTGTGGAAGGGGGTAAGGACAGAAAATACGACGGCTCAGTCCTTTCTTTGCTGAGACGCAACTATTTCAGCAGTGATTGACATCATGGATCAGCGCCAAAATCACCCACAGCCCAAGATGGACGTTAATAACAATAAAGACGTTTATTAATAATAATAATAATAATAATAATACATTTTATTCTGTGAAAGTACGATATATTTTGCACCGTTCAGGAGACGGATTAAGAGAGCGGCTGTGTGACGTAAAAAGCAGCGTTCAGTGACCAGCAGAAACCATGTTCTTCTGTGGTACTCTGTCAGAGACCACAAAAGGTTGTGGGTGGATTTTTGCTGTATTGCTCTGAGTTGGGAGTTTAGAAACAGCGATTTTAAAGCAGCGTCCATCCACACTGCTCATCTTCTTTTCCTTTCATTCTGCTCGGCCAGCAACTCTTCCAGTTTTGGTGGTTGTTTGGTGACCTCTGCTGATATGATTGGCTACTGATTTACAACCAATCAGCATGCGCTAACCGTGAGTCCCGCCCAGTGGAAACGGGCCTAACGATAAAGAATCTGCTGCATGAAGAGCGTCGACAAGCAGAACTGGTGCTTCCTGGAGCTTCTCAGATGTGAAACTCCAGTGAATATCAGATTTGTGGACTCGTTGCATGCTCAAGATAAACGTAGATAAAATGACATTTGTCGAGACAATAATGAGTAATCATGTCAGCTCTCTGTGGTTTTGGTGCTGCTGAAGCTGTGTGGACGGGTAGTGGTGCACCAACCAGAAATAAAAAGTCCCTGTTGTCTTCTGCTGCATGAACTTGTTTGGGTTTCTAAAAGCTGTTTGGTAAAACTTTGAAATGAAAGGAGTTGGGTTTGAATATTGAGCGTGTGAATGGTGCTAGAACCTCCACTGGTGCCTTGCTCAGAGGAATTCACTCTAGACGTCCAGCTTGTTGCTTCTCAGTGTTCTTTAATCAGTAATTAGTCTCTGCTCTTCCAGTCTGAATCACAAACGGTCTTATGTGGTTGCAGTTCCTTTAATGCATTAAAATCCTGAAATGCTATTAAACTTTATAACTTTTCTGATTTATATCAAGAGTGTTGGTGTTCAATTCTAAAATCTACTCCTTTGTTTTTACTAGATTCACTTTTGTAGTTTTCATTGTTTAATTTTAATTTTATGAAAGTAGCTAGTTGTCTATTTATTAGGTATAAATTTATTTGGGATTCAAATGTTGATTTTATGTTTATTTGTTCTCAAAATAAAAAATAAAAAAAAGATCTAAATTAATTTTGTCTCTCTAATGTCTTCTCTGTTTCCCCCCATCAGCCCTCCAGAGGTCACACTAACACCCTACTGCCGCCTCACAGACAGGTTTGTAAACACACACACACACACACACACACACACACACACACACACACACACACACACACACACACACACACAAGCAGATATCATCCAGATTAGGTTTAATACCTTCATTAGAACATGGCCATATGCAGTCTACTGCCCCCTGGTGGAGGATCTGCAGGTGGCAAGGGCCAGTTTTATTTCTTTATTGTTGTATAAATAAATTATAAGATAAAACAGATTATTAGAACATTTAAAAACTATATTATTAGTTCAGGCTTTAGATTAATAGATAATAAGATATTTATTTATTTTATGATAAATTAAATTTGAAACACTTCATAGTCGTGTGTCTAAAAAATAAAAGATGTGGTCAAAGTGTTTTAGTGGAGGGAATGCTGCCGTTATTCAAATTAGCTTCTAGAAAATGAGCCGAAGCTTAAATGTGGTTAGGTAAAAATAGCTGTCTGTAAACGGTGTGTGTGTGTGTGTGTGTGTGTGTGTGTGTGTGTGTGTGTGTGTGTGTGTGTGTGTGTGTGTGTGTGTGTGTGTGTGTGTGTTTAGAGGTCAGAGACTGAGAGCTGGTCCACGTGGGACACAGAGAAGGTGGAGGACACTTTACTGAGACAAAGACAGGAGATGCTGATGGACAAAAAGTGGCTGGAGCAGGAGGAGAGACAGCTGGTAGGAGACGCCTTTCTCATTTGATGTCTAATTATTATAGAATGCTTTATTATAATATTGCTGTTGTCCAATAATAATAATAATTAAATTAAGGGAAACTACATCTATTTCACCTTTTATTTATTTATTTATTTATTTATCAATGAAAGTGACTCTAAACTAAGAAAAAAGCTGTGTTGTTTTTTCTATAAAGGAGGTGTATGTTGCACTGAACTGGATTCTGTATTTTGTTTTGGGTGTTTTTTGCAGAACCCTGCAGTGCGGCTGGATACACCACCTAAGAAGGTACCCCACCATCTTTCATTTGATCACATAATAAATGATGAGCCCTAGAGGACAGAAACTTCCTCTATCAGCTGCATCTGCTGCTCTTTTTCTCTTTATTATCACGTCCTCTGATCAAACCAAGGACTTTTTAAAATGAAGCTGCACACCGCCTGAAAATGAGTTCGTGGCTGAACAGAATAGAAATGCAATTAATTTTTACTGTTTGTCTAAATAAACTTTTAATGTAATTACTTATAATCTGTAGTTTGAGTTGACTGATGGCCACACTCTCCATCTATAAGGGATTTATGTGTTTTATTTAGGTCCGCTGAATGGAAACATGAGAACTCAGTCCTTGTCCGCCCTCTGCTGGAGACAAGCAGTTACTACATCGTTCAAAAGCTAAACCTGTAGATTCCTCAAAATAAAACAAACACATAGTATTAGGATTTCACAATAAAAGTATAAACTACTCAAATTAATTTAAAAAAACAAATACAAATAAGAGTAAATGTTTGATCACAACAGCTGATTTAGTTTGGTAAACTTGTTTAATCAAATAAACAAAACATTTAAATTATATATAATATTTATATGGTTTAAAGGGCACATAACTGAGGTGAAAATAAATGTAACATTTAAGTACATGAAAATCATTTGTTTTGTCCACCTTTTATTATTTAGTTTGATTGTTTTGCTCATAATTAATTATTATTATAGAGAACTGTGATTACAGCATCCGTTTGGCCTCTGAAAATTATATCATTTTGGTTTTTTCCTGTCAGACTAATGGGTCATTTTGCCAAACCTAGTGGTCCTAAAGTTAGCAGCCCTGCAAATAAAAAAAATATCTCAAGCTCCTTTTTTAATCACCAACATCTGGGTATTGAAACGTGTGTGAAGGGAATGAGTCAGTCGTGGCGCTTTACTTCCTTTAATGAGTCATTCAGAACTATAACAGCAAGATAGCAAACAACCACACTTCCTGTAATGCTGGAGGCATATTACCGTAATAAGCGTAGTGAGTGCTCCTACCGTAAATCACCCAAGAGCGCTAACATCAGATAAGACAATATCTACTTATCAACTTACTGTTCATGACTCAGAACCTTCTGGTGCTGATCCGTAACTGGCAGAAAGAACCTGTCTAATTACTGGCAAACCTGCTTCTGACCTACGTATTTTTGTGATTCTCGGATTTTCTGCACCGTTTCATATCGGACTCGTCTCCGTGACTCTGAAGCCTCTTTTATAAAACAATGCCGCCAATTTTCCGCAACGCCGAGGCGGCACCTGGGAGCCTATGGTCATTTATAAGAGCTCAGACCTTGGCGGTAATGTGGCGCAATCATGTCCTTTTTATAAAAGATTACAGGATGGCGGTATAAAGGGGATATGGGGGCGGTCTCTGCGCTGTCGCGGACTTCCGTGTATCTTGGACATAACTTGCTTTTTATTGCGATCAAAGCAGCTCCTAAAGGTGTGCGTCCTCCACCGTCCCCGTGAGCTGTCAGATGATCCGAGCTCCAGCTCTAACGGAGAGGAGCTGCTGGAGATCTGCATCACTCCAGTTTATCATCTCAGCTGGTTCTGTTTACAAAAGCGAAACTTAAGCCCGTGTTTACTTTGATTTCCTATATAGTTGCCGGCCGGAACTTGGCATTAATTCATCACGTGGTCATGACACCTCCCTTTGTTGCACCAAGGCGTAATGTGCATTCACAAGTCCGGCGGTGCGGTGCGATGCGAAATGCTGCAAAATTCCCACATCTCCTTGTTGTCATGGCGCGTTCATAAGACACACCGCTACGTCAATATTACGCTGATTTACCAACATGGTGTGTCTTATAAAAATGACTTGAAAAACCACAAAGACTCTGTCAGAGTCTCCCTGAACAGCTTTAACCCACGACTCTTTATTCTAACAGCATTTTCTCCCCCGTCATTTCCTTTTGTTTTGGTGGTTTGTGGGCGTGTTAAAGTCCCGCCTCCTAGTTTGATTGACAGCAACGGGCAGCTTTCTGCACACAGTTTATGCAAGATTTAAACTCGATACAGGAGACTGTCAATAACGCAGGACATGAGAAAATTAATGAAAAACATCTGGTCACCCTGATGTCACTCTTACTTCACTGTTACGTAATGCACCTTTAAAGGACATGTGCATCTTTACTGCACTGGTAATAAATGGTGACCTATGAAGTTTGTTCAGAACGGCTTTCTTACTCTGTGTTTGTGTTTAACAGCCTCCTGAGATCAGCCCAGAAAACGGTGAGTCCACTTTGTGGTAAAAAGGATGTTTTTTATTAGAATATGTAAAAAATATGAGAAATAAACCACTTGTTGTGTTCCAGGTCCCCCAGTGAAACCCCCGATGCCTGCTTCACTCTCACAGGTAGGTGTGACCTCCAGAGGTCACGGCGTTTTATAAGCTGTGAGCTGGTCTGAGAAGTGAAAAGGGTTGTGCCGTTGCAGCCTCGGCCCACAGCTGAGCTGGACCGATCCGGTGATGAGGTCTACACCAACGTCATGGCGATGGTGAAGCAGGTGGTGCAGCTGAAGAACGATGTCAACGCCATGCCTGCCTCTGAGTATCCCGGCGCCGTTAAGGTGCCTCCATCACTCCGAAGGTTAGAAGTAAACATCTCTGGATTCGTTTGTCTCATTCCCATCCCTCCCCGTTCTCCCTGCAGTCCGTGGGAATCACGCTCCGCAGCCTGATCCAAAGCGTGGATACGATCCTGCCCTCGCTGCACAGCCCCGTCACCACTGAGGTAACTCAAACCTCTCCCATAATTCAATACAGAAGCTTCAGATGATCAAAGTGATCTCCTCGTTTCAGATCGAAGGCACTAAAAAGCTGCTGAACAAGGATTTAGGCGAGCTGATCAATAAGATGCGACTGGCCCAGCAGAACTCCGTGACCTCGCTGAAGGAGGAGTGTCAGAAGCAGATGTTGGCAGCTGCTCACACGCTCGCCCTGGACTCCAAAAACCTGCTGGACGCTGTGGATCAGGCTCGGGTCCAGGCCAACCTGGCCAAAGCCAAACCTGCTTCACCAGATCCTGGAGAATAGAACCAAGGTGTGGAGGGAACTTGTCTCAGGTGTAGAAAGGATAACGTCTTGCATCATGTAAAGATTTATTATAAAACCTATCATTTTCCTGTTTTATTCATCTGCGACATGTTTGTTTAGATCGATGCGTTAAAGACATTCATTTAGTTTGTTTCTGCAGGCAGAAATTCTGTAACATGAACCGAAAAACATCAATAAAAATGTTGTCTCTGTTTTATTTATGTTTACAGATGTCGTGTTTTGGGTAATAACTAGGAAGTGGTGCACAGGAATGAGCTGCAGGTCAAGTAAAACAACAAAAATCATCAGATTTGTAGCAGCAGGATAAAGCTTTAAAACTATTAAAGAACAGACATGTCCAGCTTAATTTTATCACCATGAGGATGAAATGAAGTTTTAGAGTTTTCTGTGACAAAAAAATAAGAAAGAAAAGCAGCGTTCCTAAAACGGAGCCCTGTGGGACGCACTGAATAGTCATTAAATGTGATTTTATGACAATAAGCTGAAGTGAGAGAGGGTGTGTCGGATGTTTCCACTCTCCTTATCTCAGAGGAATTCATGCATGCAGCAGTTAACTCAAACCAGACCAGTTATTTAACCCATCATAACCTGGAATAACATCTGGTCCTGAACAACGCCCACGGAGAAACAAGTCAAAGTTAATAGTTAGGATAAAAAATGTTGCAAAAATCAGTCATTCACAATAAAAACTAGCAGGTTTATCCTTCCAGGCACCTCATGAGGCTATAGACTCTCACAGAGACACGAAGACGGAAGCGATCCATTCAGCTGATTAAACACACACACACACACACTCGGGGCATGTTTCAGGGTGATTCTGATAGAAAATGACAGCTTAAACAATGAAATCTGCAAACTAGGCGTGTTTTGGAGGAAATACCTTCAATCAATATCAGCAGAATTAATATTAATTAGAAAATTGTGCTTTGGGGAATTTTTTTAAAAGCATAAGTAAAATTTTGATGGTATTTTAAGAAAAATGTGTTAATTTAAACTCTTTACAGGTTTTGGCCTTGAAGTTCAAACAGGTTCAGCTGATTCCAGTCTGTGTGCAGCATATTTCAGTCGTATCCAGGTGTTTGGTCATGTTATAACACAGTAACCTGATGAGCTGGTGAGGGTTAGCGTGCACATCCACGTGCACGTATTGATTAAATCAGCACAATCAAAGGGGTTGTAGCAGCCAGAGCTGCACGAGATCATTGGTTTAATACGTTTTTGTGAACATCAGATTTATTTCATTACAGTTTTTTACAGACGCTAGGACCCATTTCTCAATACTTAGGTAACGTTTGCTAAACTCTTCACACAGTTCTCCTAACTGACTTTCAGCTTGGCAAAGCAGTTCATTTCACATTCAAAATGCACTACAACTACCAAAACACTTCATTCAGGTCTCAGATCAACTCATTCTTCCAGAACACTAGCAAAGGTTGACAGCCGACAAACACACTTTGTCACCCACAAAACAATGACCTTAAAAACACTAACAACATGTAGCATTACAGTGTTTTCTTGTGTAAAACAAGGACTCATCTCTGTTTAGAATTGCAATATATGTTACTGGAATGAATCAGACATGATGCAGAATTTGTCAATGTTTTATGTTGTTTATTTTTATTTTTTGTACTAAGTAATTCCAAAATACAAGAACACAAGTTACCTGTTGGTTTGCTGGACAACTCTAACAATAGATGCCACTGCAGAGCGTTGCAGATTTGGCTGCATTCTCTGACCCGCTTCTCTCATTGAGAGACCATGATGTACTACATCAGGGGTTCCCAAATTGGGGGTCGGGACCCCCAAGGGGGTCCCCACAAGATTGTCTTTGCTGAGGTTGTGAGGTCAGCTAGATTTTATTTGCAAAAATTACATTTATAAAATCCCAATAACACACCCTACAGTATAATCAGAACTCCATATAAAAGTTATAACTCTTTATGTCTGTGTGGCAAGGTGGACAAAACAAGGTCCCGGGCAGGATTTGAACCTCAGACCCCTGGGTGAGAGTCATGTGCGTTAACCAGTCAGCCAAAGGGATATCCCTGTAGCCAAGCAGCCCAGGCGCATCATCAATCAGGTTACAGTGATGGCATGCTCACCCTGTCACATCTGTATAAAGTTAGTAAATGATCACATTTACAGGAATGTGTTTATGTGTGAAGGAGTTGGGTTTGGGGGTCCTGGCTTGTCTTGGACATGGGCAAGGGGGTCCTTATAGTAAAGAAAAAAAAAGGGAACCCCTGTACTACATGATCAATGACAGTAGCTCTGATCTCATCTGAGACTACAGCTCTTGATCTTCCTCGTATTCTTCTTCCACCACGCATACGTATTCCTCGCCCTCTCCAGCCTCTCTTCTTCCTCTTTCAGCCACTTCTCTACTTCTGGCTGGGTCCATGTTTACATCACAATACAAACCTATTCAGCAGTTGTCTCCTTTTGTAATGAAATAGAAAGAGTAACACCTGCAGATGTTCATCTATGAGAATCAGCTGTGGCTGGTTAAACTGCATTTTTAGATTTAAAATATGTTACAATAAAATATTGCTGTTGAATGTTGCTCTTATTCAGTTTTGCATCATGTTATTGTTTTGAACACAAGTTTAACAGTTTTGTAAACAGTATGTAAGCACGTGTAAAATGGCCTGTTAGTACAATGATTTTTGGCAGTTGTGTCTGAGTGAGAAAAGAATTCATGACATTTGAGAGATGTAGTCATTGAATGCATTTTGTGCCAAAACAATGATAATTGATCCTCAGTTTAGCCCACATAGACTTCTGTTGTGCTCACTGAGTTTAGCAAACGTGACCTAAGTATTGAGAAATGGGTCCTAGCGTCTGTAAAAAACTGTAATATTTTAGGGTAGGGCAGCATAGCTACAGTACCCTAGAGTAAAGCTCCTCCCAACACCCAGAGGCGGAGTTTCCTGTCTGCACATATAGGTTGTTTCTCTGGCTGCTCCTTGGAGGAGATCGGATCAGCTGCTGCAGCCTCTGACCTCAGAAATCACCTGTTGAGAGTCCAGGTGGGTGTTTTGCATCTTAAAGGTAGTAATCTGATTAAGTTCCATGATAAAAGGTTTACTTTTCATTTTGGGCTGTTCAGCCTGATGACAGATTGATTATCAGTAAGTTTTTGTGATTTTAGACAGTGAAGCTAAATACTGAGAAGAGTCAGGAAGCAGCTCTGTAGTCAGCAGCACGATCAGACTGAGACGTGTGTCCAGGTAGAGCTGAGGAATGAATTAGTTAATAACAGAAATGTGGTTCTGCAAACTAAATCCACAAATTAGTAATGTATTATTAATTCATTTTTCAATCAATATGAATAAAAATACTTGATATAATATAAAATATTTTATTTAGATAAATTTAATTTAATTATTTATGAAGGAAATAAAAATCGAGTAGCCTATGAAAGAAATGTGGTTCGAATACACAAATATGTGTGTGTGTGTGTGTGTGTGTGTGTGTGCATTTGTGTGTTTGTGCATGTGTACGTGTGTGTACGTGCATGTATGTGTGTGTGTGTATGTGTGCGTGTTCGTGTGCATGCGTGTGTGTATGTGTATGTATGTGTGTGTATGTGCATGTGTGTGTGTACGTACGTGCATGCATGTGTGTATGCGTGTTTGTGTGCATGCATGTGTGTGTGTGTGCGTGCGTGTGTGTGTGTGCGCGTGTGTGTACGTGCATGCATGTGTGTATGCGTGTTTGTATGCATGCATGTGTGTGTGTACGTGCATGTATGTGTGCGCGTTCGTGTGCATGCGTGTGTGTGTGCGTGTGTGTGTGTGCATGTGTGTGTGTGTACGTGCATGTATGTGTGCGTGTGTGTGTGTGTGTGTGTACGTGCATGCATGTGTGCATGCGTGCGTGTGTGTTAATGTGTGTGTGTGTGTGTTCGTGTGCATGCATGCGTGTGTGTTAATGTGTGTGTGTGTGTGTGTGTGTGTGTGTGTGTGTGTGTGTGTGTGTGTGTGTGTGTGTGTGTGTGTGTGTGTACATGCTGGACACATTTTTCTGTAGTTACTAACTGTAGAAACTCAGTCTCACTTCCTGGCAGTGTGAGATTATTATAAACGATAAGTCCTAATCCCATCAGCTGTAATGTTTGGATTGGACACATCAGAACATTTTAATTACATTCATCAGACATCTAAAGACTCTGTGGTAATAAAATCTATCCTCCTCTGCACCCCTGGAGTCCTGACTCGATGCTTCAGGGGAGTCTGGGTTCTCTCCACATGTTGGGTTAGCAGAAAAACAAAATTCCACTGATAATTTAGGTTTTCTTCAGTGGGAAGGTGTTCTGGTTCTGCAGGTTCTGACACAAAGAGGAGCCAGCCAGTGTTTTTATCGTGTTACAGGTATGACAGTTCTTGTCCTCTCATGTCAGGTTGGGTGAGAATGGTGAGTGGGTGTTACTGAAGCTGCTTGTTTTATTTCCAGTTCAGCTACACAACATTTTCAAATAGAAGGTACTAAGAGTTTAGAAGCACTTCTGTAGACGAGAGCAGCTGGTAACAATCCTGACTAAAGAGTTGAGGAGGCAGGTAGGGTCACAGCCTGGAGATAAAATCATGGATGTGTTGAAATCCCTTGAAAACAAAATGAATGCGGTCGTAAAACTGTCAGATAAGGAACGCAGAACGATGCGTCTCAGTGAAAACTGGCAGCAGGAACATCTTTTCTTCTCCAGGTTTCTGACAGATGGGTACCTTTCCTCGTTTGAAGTCCTAAAACTTTACGTCTGACTTCCTGTTTGATCGCAGGATGAAGAAGAAGCTCGTCCTCGACGTGGACACCGGCGTTGATGACGCTCAGGCCATCATGATCGCCCTCTCTTCTCCAAATGTGGAGATTCTGGGGATCACCTGTTGCCACGGCAACACTCCCTTGGACAACGTCCTCAAGAACACCCTGAGAGTTCTGAAAGTCTGCAACAGGCTGGATGTAAGACTGCTTCGTTCTTTTCTCCGTGAGGTCGAGCCGGTGTGAGACGGTTTGTTCTGTTTGTTCCCCAGATTCCGGTTTACAAGGGAGCATCCAAGCCCATCCTGGTCAAAAAGCGGAATGCCGGAGATTATCACGGGAAGGACGGGCTGGGGGATGTCCCAGATGCAGATGCTCCAGGTCTGGAACTTCTGCAGAAGAAGAAAGCTGCAAATGCCATAATCAAGTACGCGCAGCAGAACCCCGGAGAGGTGAGGAGGTCCAGAGGCTCCGGTCGGCTAAAAATAAAAATAAATCCTGGAAATAGGAAGAAACTTTTGTGATGTTCAGATGAAACAGGCAGAGGAGAGGTAGGAGGTTAACTTATCCAAACAGAACCAACACCCAAAACGTGTTTCATAAGCTCTCCACCAGAGGGCAGCAGGATTTAAGGAACGCACCAGTCCAGCTAAAGAGGTAGAGCTCTCAGAAAAATATGGAAGCCTATTCCTGCAACTTTAATTTTAAAAAATAATTGAGATTTTTTATAATTAGAGTGGTGGGAATGGGCTTCCATAGAACATGATCAGACATAAATCATTTAGTTTTATTTAGTAATTAGAATGTTTGTATAATGTAACTCATTTTTCTTCAGGAAGGACGTCGTCTGCAGCGTTTTTTTTATTCTTGGATTAGAGAATTCGTTTTTGAATTTGAAACAAAAATATAAAAATGGATAACTAATTAAACGTTTTAAGCCAACAACAGTAGTACAGTGATTGTGTGTTGCTGTGTGCAGGTGACCCTTGTGGCCACTGGACCCCTCACTAACCTGGCTGTGGCCGTGCAGCTGGAGCCTTCCTTCCCTAAGAAACTTAAAGCGCTCTACATCATGGGAGGAAACACGGACTGTGGGTTCACTTATGCTAAAACATTTGCTGCATCTCTTTATGTTCTGTCCTTTTGAGGATTAATAGTGTGTGTGTGTGTGTGTGTGTGTGTGTGGTGTGGGTGTGTGTGTGTGTGGTGTGGTGTGTGTGTGTGTGTGTGTGTGTGTGTGTGTGTGTGTGTGTGTGTGTGTGTGTGTGTGTGTGTGTGTGTGTGTGTGTGTGTGTGTGTGTGTGTGTGTGTGTGTGTGTGTGTGTGTGTGTGTGTGTGTGTGTGTGTGTGTGTGTGTGTGTGTGTGTGTGTGTGTGTGTGTGTGTGTGTGTGTGTGTGTGTGTGTGTGTGGGGTGTGTGTGTGTGTGTGTGTGTGTGTGTGCGTGTGTGTGTGTGTGTGTGTGTGTGTGTGTGTGTGTGTGTGTAGCCAGGGGCAACACCACAGCGTGTGGAGAGTTTAACTTTGTGGCTGACCCTGAGGCGGCGTACATCGTGTTGGACCGGTACACCTGCCCCACCTACATCGCAGCGTGGGAGTTCAGCTGCAGGAGCAGCCTTCCATGGGTCAGCCCCAGAGTCATGATGCTGTTTTAGTTCTGCTACGACTTCATGTTGGTCTGGATGGATTAAACCTGTAAGAACTAACATTTTTATCTTTCAGTCGTTCTGTGACGAGTGGCTGGCTCAAAAAACGGCCAAAGCTGAATTCATGAGGACGATTTCAGCCCTTTCGATGAAGGTAGGAGCATGAGACCTGACTTCTGAAATCAGCTCAGTCTCCACGGTAAAAGTTGGTGCAAATCATTTGATTTAGTCAGCTTCACAAAAACCACCAATGTCTAAACAAACATCAGAGTTCCTGACTGATCTAACCCTAACCTATTCTCAAACAGAGGCCTCTACACTTTAAAGCCATACTATGCAACTTATCATGTTCTTGAGCCAGTTTGTGCTAAAACGACCCTTTACAGGGTTAATGAAATGTCACTCAGACCCCCACCGCCCTCTGTGGCCAGAATACCACACTTGCAGCTTCAGAGTGGCGGTCTGGTCCCTGCTGGACTTAGTAAAGTGGAGCTGACATGCCTGGTGCTGCAGTCTGCTTCCAGCATGTTTCCTGCATGTTTTAGATCATGAACACAGCTGATGTTTGATTTAGTGATGAAGCGCTCCTGTAGACACTAATGAAGGCTGAGGAGACATTTCAGCAGTTAGATTAAGGTGTTAAAAACACGAACGCACAGCCAGGAGATAAGTTTCACTTTTGGTTCTACTAAACGGACACTAGGGAGTGCTAAAAACAAGCAAAACTGCCAAGCGTTCCTTTAACCAAGTTATGTCAACTGGCTCCACTAAACCTAGATGCTTATATGTAAACATTTACTAAAGTAACACTAAATAAGTTTCCCACTTCTCCCCCTACTGGTTGAAAGCAGAATTACATCATAAACAACCCTGCTGCAGGCTTTGCAGATGACGATGTCATATATTCTTTTTATGAATATATGATTATTGGAAGTTCAGAAAAAAGTACGACTTTAGTTTTATACTTTTCTGATGGTTGAAACTGAAACCAACGAATGTTCACTCTGGCTTTAGCCTTGTGTTTGTCTAGTTCAGGCTTTTTTCACCTCCAGAGACATTTCTCTCTTCCATTTAATTCCAGGCTGCACCATGATGCCAACAAAGACGCAAAATGTTTCTTGGTTGGTTTTTACTGCCGGTCGGCGAACTGAAAAAAGCTAACTGCGAGCCTTTATATACTGGCACAGTACAGCTGTAAAGCAGGTATAGAGACTAGCCTAGAAATCCAGAAAACTGTTAGCCTAGTGAACTAGACCAAATTCTTGCCTTGCAAAGTTTGCAAGGCCTCTCATCAGGTCTACCATAAGAACACATCATTTTAGGTCAGGCCAATCGCAGTGCTCTAAGTTTGTAGAGAGATGTTGGGCGAGTTTAGCACCAAAGATGCGAAAGAGAAAAACTACAAAGATGGTGTCGACTCAGGAACGCTGCTTGGCATCAGCGGCATCCACTTTGGAGGATTTAGATTTGGGTTTTTCTTTGAGACATGAGCAGCCAGAGGTACATATTCTTCTATGACGGTCTATGGTGGACTGCCCCATTGACTGATTACCGTAGCAACGAATACGTCACATTGTTCGTAGCTCTGACTGGTCCTAGCGCTGTCCAATCTGTAGATTCCACTCCTACAGTTGAGCTCTTTCTTTGATTTGTGATATATAGGATGGCTTGCCAGGCTAGGTTGAGACCTCCCACTGGATCCTACCCGAACCACCAAAGTTCTTTAGTGCACCTTCTGGTTAGCAGAGTGTTGTCCATGTGAAGCTGCTCAAATTTCTGGCTAACGAACCACTGAAACCAGTTTGAAATCAACAGCTTAAAGTGTTGAAAACTCTTTACCAGTGTATGCATATATTACTCTTTACTAGGAAACTAGGATTAGTGGAACTAGTTTACTTAACTTGGTTAAGTAAAGTCAACATTTTACTTTTTAGAGTGTAAATGCTCCCAAACTTCCTGGTTTCCTGTCTGCAGAAAGCTCGATCACCTGAATATCAGAAGGAGATCACCGCAGGAAAAGGCTTCAACCCCTGCGACGTCTTCGCCTTAGCCGCTGCCGTGGACGACGGGTTCATCACAGAGAGTGAGGAGGTGAGCATCCACCTCCTTCTCTAGTCTGATTTAACCTCCAAGCACTCATAAACCCTTCTGGCCTTAAGGTGGCGGTGACCGTGGAGCTGAACGGGACACACACCCGAGGCATGATGGTCCTGGACTACATGGAGCTGCTGAAGAAGGACCACAAGGTCTTCATCATGAAAACCATGGACATGGAGAAGCTGAAGAAGATGCTGATGAAAGCCGTCATGTAGATGCTGAACCAAAATCATCATGTTTCAGATGATGAGCAGTTTTAAAAAATCTGAATTTATCTAGAAAAACTCTGTCTTCATATAAAATGTATCGCTGTGGCTCATAAACATAAAAGGCTTTAGAGAAAACGGAACGTTTGAAGTTGTTTTGGTTTTTATTCTCAGTTTGGTCCACTAGGTGACGTAGTCGTTACCCGGGACAGAAAACGCTGCATGTTGGCTTAGCTTTAGACGGTTTTGTGTAATATTCAGAAAGTCTAAATTAAACAGAGAATTTTAGATTCTTTAACTGATCATAAAAAAGCAAAAATAATAAAAATGTCAGTGAATCTTATTAGAATTTGGTTTATTTCAGGATAAATTACATATTTTCTACTTTGAGCTGTTGACATTTTTAAAAGCATCACTTCTAAATACCTGTGTAGAGATCATAATCCCACAAAATAAATGGTTTAATCGGAGGTTTAAGTTAATAAAAGCCTTTATTGAAAGTGTTTTGGAATGTACACTTAAGGGGAAAAAAAAAAAATGACTGCATTCATTGTTTCTCCTTTTAACTTTTCAATAAACAGAAACTTTTTAGCCTTTTTTTATTTAAGAAAACGTAAATCAAACCGATCCTCCTCAAAAAAAAAACCTTCTGTGTGCGTTTTTTACATCCTTAGTTCTATTGACAGATCACACAAACAGAATAGTGATAAAAGTCTCATCGGTCTTTTTGTTTCTGCAACT
Organism: Aphyosemion australe; assembly: GCA_006937985.1. Taxonomy (NCBI): domain Eukaryota; kingdom Metazoa; phylum Chordata; class Actinopteri; order Cyprinodontiformes; family Nothobranchiidae; genus Aphyosemion; species Aphyosemion australe. Next base: position 251,444 of record SSNS01000459.1, on the reverse strand, counting down.
CGTCCAAACTCCTCCCAGTTCACTGACTGGACTCCAGTTCACCAACCAGATCAGCACCAGTTCACCCAGAGTCCAGATTCACAGAGTCCAACAGCTGTTGACCGACAGCAGCTGCAAACGGATTCTTTAAGTCCAAGATCAGCATCCGACCAGCTCCTACTGGACTCTGTACTTATAAAACCAACACAGGCCGCGTGTGAAGTTCCATCCCAGCGAGATGGAGAGGATGTAGAGGAGGCCGAGCAGAGCGAAGGGGTAGAGGAGCACCACGGTGTTCGTCAAAAAGGGCAGAGCTGTGGGAATTCAGACAAATATAGAAACTTTTACCTACTCAGTCCGCCGTTTTGGTGTTTCTAAATCAGATTTCTCCTGAATCCGATCCCCAGCTGAATTTAAAAAGATCTTCTGACAACAGATAAAGATTCTGACCCGTTTTTTTATTGTTTAGTAGAAGTTTTTTGACCACTAGATGGCAGCAAAATTAAGATTATATCTTGCGTAGGTTTGGATTTGGTTTCAGTGGAGGAAAAAAACAAGAATTTACAGTTTATCTTATAGAAATTAACCATTAAAAACATTTATTATCATTACATTTAAATATTATGTTATTTTTTAAACAAAAAGAGGTGTATTATGAATGTTTAGGAAGGAAGGTTCTCCAAGATTAGAGCTGAGACTTACTGTTGTATCCTAGAAACGTGATGTAGAGATAATAACCGATGGCGATCATCCACAAAGTGTTCCCAACAAAATAACCCAGGAACCAGTCAGAACTTATTACCACCACATCTGAAATACAAATAAGAAACAACGCTGGATCAGCTGGATGTTTGTAAACAATCACCAGGAAATGGGACAGAATGAACTCACGGTTGATGAAGAAAAGCTGCAGGAAGTGCAGAATGACTAGAAGCGGGTAGAAAGCGTTGAGGTGAACGTCGAACGCGTAGCCCCACTCCACATCAAAGTTTCTGCTGGGATGTTTCAGCAGGTATTTGTTGCTGATGAACCTGAGAGAGAAATTTTAAAACGTTAGTCTGTTTGTAATTTATTTTAGGTATCTAAAGGGAATCCTAAAACTCACCACATGAGGGTTGATATGAGCAGACCGACTCCTATGCAGTCGACAAAAACCACCCACAGCAGCAGCTTCAGTGTCTCCACGACCCCCATGTCTAACACAAGGCCAAACCCTATCGTTGATACTAAACAGTAAAAATGAGAAACAGTCTTACACTCGAGTTTTATTCAGACTTCCAGATAATTATTGAACTATAACAGGTTTTACCACACAGCCAGATGCTGAGGAGGACCAGGAAGGCAGGATCATCCCTGGCCCACTGGTTCTTGGTCTGTTTCCTGTAGTGGAAGTTGCGGTAGACTCTCTGTGGTGATGTGAACAAGTAAAGCATCTGCCACATGGCAAATTCAAAGTCCATCTGCCTGAAATGGAGCAGTCGTCGTAGGTACTTGTAGCGCTTGGCTCCGGCTGTGTGGCGTGCAGCATCCCTGGAACCGAGGGAGCCGTTGCTGTGCTGCGAGGTGGTCGGCAACATAGCGGCGCTGGGAAAAAACAACAAAACATTTACAATAAGTCATGTCCTGAAACAGGTGCTGCTTGTTTACAATCAGATTCTTACTTCTAAATGTAACCTGTGCATTTCGAAACATTATAGGAATCTGTAACTGATCAAAGAAAGAAATGTTTTATAACAGTTTTGCAAGTTTTTAATGAAACCACTAGATTTACAATAAGATAAATGAGATTAATGGCTTTATAAAAGCAAACAATGATAGAAGTAAAACTCAACTAAAACACATTTAAAATGGTCACACCCATGTCGTGGCTAATGTAAACATTAGCTTTGTTTTAGCATGTTTACCATCGTCTACAAAAATGTATACCAACAATTTGGGGGAAAAAACAACATTAAATGTGTAAATGAACTTGTAATCTGACAGGAAATCTTCAAAACAACTAAAAAATGTGATTTTACTGGGTTAATGAAACAAAAACAGTAGCAACCTAAACATCCATCACTGTATTAATGGTACGTTAAAATCTCAAATATCACATAGATGTCAACAAACTGACTGTTTATGGGTCAATATCAGAAAAAAACACTTTAAGAGACAATGAACGACTAAACATTAGCTTATTATTACGTCGTTCTCTAGCAATCCTTAGCTTGTTGCTAACAAGTCTGATTAAAGAGAGCCCGTTCCTGCTTTCTCAACAACAAACGTGTCATAAACACAAAAGCAAAGGTTTACTGGATGAAAACCTCAAACATTAGAGTAAAAATACCTGCTTTAATAGTAATTCTTTCAAGGAAAAAGCCCCAACACGTCTCTGTTGCTGTTTGCAAATACTTCCTGAACTGTCGCAAAAAGTGCCCACGTAGAGACTTCCGGTTTACGTCCAAAGCATCATGGGAAATGTAGGCAATGCTGTCAGAGGAGGAATTTGCAGATTACAGTAATAAAATAAAATAAAATTCAATAAAGCTTTTCAGCTGAAATTAAAAAAATTATGTCAAGTATTTAAAAAGGGAAAAAACATATTCAGAGAGTATTTGAGGCGGATTAAATAAAATATTCGGGCGCTACACCAAAGTATTTGGTGCATTCAAATAAACTGTATTTGTAAACTCCTTACGATATCAAATACATAACCTATTATCCGCAAAGTCAGATCGGGTTGACTTATTCTTTACCTTTGTAGTTTTAAACTCTTATTGTGAAAGTGCCAGACTTTTATTTTTTCAAAGGAAGTGGGACGTCTGAGCATTTCCGCTAACGCCATAGCTATTTTCACCGGTGAGCTAATAAACATTCGCGCTGTTCTGGTCGACAAGGCCAAATAGCACAAGGTAAACCCCGGTTATGTGTTTTTGACGGAATAATGCGCAGAATATTTAACGTTAAGAGTGTAAAACAAATAAAAAACGTGGTTTTAGAGCGCGTGACTTCAGTTACCTTCAACTGTCCGTGTCCTTGAGTGGGACTGTTAGCTAACGTTAATAGCCCTACGGACAACTCACGCTGCCTTGTGTTTGTGTTAAATCCAGCTTAAAGACCGTCCTGCGTAACTTTTAATCTGTCTTTAAACATCCTAAATTTGTCATTTATTCATATAAATGTTTATGAAAGGTTAAAAGTTTGGTTAAAGGGGCACAAACACTGTTGACAGCAGCGATCCAGGTTTTGTTTACGAGTTTGACTTCACATTTTGATTAGGAACCACAATATTAGAGTTGTTATTTCAATTTTGCTCTAATTTTCTGGTTGGTACTACGAAGACTTCAGTGAATGTCAACATTTCTATTGCTGAATCATCAAATTCATATAATTTAATATTATTAGTGAAACCAAGAGGTTTGTGTCTCATACAGATGATTATTAAACTCACAAGAACTTGGCCTTGTGTCGAAATTTGTGAATTCATTTGAAGATGGTTTGAGATTTTATTCCACTGAGCAGATTGTTGATTAATCCTGACAGCGTTAACGTGTAGTTAGCATCTGTTTCCTCTTACAGCGTCATGTTGCGACTGCCATCAGTTGGCCGAGCTCTAGCCAAGGGCGGCCTGGCTCCTGCAAACCCTGGTAAGGGCTAAGTGCCGTGCATCATTCAGCAGTAACAGTTTCTAATTTTTTGTTGTTCAGATGCCTTTTTAACAACAATTGAAATGCATTTTTATTGGCTTTTTTTTACTAAAACCTTCTGTGTGCGTGTGGTTGTTGTAGTGCGTGCTCCTGCACGTGCTGCCAGCAACATGGTGGAAGTGTTTGTGGATGGGAAACCTGTGGAGGTGGAGCCTGGAACGACAGTGCTGCAAGTAAGAAATTCCAGATTAGTTCTCTAAACTAAAAGCTTTACGTGCTGCAGTTTTGGGAGCTGTGCATCCTTCCTTTCCTCCTTTCAGGCCTGTGAGAAAGCAGGAGTTCAGATCCCCCGCTTCTGTTATCACGAGCGCCTCTCAGTAGCAGGAAACTGCAGAATGTGTCTTGTGGAGATTGAAAAAGCACCAAAGGTAATGTTCACCAGACTTCAACAGACGTGTAATTTGTTGGAGGTGTTTTAAGCGTTGGTGTGCTTTGCAGCCTGTAGCTGCCTGCGCCATGCCCATCATGAAAGGCTGGAACATCCTCACTAACTCAGAGAAAACACGCAAAGCCAGGTACAAACTTCACTGATCACCCGGTTCTGAACGATTATGACTCAAGATTCTAGTAAACAAACGTTCTGGTTGTGTTTTTGTAATAGAGAGGGAGTTATGGAGTTCCTGTTGGCAAACCACCCTCTGGACTGTCCCATATGTGACCAGGGAGGAGAGTGTGATCTGCAGGTATGCACTAAGATCTGATAGACAACTGAACCTCTGAGGTTTTCTACTGAACCCGAGGCAAACCCAGATTTGGTTTCCAGGATCAGTCCATGCAGTTCGGTTCGGACCGCAGCCGTTTTTTAGAAGGAAAGAGGGCCGTGGAGGACAAAAACATTGGACCTCTCATCAAAACAATCATGACTCGCTGTATCCAGTGCACACGCTGCGTCCGGTGAGTGAGTCGGTACTACATCTGGTGTTTCACGTTGGATATGGAGTTCTAAACGGGACTGTTAGAATCCTGTGTGTTTTTACAGCTTTGCTAGTGAGATCGCTGGAGTTGAAGATCTGGGAACGACAGGAAGAGGAAACGACCTTCAGATTGGGACATACGTCGAGAAGATGTTCATGTCTGAGCTGTCGGGCAACATCATCGACGTCTGCCCTGTGGGAGCGCTTACCTCCAAACCCTACGCTTTCACCGCACGGCCATGGGAGACCAGGTAGGGGCGCGTGCACCTGCTCAGAGCTGACTGCTGTTTGTTTTTCAACAGTCAGTGAAGTCTTCCTTTGCCTTTGCAGAAAGACGGAGTCGATCGACGTGTTGGATGCTCTGGGCAGCAACATCGTAGTGAGCACAAGAGGAGGGGAGGTAATGAGGGTGATGCCCAGACTGCATGAAGACATTAATGAAGAGTGGATCTCTGATAAGACCAGGTGATGCTCGAAACACCCAAACTCTTCACACGTCTGAAAGATAACCGTCTGACCAGCGGGTGTCCACAGGTTTGCATACGATGGCCTAAAGAGGCAGAGGTTGACCCAACCAATGGTGAAGGATGACTCTGGTCAGCTGACCCCGACCAGCTGGGAGGAGGCTCTGACCCGTGTTGCAGGAGCAGTAAGTGTGTGTTTGTGTTTCTGAGGGTGTGTGTGGGCGTTGGCTAAAGCTGTGTGACTCTGTAGCTTCAGAGCGTGCAGGGCAGCGAGGTGGCTGCTGTAGCCGGAGGCATGGCGGACGCCGAAGCTCTCGTCTCCCTCAAAGATCTCCTGAACGGGCTGGACTCTGAGAACCTCTGCACTGAGGAGGTCTTCCCCATGGCAGGAGCAGGGTGAGGAAGACTCTCCCACGTGTAAATCATCATCATGAGCCTTGGCGACTGTTTTAGCTAAACGTCTGTGCCCGTTTCTCAGCACCGACCTGCGCTCCAACTACTTGCTGAACACACGCATTTCTGGCATCGAGGAGTCTGATCTGCTGCTGCTGGTGGGGACTAACCCACGTTATGAAGCTCCTCTGTTCAACGCCAGAGTCCGCAAGAGGTAAACACCCATGTGAGGCACTTTGTAGCTGAAAGTTTGTCTTACGTGTTCCTTCTCTTTTTGGCCTCAGCTGGCTTCATAATGAGCTGCGTGTTGCCATGGTGGGTCACCAAGTGGATCTCACCTACACGTACGACCACCTGGGAGAGGAGACGTCGGTGCTGAAGGAGCTGGCTAACGGCACACACCCCTTCTGCCAGGTGACGATCATAAACCTCGGTCTGATCGTTGCTCCAGATCATTTCTCTAAGAGTTCTGCTGCTTCCTGCAGGTTCTTGCAGCAGCGAAGCGTCCGGTGGTGGTTGTCGGCAGCAGCGCGCTGCAGAGAGAGGATGGAGCAGCCATCCTGAGCTCCGTCTCCACCATCGCTCAGAACGCCAGAACCAGCAGTGGCGTGCAGGATGGGTGGAAGGTCCTCAGCGTCCTGCACAGGTTTGTAAGCTCGTAGCGGGTTTGGTGGATAATGTGACGGAGATGTTCTCACTCAGGTTTGTTTTGTGCAGAGTGGCCAGCCAGGTGGCTGCTCTGGATCTGGGATATAAAGCTGGCGTGGACGCCATCAGGAAGAATCCACCCAAAGTCCTGTTCCTGCTGGGCGCTGACGCTGGCTGCATCTCCAGAGCCGACCTGCCCAAAGACTGCCTCGTCATCTACCAGGGTACTCGCGCAGAGACACACACAGAACACTCACACGTACGTCGTCCTGCTGAGTTAATGGAAATCTGTCTTCCCAGGTCATCACGGCGACATAGGAGCAACAATGGCGGACATCGTCCTGCCTGGAGCCGCGTACACGGAGAAAAACGGGACCTATGTGAACACGGAGGGGAGGAGTCAGCACACCAAGGTGGCTGTGACTCCTCCTGGGATGGCCCGAGACGACTGGAAGATCATCAGAGCTGTGTCTGAGGTCAGGATTAGCTCACGTTTACATCACTTCCTGTCACAACAGAACATTTAAGTAGGTCTGATGTGTTTGCAGCTGGCTGGCGTGACGCTGCCCTACGATTCCCTAGACGAGGTCCGATCGAGGCTGGCTGAGGTCTCTCCTAACTTGGTCCGCTATGACGACGTAGAGGAGGCCAACTACTTCAAACAGGCTGTTGAACTAGCGACGGTACTCACCACCAACTCTCCAGTTTCAGAGCCGGTTGTTTCTGCAGCTCCTCCTGACTGTCTCGTTGTTTTATCCTCAGACTGTGAACCAGAACCTCATAGCAGCTCCTCTGGTGCCTCCTCAGATCTCTGCAAAGGACTTCTACATGACCGGTAAATCATTTAGAAACCACCCCGCTCACAGGAAACAGTCCACCCAAACGTGTCTCTGTGTTTCAGACTCCATCAGCAGGGCGTCCCAGACGATGGCCAAGTGTGTGAAAGCGCTGACGGAAGGAGCCGCCGCCGTCGACGAGCCGTCCGTTTGCTAAAACAGCCCCGACCCTCCGGACTGTCCTCAAACGCAACACAACTCCCACAAACTCAGTGTCGTTCATTAATTTAAAGTTTTCCTTTCTGCTTGTTGTACACAGTGAAATTATGTCCAGCAGCTTTGTTGAATATTACTGAGACGTATAAATAAAACCTTAAAGACTTTACCCTGGAGGATGGTGTGTTTATTACTGATACGTTAATAGTTTTCTGTTATTAATCAAATTTAACCTCAAACTGTCACAAAGAGGTAAAAAATTAGTCATCATTAACTTTATTAAATGGCCCATATGTAAAGTGTGTGTTCACCAACAAGATAAGCTTTATTCTCTCCAGATAATTAAATATCTGAGTTAAGAAAACCTTTAAAGATCAGAAGATCACGAGTCGATCCACAGAAAGCTGCTCTTTCCAGACCTGAGGAGAGAAGAGCGGCAGAAGCAGACTTCCTGTGGGAGAGATTACTTCTTGAAATAAAAATCTAACTCAAACACACGGATTAGGGTGTCTGACTTGTAAACTCTCCAGACAGCCCTCCTGGCACCAGGCTGCAGAGCAGAAACAAAAACAAAATGCCAACGCTGCACAGAAAACCTTCTACGGAAAGGATCCGTCTCTTTAAATCCACCCAAACTCTTAATAAGCAGCAAAAAACAAATTATTAATATTTGGGAAGATAATCAATAAAAAGCTTATTATTGCTGCTTGTCTGCTCCAGATTATCTTCTATCATCACTGCAAAAACGGATTTCTAAGAAAGTTTTAAACAATAATTTTTAGACATTTTATCTTATTTTTAGTCTAAAAAGAAAAATATTCTCTAGAAAAACAGCGTTACTTAAAATAAGGTAAATATTCTTAAATAGGATCCAACTTTTCTGGTTTGAGGTAGGCAAAAGTTGTTTACGAATAATTCTTAAATCTAGCAAAATAATCTAAATTTTGATTTATTAGCTAGTTTTAAAGTGACAGTGTGTATTTTCCTGGCGATAGGGGGCAGTACATACATTTCATGGTAGTTTTACACCATATTGCCGTGACTGTTGCTAGTTTAAAAAAACATTGCGGTAAATGTTACCTGTCAAGCAGAAAGCATGCGACCTCGGCGTGATTCCTCAGAATTTAATAGTCCTTCAGTTAATTCCATCGAGAGAATGCAATGCTGATGCTAGTTTTCTGGTGGTGTAGGTTCTGGATCTGCTCGGGGTCCACTAATAAAAAGTTTAATTTTAATTAAAGTTTATTTTAGTTCATATCATACTATTGTTTTGGGACATGTGTAAACACACACACAAACATAGAAGAGAAGGATGATAAATAATGTGGTTTTACACTAGGGTCACAGAATATTCTACAATGGTGACCAGGGTGTTATCTGCTAGATGAGACTCTGAAATAGAGTCAAATGAGTCCAGCCTATATTTAGGAGGTAGAACAACCTAAGAAAACATTCTTTATTTAACTCTTATATGAATAATATAGATTTACAGTATAGGGTCACAGAATTTTCTGCCTAGAATAAATGAACAGTGTGTGGTTTGCTATAGGAGGGTGTTAAATAGAATAAAATGAGTCCAGACTGCTGAAAGAACGTAGGAGAAAAAAACTTTTTGAACGTTCAACAAAGCACCCACGATCCGTTAGAAAGTTCAGCAGATATTGTTTTACTTCAAATAAAAAATAAAAAAATAAATGACATTTTCAGTCACTGTGATGTTAATCAAACATCAGAAGAAACAGCGAAGCCCAAAATTTCAGCTGTAACAGTTGTTACGCAGTTTACGAGAGTGCTCTTCTTCTTCTTTCTTTATCAGACCTAGAAAATGAGAAATACTCATTAGCGCCCTCTGCAGTCACACATTACGCTAGGTCACAGATTTTGCTGTAACACCGGCAATGCGGACCAAGCTCTGACACTGGTCATACTGGTACCCCATACTCCCAGAGTACCCCCCCACAGGGCCCCCCGAGGGACACGGTAGAACGCCTTCACCAAATCCACAAAACACATGTAGATTGGTTGGGCGAACTCCCACGCACCCTCCAGGACCCCCCCCCCCCCAGGGTATAGAGCTGGTCCAGTGTTCCAAGGCCAGGACAAAAACCACATTGCTCCTCCTGAATCCGAGGTTCGACTATCCGACGGACCCTCCTTTCCAGAACCCCTGAATAGACCTTACCAGGGAGGCTCAGGACTGTGATCCCCCTGTAGTTGTTTAGCAGTTTTGTTATTAAATACATGTTTCGTACTGCCTAAATGTTTTTGAACGTGGTAACGTAACTTCTGTAAGTCGTACATCCAGCCAATCATTTAGTGTGATGTCATCGGCAGGCACAGGATCCTGAGCCGGCTCACGAAGAAGGGACCATGGCGTCTAATATGGCGACGTCCCCCAGAGACTTAGACCTGCGCCCTATGTATTACCTGATTTTGATGGTTATAAGACTTCATCTTATTCATTTTCACCAACATTTTGATGGATATTTCCAGAGATTAATGGTAAAAACTACACATTGTCACTTTAAGAATTCCAGCCAAGCAGCATACCCTATCGGCAGATTTTTTTTTTACTCAAAACACAGATTTGAATCATATTTAATTATATTTATCTTATTTTAATTAATGCATTTCTTATTGAGAATATTTTTCTTTTTAGACTAAAAATAAGATAAAATATCTTTTTTTTTAAACTTTCTTAGCAATCAGTTTTTGCAGTGTAGCAGCACTGATTCTATAAGGGAATGCTTTGAGGTGATTTAAGTCAGTGTGACGGTCTAAATGTGTCGTGAATGGATCCAAACTGATATTTGTGTGAGAACGTCTTGGACCCTGGTCCTGCTGACAAATGGCTCCTGTCATGTTCTGTTTCCAAAGAAAGAGAGCTCTTCTAACCAAACAGAGACAGGCGAGAGGACGTCTCCTCATTCAGTCTGCTCAGTGTCTCAGACGATTTTTCACCACGCTGGACGTCTGCGCTGGTTTCCTGCTTTTAAGGTCAGTATCAAAGCAAATTAAAGCCCTGCTCCTTCTTTTAGTTATAGTTAACAACTAAGTGGGAACCATTGAATCTGGGCAGGTTAGATGTTGCTTAATAATTCTGAATTTGCTTATTTTTAAAGGTGTTTATCTAGAAAGAGACATTGGATGAATATGGACTCCAGCAGGAAACTGGTCCCAGTGAAACTCCTCGTTTTGGGAGCTCACAACACTGGAAAAACAGGTACGTTTGAGACCAAGTCATACAAGAAAAGAGATTATGGACTCAGAGTCAGATGTGTCAATGTTCATGAGCTAGTCTGAGTTTGACCCATGTCCTGAGAGCTAAGGTGTCCATATAAGCCTGGATAGATTATCTGTATTTTTAATCGTTTTTTGTAATTTTGTTACAGCTTAACTTGTCCATTTTATGTCATCTTAAGCTCCATAATGACTTTAATAGCGTTTAGCTGCTTGGGTCATATTTTAGTGACGTTTCTTCATTTTTTCATCCTTGTGTTCGTCTTCGAGGAGAACTTGAGGGTTTCTAGCTTTTATACTCGACACACTTTGCCCTTTTCTCATCTAGTTTCTTTTACTCTCTTGTCATTTTCTGGTGGTTTTACATCCAGCTGAGTTTTGGTTTATCTTGCTACTCTTTTTGATTAGTTTATTTGGTTCCCCTTCAGGAAAACTCTCAGCAGTGAGATGATGCTAACTCAAAATACTCAAAACGTTTGTATTTTTCTCTTTTGGAAAGCAATTTTTCAGATATTTCGTTTACTTTATATATTCTTTGTGTTTTTATAGGATTTTATAGAGTAAAACAAACTTGTCTCAAAGTCCTTTAATCAGGGCCCCCTGTGCCAAGCCCCCACAGGTTTGTTGTTTGCTCTGCCCCTGCCAGACGCCAAATTCTCCCTTTTCATTTTAAAAAAGTTCTGCTGATTTAAAACAAGTTGTGCTGCTTTCTTGTAATAGAGCAAAGGAATCCTGCTGTAAATATTAACGAGGTGACAGACTTTTCCTGCCAAAGTGAATGAAAGCTCTCAGCAGCAGTCGAGGGTCACATGACAGCTCAAACAAACCCCAGCGATCTTTTTAATGTGCTCTGCTAAAATACAGCCAGCCCTTCAGCAGCTGACGCAAACGTCAAACAAGCACAAACACAGAGAAAGCTCTTGCTCATTTGTTTAAACAAGGCAGGTAACTTCACATGAACATGAGCAGATGCTGCAGGAGGCCGATCAGATGTTCATCACAGCAGAAGCTGCTCTGCTCTCCCCGGTTACCGCGTCTGCTTTGTGTCTGCAGCGCTGTGTGTTCGTTTCATCACCAAACGCTTCATAGGAGAATACGACCATAAAAAGGGTAAAAGTGAAGTAAATCATGTTACCCTGCACCACGTGTTGGCAGGACATAACAGCTTACACGTTTCTGCAGAGGTGACATATAGATGTAACCGGGTGGTGGATCAGGAGGCTGTAGATCTGGAGATTTTGGACTTGCCCTTTAAGGTAAATGTTTACCTTTATGTGATCAGAGGATGCTGTTATATTTGGTTATTCTGTGAGCTGTGAAACAACTTTGTTTTTGCATAAATAATCTAAAAAATACACATTTTATGACACGTATTCTCTGTCATGACCACCATAGGGTATTAAAATATTACAAAAAAAAATCTTGATATGTTTTAGCTTATTATCACCAAACGTCTACATGCAAATAAATCTAAAATGATTTTATGTCACTTTATGAACCGTTCTCCTGTAGGAGAGCTCTGCAGCTTCTCTGGAGTCGTCCGTCTGCTGGGCGGACGGCTTCCTGCTGATTTACTCCATCACTCAGCGCCGCAGCTTCACAGAGATCCCTCGACTCAAGACTTTCATCGACAAAACCAAACGCAGTCTTGGTAGCTAGAAACTCTACTCTCTAATTAAAGAATCTCTATTTGTTCCACAAGGACTCAATATTTATCTTTTCTGAACAAACGGTTGAGGTTTATGGTTTTTGTTACACACGGGAAAGACCAGAAGCCTAAAAGCATCTTAAGTTTGAAGGTCTTCACAAAAACTCATTTCACCTGTCATAACTGTGTATTTGGTCTTGGGTTAGAGAAGTCCCAAACACACGCCGGCCTCCACAATGTTGTGAGTCTGACATCTGTCCATTGTCACCTTCACACAAGCAAAGTTGGAGTTGACACGCTGTCCTTGTTTGGTAGCCCGTCCATCCTTCTGTGTGTGTGTGCGTGCGTGTGTGTGTGTGCGTGCGTGTGCGTGTGTGTGTGTGTGTGTGTGTGTGTGTGTGTGTGTGTGTGTAGGTGTTCCTACTGTTCTGGTAGCCAACAAAACAGATCTGGAGATTGGGAGGGAGGTGACGATGGAGGAAGGACAAAAGCTGGCCAAAGATTTACGGTTTGTTGTAATTGTTGGATTTAACTTCCTTCTGTGTGTGTCAATCATGGCTGAGTGTCATGGCTGAGTGTGTGTGTGTGTGTGTGTGTGTGTGTGTGTGTGTGTGTGTGTGTGTGTGTGTGTGTGTGTGTGTGTGTGTGTGTGTGTGTGTGTGTAGATGTGGTTTCAGAGAGCTGTCTGTGGCTGAAACGGTCCTAGCAGTGGAAGCAGCTGTGTTTCAGCTCATCAGGTTTGTTTCAGGTCCTCTCAGATCAAACTGCTGAAAGACTCCGGCTCCACCGTTCACTCTGGTGTTTAACAGGCTGGTGTTGGATCAGCAGCGCCCTCTGCCCGACCGCCGCTCCTACATGCTGACGGTTCGCCACGCTCTGACCAGGAAGCTTACTCGGTCCAAGACCATGCAGTGGTGACCACCACGGTGAAGTCACAGCAAACCAAAGCTCCTGGGAAAGTTCTCCAGGCTGAGTGAAGGTGAATCAGTGAGATGAGGATGGGGAACATTTATCTACTGGGATCTTCAGATCGAATCTTCTCTGCTTTGCTGTCAATAAACTGCAAAATGAAGTTTGTTCTGTTTCTAAAGACTTTGTATAATGTTCTAATAAACGTCATAGATCTTTGATAGCTTGTGCAGTTAAAGTGAAATAAAACGTGTCTGCCTTTACGTTTCTTCTCCAGTAGGGGGCAGCAAAGTCTAGTGATTTCCCCTGCTGCAGGTTTCACACACAACTCCTTTGGTGTGGGAGCAGCTGAGTGGCCTGACCTCAACCCTCTAAAGGTTTTTGCATCAGTGAAAATCCAAAAACGTCCCTAGAAAAACGCAGCAGGGAAGAGACGACCGGGATTCACACGTTTTTGATTCTCTGAGACAAATATTTGACACAGAAGCACAAAAGCCCTGCAGCTGAATGAGCTTAACCTGTTTCTGAAGTTCATCTGTCAGATTTGGAGTCAAACAGCTGCTGGAGCGTGGAGATGATGTAACGACATGTAAAGAATGAAGCTGGCTTTCATTACGGCTTTGGCGTTACTCGACTGTGTCCCCGCGCTTCTCCACAAGCTTCTCGCCTTTCTTTGAACTCCTGAACTTTATGATCACAGAGACAGAGAGAGAATAAGACCCGAGTGTGGTGGCAAAGGAAAAACACTGTGGCTTCTTTGTCGTTTTAATAGTCTGGAAGAAGCAGAAGAAAGAAAGATTTGAGTCATTTTGCTGCAGCCACACTGAGTGTACAACCTCTAGCTATTTGTTAGGACATCAAATTGGAGGTGTGCTTACCGCTCTGTCCACCCCCATAACCAGTTGTCATACATCTATTGCTCCACCCTGCTAACCACAGGGCCCTTCTGGGTCCTTTTTATAAACACATGATAAAAACGTGCAGAAGTAGCTGCAGATTTTCTTCATTTTAACCTCCAGTCTTGTCCCATTTAACAGAACGATTGCCTGATTTTTGTGTCGGTACTCATCCAAGCTGTCTGGTAGACACAATGTGGAGAGACTCACTGACACATGCACAGCTTTGGTTCTTGCTGCCCATCTCCCCTATGAGGTGCCGACAGCCTTGACTGGACCAGTGAGACAGATTCAGTGAGACAGATTCAGGGAGACAACAGGAGGATGTTGATCAAGCAGAGGTGATGACATCACACTGGTCACCAAGGAGATTAAAGGTCAGGACCCCATGTCAGCTTTTTTTTGGGCTCAGAATAGAAGATGAGTCATACCTGCATCACTGTGCCGACAGCCAATCAGACGTTGGCAGACAGAAGATGCATCAACAGGTGAACAGCCAGTCACTGAGCGTAAAGTAGACCAAACAATTCTCATATGATGATGTATCCCCGCAACCATGCATGGATAAGCAGGTATAGACGTTGGTTGGATGGATGGATGGATGGATGGATGGATGGATGGATGGATGGATGGATGGATGGATGGATGGATGGATGGATGGATGGATGGATGGATGGATGGATGGATGGATGGATGGATGGATGATTATGTATTTATGTTTGTTTCAACAAAACATGAATTTGTTTGCGTTAGTGTCAGTAATCATCAATGTCATTGTTACTGCTCAAAGAGCAAATTTTAATTAGTGCATTGATAATGGTTCTGTACTAGTGCAGCATCAGCCCCAGCAGGGAAGCACAAACCATCCTCTCTCCAGCAACCTCCACCAGCTCCTCTGGTGGGACCTCAAGGTGTTCCTGGGCCCAGCAGGTATAATCTCTCCAGCATGTCCTGGGTCAGCCTTGGGTCTGCTGCCAGCAGGACATTCCCAAAACTCCTCTCCTGGGATTGATAAGGAGTAGCAGCACCTCTTCTAGTTCCTTTACTCACCTCCTTTGAGAAAAATTGGTATTGTTCTAGGGTTAGGCCTAGCCAGCACACATAAGTGGGCCCCATATGGGATCTATATGGGCAAGCTGTATGGGTCCCAACAGGGTTTGTCCGCGGTTTCCACGGTGGCCCCACGTGGATTTTCAGAGGGTTTGATTCGAACACCGGCAAACCCTTGTGGGGCCACCATGAAAACCGCGGACAAACCCTGTTGGGACCTATACGGCTTGCCCATATAAAGCCCATATGGGGCCCACCTATGTGTGCTGGTTGGGGGGCTAGGGTTAGGGTTACGTCAGAGCTGTACAAGAATCAGAAATCAGTATCAGCCCTCAAAACCAGAATCATTGCATCTAATCGTAAGTGTTCTTCAGTACGTGGTTCAGGTCTGCAAACTGCAAGAGTCTGAAATGAAGTTTTCCTTTGAAAATGGTAAATGGTAAATGGCCTGTATTTGTATAGCGCCTTCTTAGGGTTCTACAACCCCCCAAGGCGCTTCACAACACAATCAACTCAATTCACCCATTCACACGCTGGTGGGGATGAGCTACGATATAGCCACAGCTGCCCTGGGGCGCACTGACAGAGGCGAGGCTGCCGAGCACTGGCGCCACCAGTCCCTCCGACCACCACCAGCAGGCAAGGTGGGTTAAGTGTCTTGCCCAAGGACACACAGCAGCATTCTCTGGCCGGAGCCGGGATCGAACCTGCAACCTTCCGATTACTGGACAACCCGCTCTACCTCCTGAGCTACTGCTGCCCCTAAAAGCTCAATAAACAACAATAGACCAAACATCTACTACAGAATCAGCTTGGAGTAGACCATCCCAAGGAAGCTTGGGAGTGTGACTTTGAGATAGTTGGAACAACTCCCCTTGGCCTTCTTAAAAAATGGACATCACTAGTCTGCTTCACAGGCATTGCACCCAGTCATTGTTGCAGGGGCTTGATGGTTTGACAATGTCAATAGCCTTGAGATACTCAAGACGGATCTCATCAATCTCAGGTCTCCTGGCTCTGGTTCCACCTTGGAATACGTGTTGGTGGGTTTGCATCCTTCAACCACCCAACTAGTCGACAACAGCAGCTCCCTGTCCCCTCTGTACACAGTGGGAGCAAGTTGCATGCATACAAAATAAGATCAGACAAAATCTCTATGGTTCACCAAAAAATTCCCATGTCCTTGCTATTTTGGCTTCACAACAACCTGAATTATCCTTTAGGATTTATTAGGTCCTGGTGGGAATTGCTGCTGACAATTAAAGGTCACTTCAGTTACACAACACCAATGTGTGTGGGAGAAAATAAAGAAGGTTGCCTTGTCTTTAAGGGAAAAGACACCTCTGTAAACCGATACGCTAAGGGAGAAACAAGATGCAGAAGGGGCGAAAATGGAGAAGGGGAAGACATGCGATAAGAAAAAAGGTAGAAAAACACTTGGGATGGAAATTAGAAGCTGGTGGAGAAAGAGCCTGGAGAGTGAAAGGAGATAATTATATAACAAACCATTGTTTGTATTGAGTCTAAAACCTTTTTTATAAAACCATCATAATGAAGAGTTATGCCACCACACCCTCGACAGTCAAAGAATGGTGCAGAATGAGGTCAACAGTTTGGACAATCGACACTGATTTTGTGCAGATAAGCTTCAAATCTGAATGAAATCCTGACGTTCACAATGCTACAGTATCAGTCCACAGCCTAAAATATGCTTAAAGTCATAGGAATAAAACTGAATAAAAAATAAACTAGAAATGAACCCTTGTTGTGTAACAGGTAGAGTTTTGGTATTTGATCCACTTTCAGCACAATGAGGAACATTCCTCTCATCTTGTATTTCGATCATATGAGAAACAGAATTAAGGGGGGGCAGCAGATATGGCTGAGTAATCCTGGAATGGAAAGCTATATTTGCTTCATTTCCATTTTATTACCTGTGTGTGCATTTTATTACCTGTGTGTGTGTGTGTGTGTGTGTGTGTGTGTGTGTGTGTGTGTGTGTGTGTGTGTGTGTGTGTGTGTGTGTGTGTGTGTGTGTGTGTGTGTGTGTGTCTACTCTGTAGATGACTGCTCATACTGATCCAGGTTCTGTTGGAGGTTTCCTCCTGCTAAAGAGTAGTTTTCCTCTCCACTGTCGCTACATGCTTGCTTACTATGATGATTGCTATAAAGTCTCTGACACAACAATTCTCAATGCAATCTGCTGGGTTTCATTATGTAGGAAACTTTTATATAAATAAACTAAGTTGAATTGAATATTTTTTCAGTCAATCTCAAGTTTTTTTTTCACCTTGACATATTAATTATATTTGTGTTCAAAAACATAAGAAATAAAAAAAAACAGCAGGAGGAATAAAGAGTCACTGTGATAAGTAGAGAATATACTTATATTTTATTTATATTTTTGTAAATATGAATGAAAGTAGAAGTAAAATTAATGATAAGAGTTGGTCCTGATGTAAAAACATCAATAATGCATGAAAGTAAAACAGTTAATAATACAAACTGAAAGTAAATATGAGTAGTATACTTTTCAGTTATGTTTTAATTTTTTGAGCATATTCTTTGGGTTATTGGATTATTCGTTAAAATAAAAAAGATGATTGATAAGCATGATAATAGAGAAAGTATTGGGTTTGACAATGTTTGGAAAAAATCTTTTTAACATGATAGAATTTTATTAAAAAATAGTTTTTTGTGTTTTGTGGAAAGACGCAATTGTCTAAATATTTGTTAGCTAGTGCACATACTGCTAAGAATGATCTTTTAATTTCTTATGCAACAAAATAAAACAAAGTCGTTTGAAAAAAGTTTTTTAAGTAAAATACACAAATGAAACGTTTTATATGATTTGTGTGCACATTTTCCAGTTATCATCAAGTTTAATTCTAAATTATATAAAAGTTCTACTTGGTCCTTGTTAAAATTTATTCTTGGAAAACATTTGGATTTAATTTCGTTGAATAATCGTGTTTTTTTTTAACTCATGTAATTTAGGGGGCGTGGCGTTTGTTTACCGGAGTGGGCGGGGTCTAATCGAATATTCATTGGCGCGTGGCTGACAGCGCTCGCGAAAGAAGAGGAGAGCAGATGAACATCAGCGGCTCCGCTACAGCGAGCCAGGAGGAGGATGTGTGATTCAGAAGAAATCTGACGTTTGACACCGAGATAAGTTGCTTCCGCTTCACTTTTACAGGAGCAGCCGTCTGAAAACAAACCTTCTCGTTTTTTAATGAGTTGATTTTTAAGTGTCGCGCGACCAGTCCAGTCAGGGAGCTACTGTCCATCATGATGGAGTCTATCTTAGACAGTTTAGCGGCGGACAAACTCTACCCCCCCGCAGGGACCAACCTGTTGGACCTGGAGGAGCTGAGCGACGGTGATTTCCTCACTAACGTGGTGAGTTCACGGACCCCTCTCTTTAGTGTGTCTTCCTGCTGGAAATCAAACGGTGCTTGTTCCGCCCGGAGCCGGACCTCAGGAGGGTGGTGGATTTATGAGATCCTGACACACATCCGGGGCTCATTTACCTTGTGTGCGCGCGCGCGTGCGTGCGTGTGTTTAATTACTACTAGAGGAAACATGCTGGCTGGTTACTGGTTAACTTGTTTCGGCTAGCAGGTGTTGCATTATTCAGGTATTTGATCAGATCTATTGCCTCAACCTTCCATCAAAGCATCTTTCAAAATCAAATGACCCATCATGATTTTTTTAAAGATGCTGCACGAAATTTTATGAAATGGAATAAAGTCACAGAACCCAGATGTTTCCATCAATCCAGGCTGCACAGGTCCTCACGTTTCACCTGAGATAACCTGTCTCTAAATCCACTGAGTCAACTGATAATTAGCACATTAATCACACGTTGGCTAATGAAACTTTTCATTAAAAGTTTCATTCAGTTTTTCCACTATAATTACAGACTTGTTGCATGAACTCAAATCAGACTTATTACTACCTCCTTAGAAGGGTGACTAATTGCATTTAACCTCATAACCAGTAATAAGTCTGAACGTTACACTTTCAGGGCTCCAAGGTTTAATGAATGACGTTAAAGTGGAAACACACTGAAAGGTTCACGTCAAGCAGGAATCGTCACTCTTTCTTTTTCCACATTGTGTTAACCCATCTTTGGTTTTTAGGTTGACTTCTATTCTAGTCAGTGAGTCAGCCGTGCAGTCTGCTTGTGGTTTAAACCTCCCCTGTCTCTGCTCTAAATAAGGGAGTCCACTAGGCTGGGCTGTACCACTGAGGAAACGGGATGATGGCTCAGTGTGGCACTCTTTAGTTCAGTGAATGAGCCGAGTTTTAATACAAACGGGTGCAAAAGATGTTTTTTATTATTAATATTATTATTAGGGCAACCAAAAGATGGTCCTGAAAACCTGATAAGATTCTACACTTTTCAATCATCCGTCAATCAGTGACTGATCCTAAGATCATGTTTCCCCGGTGTGTGAAAGTCTTTGTTTGCTAGCAACACATTTTTTGAACGGCAGGGCAAATTTGAATCAAGCTCCAGGAAAGTGATCATCTCCAACTGGACTAACTTTTAGAGTCACTCCAGTTCAAGATGGCTGCCCCCAAAGGTAAAACAGAAACCTAAGCAAAAACAACTACACACAACTTTTTCCAACGATAGCTAGGCCGTTATATATATTATATACATGCATTACCACGCAAATCTAACTTTTTGCATCTTTTTGTGCTGCCATGTGGGTCTCTACTGCCTCTATAAACACTCTAAACATGAATAAAAACCATCTATTCAAGTTGGGTTTAGGAATTATGTGCCTAAAACGAGCTGTTTTAAAATGTCCCTTATTGTGACATCACACAAAGAGACATTAGCATTGAATCCCCCTCACCTGTTAACACTGGAGGAGCAGCAGCACTACTCAGAGCCCCTCTTAGATGTCTGAGCTCCTCACCCCATAGCAGGCAATTAGGGGATGGTGGGCGTGGCCAGCAACAGCTTATTTACATTAAAGTGACACAGCTGTGAAACGGCTTATTCTGGACGGTACTGTAAAGAATAAAACAGCTGAGATGGGTTTATGTGAGAGGTTTTATGCAAAGAACTTAATGAACATGTATTGGATCGACCGACGACCATAGAACTATAACTTAAAAACATTTATAACATTTCCCTTTTAAAGCTCTCATTCGCTTGTTTTTTTAATAAATCTGCTGTGGACTCCAGTATGAATGAATTAATGCCTTGTGAGTGGTTTTCTGTGGAGAAAAAGCTCTCCAGCTTCTGTTTCAGGGATAAGAGGTTATAGTCTGAGGAAGTTACTCATTAATATTCATGATTTGCAAACATCTCACCTTTGATTGGCTAAAAGCAATACAACTCTTCTACTGCCTTTGTTCACATTTATCTCCACTAATAACACAAACCTGTGTGTGTTCCTCCAAGTTGTGGAGCTGCTAATGGTTTTTACTCTTGTTATACCTTTTATGTGGTGGGATAGTTGTACAGGATCATCATGGTAAGGACAGTTTGTTTTGATGCAACGGTGCATTCACTAAAGATGATTCTAGGTTTTCCAGTTCATCTGGGTGCCTTCTTTACCTTAAAGCTGCTTTAGCGAATCCACAGAACAAGCTAAGTATCTTCCCTGAGATGCTTCTGCCTTAACCGGAAACCCACATCACCAGAGGAGCGAGACAGCTCTAAACACCAGTCACCATTTTCTAGGTCCAAACGTCTTTTGTTGTCCGTGACTTCAAATGGTGTTTTTCTTTTTGGGACTCTGGTAGTTTGTCCTAAAGTTGAAGTGGTAGCAGCGTCTGTTTCTCCTTCTCTGATGTTGTTGAGCGTAGAACCTCTCACACCAGTGGTGTTCTGGTGCTAAATATGTGCGTGTGGAATGAATGGAGGACCCAGGGAAGTGCGGCGGTTCGATGAGACCGACAACCGGATGGTCCAATAGTTGGTTTTGGTCCGAAACGTGTTATTGGTGGAGGTTTTTAGACAAATGTGAGAGAAAAACTTTATTTATTTTTTTAATCTCCACAACATATCCATAGCTATACTATGTTAGAACGTTGTTAAGAGGCTTGAAAAAAATGTTTTAAGCTAATTTGTTTTCCAACTTTGCTATTGCAGCTTTAAATCTTGGACAGGTTTTTCTGAAACAGTCATCTCGTTGTACCGGGACACCGGTTCAGTGACAATAAAAGCTTCTTGATTCTTGAATTGCTCTTGTTGCCTAGTTATCAGAAAAATGCTTTTGCATGATTCATTGAAGGTTTTGTGCACAGATACAAGAGTTTTATTTTTGGGACATCAAAAAAGGAACAATAGGAGTACTCTCTTAATTCTTGGTAAACGTTAAACTGGTTAGATCTCCAGGTAGGGCCCTGGTAAGTCCACATAGATCAGGTGTCACCAACTCCAGGCCTAGAGAGCTACCATCCTGCTAGTTGTCTGTTTCCTGCTCTACCACACTTGAATGGAGTAATTTAATCATCGCCCTATACCACGTTTAACTCTGCACAGGTCTGTTAATTACTCATTCATTTCAACCAGGTGTGCAGGAGCAAAGAAACAGCTAACACGTGCAGGATGGTAGCCCTCGAGGACAGAGTCGGTGACCCCTGATCTAGACACTATTTTTAGGTTTATCCCTCAGAACAGCAGCTTGAATCAGTGGGTGATGGTAAGTTTGGTTCTGAATCCTTCTTTCTTCCCACCATCCATCATGACCTAACTGCCTCACACATAAAAATTAGTCTTTTTGAGGTTTTGTCCATTTCGCCCTTTATTTCTATCCTTAATAACAGCTAATTACAAGGCCACCCTCTCCACTGGTCCATATGAAGGTGTTCTCTGTGCTGCAGTACAGCCAGGAGTCACAAACTTCCTGCTCCGTGTTTTACTTTCCTTTTCCAGCCCAGAGTGTGTTTTTATGCCCAGAGGGAATAAAAATAACACACAGCAGACAAAAGGGTAAATTGTCTGTTTTCAGTGGCCTAGCTGGTTGCTAATGATTATTTTGAACAGATATAACAAATATCCAAGTTTGCACTGTTAGGACAAAATCTCTGAATCTGACTCAGGAATCCAGCTGAAAGTTCAACAAGGTCAGAAAAACACACCTCAGGGTTTAAAAATACCTCCATACCTTCCATAATGAGTGAATTACATTAATGCTCTCAGAAATGATTTAGTTTGTGTTTTGCAGAAGCTGCACCGATGCTTTAACTCTGATAGGTGATAACTGGAACAGCGAGCTGTCGTATCGCAAACGGACGACACAGTTTAGAGCAGCTCCACGTACAGCGTAGTTTTAGAATTACTCCTTTAACCATTAAAAATGCATAATTAAAACAAATGAGAAATATTTGTCTTATTATGTCATTTTTTAAATTGAGTTTATTTGTAGGAGTGGAGAAAGTTGGTGCTTGACCATTTCCAGAACTCATTGTGTCATTTTTTAATTAACCAGCAGCTTCAAAAGCCAGAAATATAAGTTATGCAGCAGATGCTCACATTTAACAGCTCCTCCTAGAATATCAGCTTAAATATTTTCTAGTTAGAAGAAGAAATCATCCAGCTCTAAATAATCAGACACAAAGATACATCTGGTTATTCAAGCCTCCGGTTTTTATTTGATTCTGCCCTAAAGCTGCACACAACTCCTCCTAAACACACCTGTTCACATTTAAATGGTCTTATCTTCATCTTTATTCTATTTGTTCTATTTTAGTCTGTTTTATTCCCCATTCAGACCTTGTACTCCAGCTATAATAGGCCACACCCACCTCATTTGCATAACGGCAACCGATTGGCCCTTCAGATGCCAGAAGGAATGTGTGCTGACAGGCAGCAATGAGGTGTGTGTGTGTGGAGGGAAACACTCTACTGATTCAGTTATAACTTAGTTCACCTCTCTCTCGCTCCCTCACACACACACACACACACACACACCCTCTGATTTTCAGATGTAGCTAAAGCGAGGATGGAGCCAGCCCGCTGCAGCCACACACCACCACACGAAGCCAGAAACCGTCGAGAACATCGTCTTTTCTCTTATCTGTGGCAGCCTGGACAATGTTTTCACTTCCCACAACGCTGCACTTTCACTTTACGCTGCCAAATTTCACAACCTGTAATGCAATTTTCTTATGCATATTTCAGCTGGGCAAATCCTGGCTTTAAACTGTAACTGGATTTGGAGTTTCTAGAGTAGATTTTCTGCTTTAGGACTGGCGGACAGCTGCTCCAGCTGCACTGATAACAAATGATTATAGCAGCATAATGATCTCTTTTTGTTGGTGATGATTTTTAAATAAAAATGCTAGGAATGCTTCAGTTTACCACATCCCAAGTGGTGGAAAGATAAAGAAGCAACATAAAAAAGATGACTTTGCTAATATCAAGTCCATGGGGATGGATGCGCATGAGCCTGACGTGACCTACTGATCTGGAGCAAGCCCAGTGTGAGCTCATCTTTGGGTTTAACGACATCTGAGCCAACATGAATTCTGCTGTAGCGCGTTGTTGATGCTGGAGCATGGAGCACCGATGAAGTGGGCTATTGCTAAAATGTGACTAAGAAAAGAAATGTTAGAAAAAGGAAGTGTGTTGGGTGAAACTAGATAGCATCTCATTGGGGTGAAAAGTTCTGCTTCTGTAAGAGCTTCCAAATTCCTTTTAAATATGTGCAAGAACTTTCAGGGCCTTAGTGTCGAGTACCTGGAATATTTAAAATACTAGAGAAGTTTGTGTGACAAATTTCCTCTCAACATAGTCGTTGTGGGCATCTGGAACTGGTCTTGAACCCTTTTCAATTGAATTGTTGTGAATCAGAAAGTGATGAACTGTTCATGGTTACCCCGTCTGTCTTCTACTGGAAACAGGAATGTGCAAGTAAAGAAAATGAATAATTGGGAAATCCATCCAAGAGTGAGAAATGTGAGACAAATTTGGGACCAACTTGTGAAAAATGAAAATAAATTGCAGACACTGGGGTTGTAGAACAATTGAAAACTGTCCTTTAACATATATGAAACTTTGTTATGGCTCACAATGACCCAGGAGTCATGATAAATGAAAAAACACAACCCCCATAATAAAGCCCTACAGTGGAAAGACTAGTTTGCCCCGCCCACTCGGCCCAAATGTGAATATTAAATGAGCTGTGTGCTGATTGGCTTTGGCTATTGGTTTACCTCAATAGTTCTATGATGTTGCCTGAAGCTAAAAACCTTTAAACAGCTGTGTGCAGGATCCAGATAGATCCAGATAGAGCCAGATAGATCCAGATAGAGCCAGATAGATCCAGATAGAGCCAGATAGAGCCAGATAGATCCAGATAGATCCAGATAGAGCCAGATAGATCCAGATAGAGCCAGATAGATCCAGATAGATCCAGATAGAGCCAGATAGATCCAGATAGAGCCAGATAGATCCAGATAGATCCAGATATAGCAAGATAGATGCCGGATGTACTGGGAATATCCAGACTATCTCATTCTGGATATTCCCAGTACATCCGGCAACGCTGCATCAGTGCTCCGACATTCTTTGTCGTTTCTCATCCATAAAGGGTGTTAGCAGTAGCTCAGGCTAGCATTAGCAGTAGGTTGGGCTAGCATTGTTCTGCGGTTAGCATCGACACCACCAACGTTTATATATGGCAGACGCTGAAGTGTGTTGGGACACATGGGAAAATGTAAACAGGCGTGTCTATGCCTATGAAGATCCATACCAGCGTTTCTCAGAACGAACCATTTCTCCGTGGCCATTCACTAATTTACATAGCAT
Organism: Aphyosemion australe; assembly: GCA_006937985.1. Classification (NCBI taxonomy): domain Eukaryota; kingdom Metazoa; phylum Chordata; class Actinopteri; order Cyprinodontiformes; family Nothobranchiidae; genus Aphyosemion; species Aphyosemion australe. Next base: position 226,844 of record SSNS01000459.1, on the reverse strand, counting down.
ATCATCAGTTGTCATGTTTGGTTTAAATTTGCTGCTGAACCTGTGTTTTGCTTTGGTCGTTACATGATGCTTTAAACAGTTTCTACTGTAGTTTTTATTCCTAAGTGATGCACATCTCTGGCTAAGCTGTCGTTAATCCAGTTTAAGAATCTTTTCATTGTAAAATTAAATATTTATTAAATAATATTTGAGGAGACTCCTAGTTTTGACAATCTTTACGACACCGAACCTTTCTCACCTCTTCTACCTGAGCCAATGAAAGGCAGCCAAAGGAAAGGAGACATGGTTAATTATAGACATAAGAGAGTCACTCTCTACATTTATAATGACCCCTTCCATACATCATCTCCAGCTCTCTTTGTGTGGTTTACATCTCACATCTGTCAGCTATAATCACATACCTGCACCAAAAAAAACCTCTCAGCTGCTTTTGAGTTTAATTTTCCTCCAATACTCTGAGTCTGTTCCCAACAGAGGGCTATGTGGGTCTCTCTTTGTGTAGCACAGCTTTGGGAAACAATGATTCAGATGTGCAAACAGCTGGGAGGAAGACATTCAGTAGAAAATAGGACTCTTCCTGTTGCATTTCCCAGGAGTGAATGTCAGGTAGCGCAGGTGTGACGCAGATTAGCATCAGAGCTGCATTGAAATGGAAAAAATAGGCTGAATGTTGACTTTTTGTGTGACTAATGGGTTGGTGGCTATTTCACCTTTCATCTTTTCACTATTTGTCTGTGGGTTTGCAACCATTTGACAAGGAGCGGATCTGTGTTCCTGTTTTACGTTTCAAGAAGCAAAACCTCCTGAAATTGAAAAGCGAGCTCAAAAAGGAAGCGCACCAAGCATCGGGCCGTGTTATTACTTGGCTCACGTTACTGAACGCCTGCAGAGGAGGCCTTGTTGCTGCTGCTGTGTTAATTATAAGATACAAGGAATGTTGGGAGCCTCTGATTGTTTTAATGATTACTTCTCAGCAGCGTGACCGTGCATGGTCTGGTTTCCCACATCGCTAGTCCTGGTGACATCTATCAGTGTTGCAATGTGACACATTTCATCATCCACCCATATACTTACAGCTTATTCAGGAGCTGCTAACCCCTGTGAACTCTACATCCTACTTTTACTGAGTGCATATTTCTCTTGCTGCGTGTTTAGGCCTGAGCAAAAGCATTGAGGCAGTCATATGAGGAAAAAATGTTGGAAAGATTAACACTCGTGGAAAATGTAGCCTTTAAAGTTAATTTAGGCATAATTGTTTCAGTTTTGGAAAATTGTCCTTTTTCCTTTTTTTGTGTGTTTCTTCCAGTTATAGCACCAACTGGGAGACCTTTGCCTGTTTATTTTTGACTACCAGTTTAATGGTGACCTATTTTCCCAAAGGAGAGCTGTTTGATGACTGGGGTTTTAACGTTTTAGTGCACAAGGGGCACAAGGCTGCTCTGTCAGGACAAACTTTCCTGTGTGGGTGTGCTTGTTTATGAATGAGTGTGCATTTACTTATGTATAAGAGGACACAATGGCTATTTTCTTAAGAGTTGTATACAACGTGGTGGGTGATATGCATTAAGGCTGAGTTATACTTCTCCGTGAGCTCCGCGGGCTGGAGACGCATACGCGTTGACGGAGGCGTTTTATGTTTCTACTTCTCTGTTGGCTGGGGGATGTTGCAAAGCAACCCCCCGCCTGGACAGCAGAGGGCGTAGCACATTTCTGGGGTATCCTGCCACCATTACAGCCACGTATCCGGTCTACGATAGTGTATTTACTACTGTGTTTACCTTGTTTTAATGTATTTTAGAGTTTTTAACACGGACGAATTTGTCCCTCATTCTCCTCCCCCTCTTCATGCGGTCAGCACCTCTAAACCCACGTTTCTCGTCATTTCCGTCCACGAATAAATCGCTCGCTGTGTATCTTTGTGCTCCTTCAGTCACGGGTGAATAAACTTTCATATTTTCGAACTTTTTCAGCGAGGCGTTCTTCAATCTGCTCCATGTCTGCCGCTAAATATCTTCAGCGCTCTTTATTTTTTGAGTCGGCAGTGGCGGTGCTGCTGGTGACGTATTTCAGAGAAGCGGCGTCCTGACCAATCACAAGCTTGCGCTCTCCGTTGCTCTCGACGGACAGTTATTTTTGGGGGCATGTCTCCGTCACCCTCCGCGAGCCCGTCTGAGAGCCCTTGCGTCGACGCAAAATGGCGCTGCGTGTCTCCGTACTGACGCAGACGGACAAGTATAAATTAGCCTTTACTCCAAGGGATGCTAGGCCTTTGATTCCAATATTTCGTTGCCAGATTTCCATTTACATGTTTTTTTTTCAATCTGCAAGAAATTTGCTGAACATCTTCAACCAACCAACCAACCAACCAACCAACCAATCAATCAGTCAATCCATCAACCAACCAACCAGTCAATCATCAATCAACCAACCAACCCACCAACCACGCAACCAACACATGAACCAACACACCAACCAACCAACCAACCAATCAATCATCTTCATTTATAGTGCTTTCCACAACTGTGAAGGAAGCCCAGTGCTGAAAACGACATAACAGATAAAATCACATTTAAAAATCATAAATAGAAAACTCTAAAAACAAAAATAAAGACAGCAACACAAAACTCAGATTTTAAAACAATACGTTCATGAGATGTTTTAAATCACTGTAGTGAAGGAGTTTGACGGTTAACGGTAGTGTGTTCCAGAGCGGTTGAGCTAACACCGAAAAAGTCCATCATCCCTTGATTTGCACTTGGTGTGAGAGACAATATGTCCGTCCCAGCTGACCGAAGTGACCATGATGGCACATATATATGTAGTAATACAGCTTGGTGAGGAGGAGCATTGCCATGCAATGCCTTAAAAATGTCAACCAGGATTTTAAAATTGGCCTGATAGTGGGCTAACTTCGAAAAAGGCCCTATCACTTTTTGGCCATTGAACATTTTCCAGGACAGGCGTAATGTGCTCCCATTTCTTTGTCCCCTTTAAAAACCTAGACTTCAAGTTTTGAACAATCTGCAGACTCGTGACTGAGGCCTGACTAAGTTCAGCGTAAACAAATTAAAGTAGTCCAGTCTCTATGAAATTAAGACACGTATAACTGTTTCTAGGTGGGCTCTGAACTGCAGTGTCTTCATACTAGATGGTTTTGGAAAGTGGAAAACACATGGCCTCACAACAGCATTTATTGGCACATCCATAATGAGAGCTGCATCCAGTTTTATCCCTAGGTCGGTGACAGCCACCTTTTCATACAAGGCTTACGACACAAGGTCAGTTATGCCTCTCTCACTAGGTCTAAAGACTATGACCTCTGTCTTCTTATCACTGAAATTTAGAAAATTCAATACCATCCAGGACCTGATGCCTCACAAACAATCCACAAATAATCCAGAAGAGACACAATAGAGAGTATTAATCCTTGCTGCAGCGGAAAATATACCTGTCAGTCATCTGCATACAGGTAGAGTTTAATGTCATGTTTGCAGAAAATTGGTCCTAAAGGCAGAGAAAAACAAGACTGCACCAAGTATAGAGCCCTGTGGCACCTCCCTTCAGAGGTTCACACAGGAGGATGCGCACTCACCCGTCATGACCCTAAGGCTCCTGCCTTTCAGATAGGATCTCGCCTACTGCAAGGCTTCTTTAGCAGAGGGAGAACAGCTTGTTTAAAAGCATTCAGGACTTCATGAGAATAAAATACCTCTTTAAAAGATGTTAAAAAGACTCTTCTGTGCTATCCTTCCACCTGTAATTTTCCTGTATTTATAAATTAAGATGTCCCTCGATCCACCCAGTCCCAGGCCTTTCTCTGACAGTTGTTGCTCATTAGTTCCTCGTGTGTCTCGTTTCAGTTATTTTGTGCAGCATCTGTGTTTTTTCCTCAGTGTCAGTTTGTGTTTGCAGGTTGTCCATGTTTTCATTAGACAGCTGGACGCATCCCAGAGTTTCACCATGGATACACTTGACTTCTGACCTCACTTACAAACACAGCCACAATACGTGTGTGAGCGTTTTAAGGTTGAGTTTGTTATCAGATTCAGGGCTTTACTGTGTGGTGAATGTTTGTCGGCTCTGACTTTTCTTTGAGAAGAGACTCTGCTGTTTTCCAGGAATAAAGCATGTAAGTTGTTTTTTGTACATGTTGCTAATTAAATCAAGTTATTTCTGTCACTGTGCCCGTCTGAGGAGCCGCCAAGCAGAGAGGGTTTGAGTTCAAACCAATCCATGTGTGTGTGTATCTGCTTTTTTCTGCTTTCTGCATGTTTGCTCAAGAACAGGATGAGTCATGTTGTGAGTGTGTGTTTGTGTGTAAACCAGAGCACCATGTCGTCCTGAGCTTCCAGAACATCATCTCTCAGCTCAGTGAGTCACTCATCAGGACCCAGGGTTGATCTGTTGATGCTTTTCTCACTGATTGATTCTTTGTGCCATCAACTCAGTCGTTTCTGACACTTAGAGGATGTTCTCTAGTAGCTCTGAAGCTAAAGGTTTCCTCTCTGATGAATCACTTCAGAGTCTTCTGGTATTTTGTTGTTCCATCATTTCCTGTTTTTCGTTGTCAGATGAATTTGGAATGTGACCACTAAAAGAAAAAACTACTTTTTTGCAAATTTATCCAACAAAAAATTATTTAGAGTTAGAGTTAGAAAGAAGGACAAACACCCTGCTTTTCTTGAAGGAATTCACTTCATCCTCTCCTGTTGTGCTACAGATTCAAACTAAAGAAATTATGGATTTAAAGCTGTTTTGGTCAAATCTGTAATATAATGCAAGATCTCACACAGTAATACACAAAGCTGTGTAGTCAGTTGGTACTCAAAGTATGTGATGATGACTCTCAGTTAATACAACATCTGACTTTAGCTTAATATCTGAGAATACTAAACTAACAGTCATTGCCTATATTTTAAGAAAATACTTATCTACTATGACAACAAATTATTGCTCAATATCTCTAGAATTGACTGACTTATATCCATTTGTGTGTTAGCTTAACTTTCCACCAGATGTGTAAGCGATGCATAACATCTGCAAAGTGCAACACTTGGGTATTAGCCACTGTTAGGGCCAGAATATACTTGCTGTTTAATGATGCGTATGCGTTTAAAATGGCTGCCACACGTAGCTTGCGTTGATTTGAAGCGTTGTTTGTGTGCGTCCCCGAAATTAACATGACACACACGAACGCTGTAATATACGAGCAACCAGTAGGTGGAATTGACAAAACGAGCGAGACACACTCACCATGGTGACTCCGTCTCTGGTTTAGAGGTCTTTCACACCATCTACGATACCGCTGCTGTCTTTTTTTTTCGTAATCTCAACATTAACCAGTTACTGATCTCTTTTATTGACGCCATGTTTGTTTTGGTTGCCCCGGCTCTCTATCCGGTCTGAGTACTCTAGTTTGCCCCCTAGTGGGACACTCCAGTACTACATGCAGTGCAGCGATGTGTTAGCCTGGCAAGCCATCCTATATATGTGAATATATATTCTGGCCATGAACCATTGACGGCTCTCAGTCGTGAGGCAGGATCTACGGTTGTCTTTCAAACTGTCTGCACGCAATTGGATAGCGCTAGGACCAATCAGAGTAACGAACAACGTGACGTAACGAACAACGTGACGTAACGAACAACGTGACGTAACGAACAACGTGACGTAACGAACAACGTGACGTAACGAACAACGTGACGTAACGAACAACGTGACGTAATCACAGCGACGGAAAAGAAGAGGAAGGCAGCAATGGCGTCTAGTATGAAAAACATGTGAATATCAGGTGTACTGGGACAGTGCACTACTTTGTTTGATAAAAATAAGAAGCCGCTAAGTTTATCTGACAGACTTACGCACGTTGGAGTCTAAATAATCCAATGTTGATGACAAAGCCGTTTCAAACGAACGTGGTTCCTGCGCTGCCGCTATGATATTTGTGTTCGCGGTCACAGCTCTGATGTCATCGGCTACTCCCGCTTTGTGATTGGCCCAAAATATAGAGCGCCGTGATTGGCCCAACCAAAACTATAGTGAGCTGTGATTGGACAGCCACAGCAGTGGATCGGGCTGCGAGGGTTCCAATGAAGCGTGCCTAGACCAAACTTTGCAAGGCAAGAATTTGGTCTAGTTCAGTAGGCTAGCGGTGTGTAGCAGCAAGTATATGAACAGCAGCGCAAGGTTAAACAGCAAGTATATTCCGACCCTTATAGTCAATGGGTTTGTTTCCACCGGGAACAGAGCAGTTGTAGTGTTGTGGCATACTCTAAATTTTCGCCCTGGGTCTATTTTTTACGTTACTGTGTAAAGCATCTGGCAACTTATAAAATAAAAGAGGAGCAGATTTCCTATTGGTTAACTATAAAAAAGTACGTCATTACGCGTAACACGTCCTTGACGGAGATAAAAAGAACAAAGTAAACCACAGACCTTTTGGATACATGTAGCCGTTTTTCTTCTTACTTGTTATCTGGCGAAATCACGCGTGATCTTGTCATTCTGTGATTTTGTGACGAGTGGAACGCATTTGCAGCTGCTGCACATCAGAAACAGTCACGACAAGAAGGGACGCACCACTGAGGTCGTGGTGAAAACGCGTCTTTTACTTTAGGTATCCGGTGGAAAACCCGGGTTAGCTAATGTCTGTCGGGTTGACTTAAATAAATTCATACTCAGTCTGAAACTTGTTATGAATCAAGCTGTAATAAGTTTTATAATCTTAGCTCTTCCTGCTTTTGTGTCCCAGCCCTTTTCAGGTGACCAGATGGACGACTTCAGCACTGAGTTATTTAGCAGTTTCTTTGACGACCACCTGCTAGAGCGCCCCCTACTGGCAGACAGATCTTCACCTCTACACCTCAGCATGGACAGCAGCCCAGGTGAGTTCGGTGGAATCGCCACGAAACCTCTTAATGGTTTTAAAATAAAACAACAAACCAAACGAAATTGGAAAAATAGTTAAAAAGGAACCATTTCAATCTGGTCAAATGCAGCAGTGGTTGGATTTTGACTTCTAAAATCACCCATAATGAGTATAAGTGACACATTTGTTTTCTGGATAAGCATGAGCCCTTCAGCAGCCAGTTGCTTTAGCCAACATTAGGTTTGAAAAAGACCATAATCTCCCCGTTTGTTTTGATTTGACCGCCTAGGGACCAACCGTATCAAAACGTTATGCCTTCCTGACATCGCGCTCTGCTCCTTCCAGACCACAGAGGTCAGATATCATGACGCAAGAGGCAGCTTCTTTGTCTTTGCCAAGTTTGAGACCTCCAAACATCTGCCGTCTACCCCAGAGGGCTTCGCATTAGCCTCCCTCGATTCAGGACTCTGGTTTTTCTGCTCAGTCTGCTGAAGCTGTCGTCATCTCGCCCATCTCATCACCTCACATCAGTGTCTCTGTCAGGTGTTGCCATGGCCACAAAAGCAGGAAAGAAGCGATAGAATAAAGGGGTTGTTGTCATGAGAATTACACGTAGACGCAATGAGATTATTGTGATATTTCTGGAACGTTTTCGTGACAGTTGAAGTTGAACGCTACCAGATTAGCATAAAGGCCACAGTGGACAAGGTCAGAATTTAAATGTGCATCTTTTTAGCCTTGTCAAGATCTGTGTGATGCATTTATCCAGGGTGCTCATCGTTCATGCCAGCTGCAGGAGTGCATTTATGAATATCAATGGCAGCTGTTTTTACGTACAGCACGAGGCCAGAGTCTTGGTTTTGGGAGCTAAATAAAGGTCGCATCCATCGTGAGGTTGCGTGTGTGCCGAGCACCTGCATGAGTACAGTGAAGCAGCCAGCACAAGCACAACAGGCTGTTCCATTTTCCATCCTTCTGAGAGGGCCTTTCTAATCTCACAGATATCCAGGCAGAGCACAGCTACTCTTTGAGTGAAGACTCCGCCCCCCAGAGTCCGGCCCTGTCAATCCAAATGGACCAAGAGTCTGGTGGGTCAATAACTTTGATACTTTCAGAATTTGTGCCGACAGAGCCAGACCAAATTCTGGTTGGCAAAGTTTTCTCTCTGTTGTCACTCTGACTGGATCTTCTGTCTGTGGAAGGATTAGTGGGAATTCTCATCTATGGACGGAAACTTAACTCAGACCATAGAGAAGCACCACATTTCAAAGCCAGCTCTCTTTCTCTTTGCCCGTTTTTCTTCCACCTTTTGGCCTCCCCCATCATCCTCTCCCGTCATCCTCTCCGTCTCCAGCCACACGTCTTTGTCATCGTCTGTCTGTCTGTCTGTCTGTTTTCTCCGTTTGTCCCGGGGATCCTGCTGTCTGAGCAGCAGGATCCCAGTCTGAGCAGTTCTCCTCCAGCTAAGCCCTGCCCACCTAACACACACACACACACACACACACACACACACACACACACACACACACACACACACACACACACACACACACAATACTATGACAAGCATATGGTTTTAGGTCTGCAGCTTTAGCCGTCGCCAGCGGAAACTCTCTTTCTCTCCTCTGTTCGGTTATCTCTCTCGGCTTTTCGGCTCCTGTTTTCTATCTCGCTGCTTCTCTGTCATCTTTAATCCAGCTAAATCCACTTTGTCTGCATAAGTATCCATTACCTGCTTTGGCAAAATAACCACAGTTGGTAAAAGAAACTGCAGCTCAAGGTGAAAGAGCAGCCGTCTGTCTATTCTCATTGTAGTTCATGAATGCATCACTATAAAGGAGAATATTTATTTAAACGTGTTATAATAAAACGATCCAGAGCAGGAGAGGATAATATTCTGTTTAAATTCACCTAAACTAGTCCAGATTTAAGATTCCCAATCTCTTTTTTTATGTAAACTTTATTCTGAAAATGAAAACTTCCACATACTGCTAGCATGAATTAGCGCTTAGCAAGCCCAGTTTGACAGGGGTAAAAGTAGAAATGAATGCATTTATTAATATAATAATGTACATCTGTAAATATTCCACCACAAAAGGAAAAAGTATATTTTTTAAAAATGCTTCTTAATTTTAAACCAGACTCTGAGCCCGATCCACACACCTGTGATCCTTTCCTGGCTGCTGATGAAGGCGTGAGGCGACTCCAGAGAAAAGCTGCTCACGCATGTTCATGTTCTGGTCAACGTTAACCTCACTCGAGGAATCTGTGCAGCGGCACACGCAGGATCGCGCTTTAGCGGGACCTTTTGGAGGACTTCCATCGGCCCTTTGGATGTCAGCATCAAACGAGTTCCTGAGAAGACGGAAAGCTTCAAAGTCAGTCAAGTCACCTGTAAATATTCTGTTCTGAACTACACGAGTCAACAAATCAACTCCAAGGTTTTTATTCTTGTCTGGATTTTCCCATTCACGTACATGGAGGGGGCGGGACCTAGAACTTGTACTGGAACCCGCCACAAGAGGGCGTTTGTTTTGTTTTGGCTGCGACTTTAATTTTTCCCATGTCTAGTTCTTTATACTGCAGTGCATTCTGGGAGGTTTCTGTTGTTTTACTGGTTTCTTATTATATCCCTCAGCTTGAGGAGTGACCAACTGCCAACCAGAAGGTTGCTGGTTCAATACCAGCCTCCTTGCCATATGTAACCCCAAAACCCTCTTAAAAAGAGTTGATCATAATGGGACTTTAATCTCTGAGGCTTATTTGCATGCATTAAATGCTAAATATGACGTGATTTGTGGCGTTAAAGAAGCCCCATCAGATCGAGTATCTGTGTGAACAGAGAAGTTGGATAATCTCAGACATTTTCTCCTGAGAGCTGGAACATCACCGTCACAGTAGTCTGATCTCTGGAGGAGCTGAAGAGGACTTAAGGATCCTTGTGCCGGCAGCCTTTTCACAGGCCCTCTCAGCGTCCGCCGGGAGCAAGAAAGTGGGAGCTGCAGCTTGTTTGTCGTGATGAGTCAGGTTAATTAGACACCTACGGATGTTAGAAGTTCTTGACCTTTCACAAGCCGCTCCGACTGAAGGGATTTGTTGTGTGTGGAGGATGAGAATCCTGACAGCGGCCCACTGAGCGGGTCGATCCGACTTCGAGCCGTTGCAGTGAAATTACTGAAGCTCTGCTCACAACGAATAAAACCACTTCATGCTTCATGTGTTTAACCAGAGAAGAGAGACGCATCCCCCGAACATTGCTGCTTAAAAACAGTTCTTCTACTGATGATAATATTTTTACGCAATCATGATTGGAGTGGAATTTAAATGTCTTTTCATCAATAAATCTGCTGTGGTCTTTGGTACAAGTAAACACCTTCTCAGTGGAAACAAAGTCCTGGCGCTCCTGTTTCAGGAAATAGAAGTTAGTCGAAGGAGTTTGGGGTGAAAAACGACAGGATTACAAATCTTACTCATTAATATTCATGACATGCAAACATGTCGCCTCTGATTGGCTAACAGCAACACGAATCATCCTCTGTATTTGGTCATTCTTCATTCTTGGGTAAAAAAAATGTGATTTTGATGATTTATCTCCACAAATAACACAATCCTGAACGTGTTCCACCATGTTGTTGAGTTGCTAATGCTAATAGTTAGCTTCTACTAGCCGAGGTGCGCAGTGTTCTCTCCTTCCTGTGGGTGGTCCCATGCCAAAGGGGGCGGAGCCATAAATGCTAATTTTCCTTGTGACGTAGAAGAAATGGGCGTTTCCTGACCCGATCGTTTTCCCGTATTCTATTTCCTGTCTGCGGCTAACGCAGGTGATGGGGGTTGAAGGAATTTTTCACATTCAAAGTAATCATTGGATGTCCAATATGGCCGCCATAGCCGAAATGACACAAACACAAAAATGGCTTCAGCTCTGTCGGTTTTACAGATTTTGAGCTAGACTTTGTCGTCGTCGTAGTTGAGTGCTACCAGATAGTATGCGTAAAGCGCCATGATTTTTTGACATATTTTAAAAATTGGACATGAAAGGCAGCAGGCGATCCAGTCCCTAAAGGAATTCTAATCTTTGATGTGTTTTAAACATTCACATAAAGATAACTGGTGTTTTCTGTGAAACTACTGGTTTGATAAAACCTTTTTTCTAGAGAAACCCTCATTAGATAAAATTGTATAATGCTTATGGATCCGTTGATATCCCTAACAAGAAATCATCAGCTACTGCGGAACATTGTCCCATTGATTTTTTCCTTCCTTTGGTCTTTGCTGTCGCTGCTCTTCACCAAAGAGAAGCTGTGAGTTTTTTACAGCAGCTCCTGTTGCGCTGATCCATCTAATGTTTTAATACGCCTCCCGCCCAGCTGAGATCAAACACAGTCCCCACCTCTCCTCCATTAACCCCCTGTCACGACTGCCTGGAGCTTTGCTTATTACCACAGATTTCTTACCTGCGATTAGAGCGTTTCACCTTCACAGGAAGGCTTCCTTCATTACCAACATCCCAGAGAAGCCCAATAAAACCGGAGCTTTCCTCAGCAGCTCCCACCCTGACCCAGCACTGGACACGACCATGGCGTTAGCACTTTTCTAGCTAATCTATTTGTTTTAATCCAAGTTTTCCCAACAGTAATGAAAACATTTTCTCGCTGTGTGGCAGTCCTACAACAGCCACACATGTAAATGAGTTTTCCTGAGCATTAGCTCTCTGCTAAAAGCTTCTGGTTCTCATTAAAGATGCTGGTAGAGGTTTCCAATCAAACCCTGGCTTAATGAGGGCAGAGGGCTTAACAAGGCTCAGGCTAACAGCAGGACTGGCCTCATTAGGAGAGGCGGCTGTGGCTCGCTCTGATAAAGCAGATGTAGGTAAATGATGGATCCACGCCAAAGCTGTGTCACTTCTGATGGATTTTACTGGATTCTGGAGGAAATTCGGCCGGCTAGCAAGTGACACGAGCAACAAATGTTTCTGCTTTAGTGTCAAAAACGACTCCAGCACAGCTTTGTACAGAAGAGGCCTAAATAGTGTCTGAGAACACTGTCATTCAAATATTGTGTGGAAATAGTAAAATGCTACTGCTTTTGTTATTAGTATTGCTTTGAATTTAAATCATTAAGAAATTAATTCAGTTCTATTCAGTTTATTTATATAGAGTCGTCTCAAGGCACTTCACAAAGTAAACGTTCCAATTCAGTTCAGTTCTTTATACCAGTTAGTTAAAAGTTTCCTATATAAGGAAACCAGCAGATTGCATCGAGTCATTGTTGTGTCAGAGTCTTTTCAATAATCCTCATGCTAAGCAAGCATGTAGCGACAGTGGAGAGGAATTAACTTTAATTATCGTTAAGCAAAAATGTATTTTTGGTGTGAAATTTTGTGCTTGGACCTGAATCCAACACATTTGAAGGCATCTTCTTGTCCCAAAATTGGTGTTTTCTACTATTTTTAAACTAAAGAAGCAAATTTGCTAAACAAATCTTAAATAAGTTGACAAATGCAGCTGAATTAAAGTAGCTCTCCAGAGTATTTCTTTTATCTGACGGCACCATCTAGTGGCTGACAAGCGTATCACACCAATAGTCGGTCGACTTGGTAATTTAAGATGGCGACTGCACGTTTTTTGTTTATGAATGTGCTTCTGTAGCTGACAAACAGAGCTAAAACACTTTGTTTTACAAGTATTATTCTCATGTCATGTTGTGTTTTCATATATTTACAGGTCCTTCTCAAAAAATTAGCATATTGTGATAAAGTTCATTATTTTCTGTAATGTACTGATAAACATTAGACTTTCATATATTTTAGATTCATTACACACAACTGAAGTAGTTCAAGCCGTTTATTGGTTTTAATATTGATGATTTTGGCATACAGCTCATGAAAACCCAAAATTCCCATCTCAAAAAATTAGCATATCATGAAAAGGTTCTCTAAACGAGCTATTAACCTAATCATCTGAATCAACTAATTAACTCTAAACACCTGTCAGTGATTTCTGAGGCTTTTAAAAACTCCCAGCCTGGTTCATTACTCAAAACCGCAATCATGGGTAAGACTGCCGACCTGACTGCTGTCCAGAAGGCCATCATTGACACCCTCAAGCAAGAGGGTAAGACACAGAAAGACATTTCTGAACCAATAGGCTGTTCCCAGAGTGCTGTATCAAGGCACCTGAGTGGGAAGTCTGTGGGAAGGAAAAAGTGTGGCAGAAAACGCTGTACAACGAGAAGAGGTGACCGGACCCTGAAGAAGATTGTGGAGAAGGACCGATTCCAGACCTTGGGGGACCTGTGGAAGCAGTGGACTGAGTCTGGAGTGAAAACATCCAGAGCCACCGTGTACAGGCGTGTGCAGGAAATGGGCTACAGGTGCCGCATTCCCCAGGTCAAGCCACTTTTGAACCAGAAACAGCGGCAGAAGCACCTGACCTGGGCTACAGTGAAGCAGCACTGGCCTGTTGCTCAGTGGTCCAAAGTACTTTTTTCGGATGAAAGCAAATTTTGCATGTCATTCGGAAATCAAGGTGCCAGAGTCTGGAGGAAGACTGGGCAGAGGGAAATGCCAAAATGCCTGAAGTCCAGTGTCAAGTACCCACAGTCAGTGATGGTCTGGGGTGCCATGTCAGCTGCTGGTGTTGGTCCACTGTGTTTTATCAAGGGCAGGGTCAATGCAGCTAGCTACCAGGAGATTTTGGAGCACTTCATGCTTCCATCTGCTGAAAAGCTTTATGGAGATGAAGATTTCATTTTTCAGCACGACCTGGCACCTGCTCACAGTGCCAAAACCACTGGTAAATGGTTTACTGACCATGGTATTACTGTGCTCAATTGGCCTGCCAACTCTCCTGACCTGAACCCCATAGAGAATCTGTGGGATATTGTGAAGAGAAAGTTGAGAGACGCAAGACCCAACACTCTGGATGAGCTTAAGGCCGCTATCGAAGCATCCTGGGCCTCCATAACACCTCAGCAGTGCCACAGGCTGATTGCCTCCATGCCACGCCGCATTGAAGCAGTCATTTCTGCAAAAGGATTCCCGACCAAGTATTGAGTGCATAACTGAACATAATTATTTGAAGGTTGAACTTTTTTGTATTAAAAACACTTTTCTTTTATTGGTCGGTTGGAATATGCTAATTTTTTTAGATAGAAATTTTGGGTTTTCATGAGCTGTATGCCACAATCATCAATATTAAACCAATAAACGGCTTGAACTACTTCAGTTGTGTGTAATGAATCTAAAATATATGAAAGTCTAATGTTTATCAGTACATTACAGAAATTAATGAACTTTATCACAATATGCAAATTTTTTGAGAAGGACCTGTATATTTTAAAGACTTACTTGTCATCAACGCTGCTTCAGCCGGGGTACTTCCTTAAATTTGAAGTACATAAGCGGTAGTCTAACGCTATTGGTTAGTTCTGGTCGGCGTTCAGTTTCCTATTGCACGGATTTTACGGGGCAGGGGGCGGGCTTAGCAAAAAAAAAGACGTATCGCTTACATTATGTCACACTACATGATAAGACAATCACTTTTACTGATTTCTGAAAAATCATACATAATTCCTGAAAGGGGAAAAACAACGGATTGCTGCTTTATCAATTAATCAATCAAAACTTTATTTATAAAGCACCTTCCACTCCCATCACGGGAGGCCAAGGTGCTGAAGAACAACATAAAAACATGATAAAAAAAATTTAAAACAGTAAACGAGTATAAAACTATAAAAATGCATATAACATGCATATACATAATGCATAAAACACATAAAAACAAGCAGCCTTCAGGCAAGGTCCTGAAACGCTAGACGATAAAAATGTGTTTTCAGTCGACTCTTAAAAACCTGCAGAGATGTAGAAAGTCTAACTGACGGTGGTAGCTGATTCCAAAGAGATGGCGCTAGAACCAGAAAGAAATTCAAATCACAATCAGGGAATGTAAATTGTGACAACTAGACATTTTTTTCTTAGACAGTAAGAGAATCATGTAGACTTTAGGTTGACTGATGCCATAAAATCTGATCAACAACACAAAAATCTGTTCGTCTCAGCGCTAGCTCTGATAGAATAGGCACCGCTTTGTTTACCAGGAAAAAGGGTAGCATCAGGATGCACAGTAGGTAGGAAACCTTGGGTCTTTACAATAACGTGGGTGTGTTTACCACCAAGCAGAATTTGTCTCCAGACCACACACAGCCTCACACAGCAGCTGCTATTCTCTAACGGCGGTGGACTCCTACCGTAGGAGCCTTGTGTATCATAGGCATTGGTCAAAACTGGTCTTGGAGGTCATAAAAGTTCAATCAGAGGAATAATGTGCATCAGGAACCAAATACAAGCAGAGAGTCAGGCAAGGAACAAATAAAGATCCAAACAGAGCAGAATCAAACAAACAGTAACACAAGAACCAGCAATGACAAGGACCTGACAAAGACCAAAGGAAACCAGGAAGTATGTACACAAAAAACTATCACAACCAACATTTGTGGCAACGACAATCGAGACCAGGTGCATCTGAGAGGAGACGAACACAACTGATCCAAGGAACCAAGGCCAAAACGCTCAAAATGAAAACTATGAACAAAAAAACCTAACAAAAACCCCAAAAAACCATCAGAAACGTTGAAGAACCTCTATTCTAGTAGATAAGTGGCTCATCTCTCAGCACGCCATCAACCCTTTGGGTATGGTTTAAGTATCATTGCTGGTTGCCCTAAAGCTCGTGACCCGGAGTTTTTTAGTGTCTGGTGTGTTCTAACGAACATGCACAACAACACATGTGGAACAAACACAGCTGATAATAATAAACAGCTCCATTGGCTCCAGTTCTTACATTGCAAATCAAGTTATATTTTGGCAGACCCGAGTCCGGGTTTGGTTCTGATACCGACACACTGATTGGATTATTTAGTTTGCAGCGATCGACTTTATGTTTTCTTTAGAGCAAAGCCACGGGGACTCGTTTTTAAGATGGATCCTCGCTGCGCTGATCCCCGCTGTAGTGACGGACGCCGAGCATAGACCTCCTGTGTGTAGCACACACACACACACACACACACACACACACACACACACACACACACACATACACACAAAGCTTGTAAACTTGAGAGCGTTTTACCAGCACAATGTTGCTAGGAGACCAGGTGGTGATTAACGTGACGTTCTCTGCAGACACACACAGGAGCCGCTTTCTTCCAGAGCACCTTGGGAGCCTTTTTGTTGTCTGTCCAGATCTATGAAGTGCTAAATAGATAAAACACACTCACACCGCTGTCCCTCTACCTGATGGTACCTTTAGTTCTTTAGAAGGTTTTTCACGTTTCAACACGTTTCAATGCAAAGCTGTGCATAATGAGGTCCTTTTGGACACGCTGACCTTAATTGAAAGCAGATGCTGTTAACTACTGGTAGACAGACTTCACCAGAGCTGTTCTGGACTTTAAACACCTCTAAAAGTAAACGTACATGCTTGTCTTCTGGACCTTACATTGAGATCCACTCCTAGCATTCCTTGAACGATTATTTCCGTTTTAAACTTCGATCAGTCTTTAGTTGAGAAGTGATACAGTTGTAGCCCTTTTGGTCGACATTGTCGTGAATTATCGTAAGAACTCAGGCGATCTGTTGAGGAGTGTGTTGGCACAGACTCTAGGCTGCTACCACACTGAACTGTAGCTGGATATCCTAAAAGAGACATAGGTGGAGCCAGTTTTGTGCTTGTTATGGTCGGTTGGCTTTGGCAGCCATCTTGAATTGGAAAGTCACTTTTAGATGTACATCCAATGATTGCTTTCTAAACGTTTTCCCAAAGGTCTCATTCACTCAATTCATCAGTATATTATTGGCTGTATTCTCTTTAATTGGAGGACAGGATTACGACTCGTACTCATTAATATTCATGATATGGAAATATCTGACCTCCTATTGGCTAACATCCCTTCTGCTGCCTTCGTTCGCTTTCTCAGGTGAAAAATTCAGCGTTGATGTTTCATCTCCACAAAAAAAGAGTTGTTAATGCTAACAGTTAGCTTCTACTAGCCGAGACGTTCTCTGCTCTCCACTTCCTGTGGGTGGTCCCAAGCCAAGGTGGGCGGGTCTATGAATGCTAATTTTACCTGTGACATAGAAGAGATTAGCTTTTTCTGACCTGATTGTTTTCACCTCTTTTTCCTTTTTGCAGCTAATGTAGACAATGACGGGGATTGAAGAACATTTTCATGCTCAGCATGCATGCACAACTCAGAGTGATCAGTCGTGTGTTACACGGTTTCTATAGCTAACAGACTGTTAAAGTGTCTGATCTAATGAACGTTTTGCCTTTGTGATAAAAACATTCTTTTGCATTTGTGGATTTATGTTTTGTGCGAGATTCTGTGATACTTAGTTACAGTTAGCGTTAGAGCTGGGCAATAAATTGAAAATTTATCGTTATCGAAATCTCTGACTTTTATCGTTATCGTTTTCCCCATGTCAGTAAAATTGGTAATAAAAAATGAAAAGATGTGTGTAGGTTGGCGACGTTCATGTCCCTTTAAGAAGCTGTACCGCCTCCAGTCATGACGTGACGCAACGTAATACCTGTGACAGCCCCATCTAGTGGACAACTTTTGTTTTTGCTCATAAATGTAGTTATCATCCCTTTATCGTTATCAAGGTCAACTCCTCAGTATACCGTGATATTGATTTTAGGCCACATCACCCAGCCTTGGTTAGCGTCCTTTGTTGCTAGTTTAGCTCCTCGAATGTCATCCCACCAGGTATGATGCTAACTCTATCAGTACCAGTAAAAACCTGCTGCCGCTGACAGACTAAACAGTGAGGAACCTGTGAGATGCTCTTAGCGGCGTACCCAGGTCGTGTTGTGGTGGCCCTGCTTTGAACTGCTCTCTAACTTGTTGTTGGACCACTCGATTATGCATATTTCCCTCCAGTGTTTAAAGGCGTAACTGTTTCCTTTTTCCTCATGAGGGATAATGAAGACGAGCTGCTGGTTTGGCTCGTCTTTTATTTCAGCGTCCGTACTCTCTCACTAGAAGCAAATTATGCGGCACAGTTGCCAGAGCGACGCTGTCCGGCCGTGTGTAATAACGGGCCTGGAGGATGCTTTCATAGTGGGATTTATACGACACGGGTTATTTCCCGTTGGCAGACCTACAGCAGAGCTGCCCTGGGGAAGGAAGCAGTGAGCTTTACAGAGAATGTGATGCTTTTGTTGTGTAACTTAGAGAATATCAGACTAACGGGGTGGGCTTTTCTGTAAAAATTCATTTTCTGCTTTGTTGTTTTAGAGTTTGAGTGGAACTTCAGCCAGGACCTGTCCTCCATCCTGGTGAAACAGGAGGAGCCCGACGTGGGTCAGAGACTAGACCCTCCACCTCTGGACAGCCCAAGTCTTGTATTAAGCCCCGCCCCTCCTCACAGAGGATTACCATGGAAACACTCGGTTAGCATCCGTCAGGACTTTGTGTCGGCGTCTAAAGATGACAGCGGTGATCTATCGGTGTGTTTGTTGTTGTTGTAGGAGCGCCATCAGGATGACGTGAAGCCAGTCGCTATAAAGGATGAACCCGGAGAGATCGGACAGTACCTCAGCCTGCCCAGCGGTACACACACACACACACACACACACACACACAGTTTTGCTGTCTTCTCTTATCCAGAAAACTTTTAGATGAGTAAAATCATTTATTTAAAACCTAGAAAAAGGCTCTGAAACGGTCGTGTAAACAACAGAAACTCCTGGCAGCTCATTTTCGTTCCTCTCTTCCGTTTTTCTTTAAAATTTGAGAAAATTATCTCGGTGATTCATCCTTTTTCAGCAGGAGCCCTCATTCAACCCTTTGCTTCCCTTTCAGACGACGCTCTCCAGCTCCCGCCCACCCCTCCCAGCAGTAACCATGGCGACAGTGACGGCTCACTCCCACCCTCCTCCCCGCACCTCCCTTTGCCACCCTCCTCCCCCCAACCACAACAGAGGCCGGGAGGTCGCGGCGCTTCCTCCTCCTCCTCCTCCTCGTCAGCCATCTCCTCCTCACCTCTCCTCACCGCTCCACACGTGAGTTTCGACACTTTGACAGCTTTCTCCCACAATCGTGGTTTAAATGTGATTCCATCTTCGGGCTGGAGCAGGCCAGAATCAAATCTGCTCAATAAAAGTCAGAAAAGTCTCTGATCAAAAGAAAACACGTCTGTCCTCGCTCAGCAGAACGTTTTCATCTGATAACAACACATCACCACCCTGATTTTACCGTCTAGCTCTTGTTCCAGGGCCCTGGCTGGGATTCGGTAAACATTAACCGTTTGGGAATCAGCTGTTAACACGTGTTTGGGATTCTTTTTCTTTTAAAAAAAACCTGGTGGTTCTGTTTGTGCAGAAGCTGCAGGGCTCTGGGCCCTTGATGCTGACGGAGGAGGAGAAGAGGACCCTGGTTGCCGAGGGTTACCCCGTGCCCAACAAACTTCCCCTGACTAAGAGTGAGGAGAAGGCACTGAAGAGAGTCCGGCGGAAAATTAAAAACAAGGTTTGTTTCATTCATTCTAGCAGTTCTTTCAAAAATCCTTCCTGTAGCGACGGAATTTTCTTTTCTTTTTTCAGATCTCAGCTCAAGAGAGCCGGAGGAAGAAGAAGGAATATGTGGAATGTCTGGAAAAGAAGTGAGTTGTTTTTCCGTTCCTTTTGCACTTTTCTCTTTCTGACATTTGCAGATATTTGTCTCACTTCTTTTTCCTTCAGGAAAAAGTTAAAATTTCAGCTAAATGAGGCAAAACGACGTCGTTCTCCTTGTTAACACACACAACGTGATTTTATTTTTGCTCTTATTCCGACCATTCCTCATGATGGCGCTCCTCCAGTAACCTGCTCCACACATGGCCCACATTCAGCCACTTTCCTGTCATGGAAAGTATAAAAGATGAAAACGTGGGTTTACTTTTGCGCCGCTTTCATCACAATAAGGAACAGCAATAACATCCCTGAACAATTCATGCATATGCTGGAAAAATGTCCCGCTAATCCCGTCGGAACACCAGGAAACACAAATTATTCATATGAATGTTTATTTTTACTGACTCTGAGGATTTTTGGTGGATGCTTTGCAGAGACGTGAACGAGTGAGTCAGGTTTAAACCCAACATGGTCGGAGATGAGGAGGATTACGGCAGGGAGCGTTAGAGATGAGCAGCATATTAGGCTGATAACAGAGATTAGTGGAGATTAGAGCGATGATGAAAAGGGAGTGAGTCATCCTCCTCCCTGTGTCTTACGTTCTACCCTCAGCTGCTCCTCTTCATCTGTGTGTGTGTGTGCGTGTGTGTGTGTGTGCCATCAGGGTGGAGGGCTACACGTCAGAAAACGGCGACCTGTGGAGAAAAGTAGAAAACCTGGAGACCGCCAACAGGTGAGCTTCACACCTGCAGAGACTGGATCATCTGAGCATCACCTGAGAGTAGAGGAGGGTCTGAAATCAATCTGGGCGAAGCATGCACACACACACACACACACACACACACACACACACACACACACACACACACACACACACACACACAGCTGCTGCCTCCTGTTATTATAGCCACATGGAAACCAGCCCGGCTGCTGCTTTTAGGTGTGGGTGGGGGGGTGGAGGGTCCGTCTCTGTCTGTCTGTGGCCGCCCGCCCGCCCGAGTCTGTCATTAAAAGTAACAGTAGCTTTCATCATCACCCCCCCACCCACTTCCCACTAACACACACTTATGAATGTGTTTAACCGCCCCACGGCGGGAACAATGACTCGGCACAACGTGGGGAAACATGAGTCAGCACGCTCATTCATTAGGGTCCAACCCGTGTGCAGGTTTAAAATGAGGCTCTAAATGAGAGAACAGAGCTAAAAACGGCTCAAATGCAGATGTTAGTGCTCTTTCTGCTAAACGTCAAATCTGATTGATCTGAATTCATGAAACTTTGGATTTTAATCAGAAAAAAACTGATCTGGCTGATTTAACTCCTGCTAAAGTAAACCAAAGTCAAGCTAAAAGGATCATTTGGCTGCTGTGAAGTTGGTTTCTGTTTGTCGATGACTTCCTGTTTGACATAATCAAGAGTACACTCTCTAGGACTGATAGGCTAACGGCTCGTCTGTGCAGCCATCTTAAAATGGCATTCATTTTGTTAATGCAAACGTTTTAAACCTTTACATGGGTTTCGCTGTCAGGTATAAAAGCAGCCAAGTCTAGGCCACGCCCCCACCTGGCTAGGCCCTGGTGGCCTCGGAAAACTCACGATCCGATATGAAACGGTACGTTTCAATACCCTCCACCCTTTCCTCCGGTGGAGGAGAAATCTTCCAGACTAGGAAACTAGCTGCTATTATTGCGTCAGAGCTGTGTGTGTGTGTGTGTGTGTGTGTGTGTGTGTGTGTGTATGTGTTTGCTCTGACAAAGTATCTCCGAGCGGGGGGAGGGTGCCTCTTTCACTGCTCCATCACCGCCGTCTCGGTCCACCAGGTGTGGGAGGAGTAAGAAGACTCTAGTCGGGGGGTGACTTGCTCTTTAAGCAGCCTTCACCCTGGATGCACCAGAGCTGCTGGGGGTGGGGGTGAGTGGGTGGGGTCATATTTATGTTGTAAGTCACTCATGGAGTTGTAAAAGTGAACAAAATAATGTCTATAACAGCCTTTGATCTGGGCTTCACTCAGACTAGCTGTTAGCTCATCATTCCTGAAGGACATGAACTCTGTTTCTTCAAACAGAGGCTGTTCAGACAGCTATCTACAACAGGTAAAGGTACTGGTTACATGAGTCCCCCCCCCCCTCCTTGTGACCTGTAGTTAGTTGCGTATATTTTCGGCAGCTGTAAATCCCAGCGGTTGGACTTCAAAGCGATGCTGCTGAGTATCATCCCACAGCCGTTTATTACAGCTGGCGCTCGCTGTCACAGGCGTCATCGTGTGGAGACGTGAAACATTACAGTTCTGGATTGTCTTAAATTCCCCACATGAGAATCTGAGTGAGTGGCACACCAGTTTATGGTCTGGTTTTGTTTCTTTTTAAATGTCCCACAGACGGTTTCAGGACTGGAGGCTGGTTTGGGGTTTAAGTGGCCCTCTGTCTCCACCTAGTGGTGAGAGCGTGACCTCACCGCCACAGGCAGCTCATACCATCAGAGCCCTGCTCTCCAGACCCAACAGACCTGATGCTCCCGCTTCCAGCGGTTTTACTGATACGCTCAATTTACCTCAGCTGTATTCTTCAGCTGCTGCGGCCCAACGGCAGGCTGGAGTTTAACCTGATAATGACAGCCATGCTGCAGGGGGCGGGGCTTTTAGGTGAAGCAGAGCTGAAACGTTAGTTCTGATTGTGGTCTGGTGTGTGTGTGTGTTGTTTTAATCCTTCTTATTTTTCAGATCCCTCCTGCAGCAGCTGCAGAAGCTCCAGTCTCTGATTTCAGGAAAGGTCATCCCACGTTCTTGTAAGATGGCCTCAACTCAAACAGGAACGTGCCTCATGGTAAAACATCCCCCTTAACTGTTAAAGGCCAACTTCACATTCCTTACTTATTATTTCTGATTCTAACGGGTCACTCTGAGTTTATCATGCAGGCTGAACATGAAAATAGTCTCCTCCACCTATCTCCTGCATTAGCTTCTGATAGAAAATAGACTCTAGGTGAAACTCTAGGATTAGAAACTCCTGACAGACCTACGTCACACTGTCACTTAACATTCATGGACTCACCCATCTTGACTCACAACGGGGAAGGCTGTTGTTGGTTTAGCGTCCAGTAAACAGCAGAGAACGTCTGGGCTAGTAGAAGCTAACCGTTAGCATTAGCAACTCCACCACACAGCAGAACTCCTCCAGGCTTGTGTTATTAGTGGAGATAAAACATCAACGTTGCAGAGCAAACAGAGTCAGTGGTAGAGTCGTGTTGCTATTAGCCAATCAGAGGAGAGATGTCCACATATCAGGAAGTAAGTCTCTAAATCCTGCCGTCTGAAGCTACTTTCTCCTCCGGGTGAATTCTACATCCTCAGACAGGAGCGTCTGAGCTTTCCCCCCCAGAGAACGACTTACAAGGCATTCATTGCTACTAGAGACCACTGCTAATCTATTAAAATGAGTAAACTTGACCTTTGAACTACACCAAATTGCCTTAAATTCATCCTATTTACTCTTTAATGAGTAAACCATAATGTTCTCTCTCTATGCAGATGATGGCCTTGTGTTTCGTCCTGGTGTTGGGATCCTTCTCCCCCTGTCTCCCTCCTCTGTCTTTTCTGTCCCACTCCTCGTCTTTGTCCTCCTCTTCCTCTGAGTCCCCACCTCCCTCTCATCCCTTGCCGTCGGCGGACCTCTACACAGCCAGTCAGGGTAGGTATAGAAATACGTTTGATTAGAGCCGTTTCACTCAACTCTAAACTCTCGCTGGTCTGAAACCAGAGCGGAAAGGCTGTCGTCACTTTAATCACAGCTGGTTTCTGCCAGCAGCCGTGGTCTGACCCTCTGTAACCGTCTACGACTGACCACAAAATGTTGTGTGAAGCCGTCTGGCATCCAGAAGTCACCATGTCTGTCGGGACAAAAGCGAAACGGCCATATTGAACTCCACTGATCTGTGTTGCAGTCCGCTCCCGCAGCCTGCTCTTCTACGACGAGGCTCCCCTGGAGGAGAGTTTGGTGCCGTCAGACGGGGAGAGGCCACAGTCAGAGAGTCACACTCACGTCCACACGCGACGGCACACCGCCGGCGTCCTCAGCAACCAGACATCCGGGCCCAAACTAGACCAAAGGTACAGACAGACTCCATAAACGCCCTGATCTGTGTCTGTCAGGCTCTAACCAGCTGCTCTTCTCTCCTCAGAGAAAACAAACCAGGTGGCGTCTCAGAGGTTTTCTGACCCGCGTTGCTTCACTGAAACAGGCTCCAGATCTCACCACCTCCATGTGTCTTACGTCTGTCTGCAGCTCACCTAGCTTCAGATCCTCCAAACCTCCACGTCCAGCATCCTCCACCTCAGCCGGATTTAAAACACTTTTATGCACTAAAATCTTGATTATGCCTTCAGAATTAGTTCAAACACACATTAAAACACGTGATCATGTTATTTTATCCTAAAATAACAGAAAGCTGGTTTGTTTCTAGACCAATCTTTCATTTCTCTACAGGAAACCCCCAAAACAGAAGTCCTGTTAACAATTTGAGGTGATCTAGTTGGGTCATCAGGGGTCATCGTTTTAGAAAACTCCAACAGAGAAGCAACAAACCTCACCAAGAATCTATGAGTTACAAACGATTTCATGCTTGATAAAAACAAACCCGTTTGTTTTGGTTGGTCTGGATAAACACGGAAGCAACTTTAAAATAGTTTTAAACTAAACGTCTGAGAGAGAATTCACTCAATTCTTCACCAGAAACTCTTAAATCTATTCAGGAGATCCGATCTGAACCACTTTGCTGCAAAATCATCTTTTGCATCTTTAAAATCCACGTTTTTGCTTTTTATTTCCGTAGAACGCTGAGGGTCAACAACGTGACAAGAGAGTATTTTTTATATGTAAAACTGTATAATGTAATATATTTGCAGCATCCAAAAACAGCATATTTTAATTTATGCCAACAAAAAAATACAGATCTTGTTTTTAGTTCATCTTCCTGTTTCATTTTTTTTAAATAATATAAAAAAATAACAAAAATATTGCTTTTAATATATTTTGAGCATTAAAAAGAGCATATTTATTTTATGCAGATAAAAAGAGAGAGCAGGGAATCGTGATGTTTTGAGGATGTGAAGTTTTATGTAGACCCCGCCCCCCCACCGAGTGATCAAAGTGAAGTTTTGTCTCCTAGCTGTAACACGGTGTCCATGTTTTGCTGCTGTCGCATTAACACAGTTCAAGATTTTAAAGATAATTCTATTTTAACGATTAAATCTAGAAAAACAAACATGTTTCTTCTTTTAAACATTTAAAAACCATAAATATGGACTCGCCAGTAATGAAATTCAACACAGTAACAGGTGTAATTAGCACTTCGTGCGGCAGCGGTGTGTGTTGTATTTATTCATTGTTTGTAGAAAGTGTGTAAATATAAGAATGAAGCCGATCCGAGGACTGAAACATTCCTGGAAAACAACACCACTAGTTTTTTTTTTTGTATTTTTGTTTTTCTCACTTGTTACGATCAGTATAAACAATCCCCCCTTTCAAAATAAAACCAAAAACATTACCTTTTTCAAAATAAAAGCCACAACAACATGTTTAAAAGACTTTTCAGTATCATTCAGAGTTTCCTGATTTTATTGTTCATGTCTGCTCGGTTGATTTTTGTAAACCATCACAAAGAAAGTCCCACTTGTATATAAACGATGACAACTTCCTGTGCAGTTGTAAATAACTAAGGGCCTGTTTTTTATATGGTGCCATAATCCCAGATTTTAACCTGTGGAACGTCCTGTGGGAAGGGAAAAAACGGGGGTGGGGATTAAAAACAGAAGAAAATATTAAAAAACAAAAGAGTTTTCCCACTTAGACAACACGGCAGCAGCACACAGTTTAAACCTGTCCTTAAAGTCCTGGAGGTGCTTGATTATTCCCACCCGTCCGAGAATATCTGAATGTCCCGAGTGAGTAATCAAGCGCTTCCAAAGGTGATGTTTGAAATGTGTTTGGACGCGTTGTTGTCTCTGTGTTTGTTGTATAGCGTCCTGCATGTTCCTCCATATACAAATATGTTACTGTAGTGTAGTCAGTAGAGTAGAAACGAGCAAAATAATAAAAAACTGCATCAGCAGCTGCGTGTCTGTGGGTTTTATTCCTCCTCCCGGGCTTAAGGTGGTCTCAGCTGAAGTGTTTGAGGATGATCTGTTTTCGGAGCTCTTCTGCTTGGCTGTCCCGGTCCTCTGGTCTCTGCTCCAGGATTTTGGGCTGCTCAAGAGGCTCCGTCCTCTCCAGAGTCCAGGCGTCCAGTCCAGACTGAAGCGAGACGTTGTGGAGAACGCAGCAGGCCAGGAGGATGGACGAGCTCTTCTCTGGAGAATACTGCACATATAGGATGTGTCACACAGCCTTTAACAACACCAAAACGACTCTTAATGATGTAATGGAGAGGTTAAAGCACCTGTAAGTATCCTTTTGTGCCGTCTAAACACCTGAATCTGGTCTGGATGGCTCTAAACGTTCTGTCCACAATCTCATGGGTGGCCTCGTGAGCCAGGTTATACTGAAACTCTGCGGGGGACTCGGGGTGTCCCATCGGGGTCATCAGCCACTTCCTTAACGGGTAACGCCCGTCACCTTAAAGACAACAGAAGCGTCTCAACTCAAACTCTCAAACACCTACCTGGTGATGAGACCATGTCTCACCCAGCAGCCAGCCTTCCTTGCTGTCCTGCAGATGTTTGTGGACAGCAGATCTTTCTAAAACGACCGTGTCCTCGAGTCCGCCCGGCCAGTGCGTTTCTGCGCTGAGTAACAAACCCCGGGCATCACAGACCAGCTGACAGGCCACCGAGTGAAACCCTTTCTTGTTCACATATGTGGAGTCTTCGCTGTTCGGAGCTTTGATGGCAACCTGGAGATGAAGAGAGAATCAATCACTGGAACACATAAGTTGTTACAAATTGTAATTTGATCAAATCAGCTGACCTGAACACAGTCCAGCACCCCGAGAACTCCTGGGAATCCGGCCACTCTCTGAAACTCCTCGGAGGACGGCTCTCTGGGAGGAAAATCCCGGTTTGGAAAGTTTGGCTTTTGATTTTGGGCACATGTTGACTTTAAGTTCTCTGCAAAGCTGCAGAGCATCATGCTGTACCTGTTGAAGGTGATGAACTGGGACGCTTTCTCCACCAACGCTTTGGTCACGTTGGACACGCACCTGGACATGGACGCCTGGCTGATCCCTATCGTGTCTCCCATAGATGTCTGGAATGACCCGGATGTGTAAAAACCCAACGCAGCCAAGACCTGAACCTCAGGACTGATGGCTCTGGACCGCTGGGTTCGTCTGCACAGAGCCTGGTATAAACAAAAATTAAAATCCAACAAGCACTGCTGGCAGTTTTCATTAAAACACAATTGAAGGTTAAAAAAACACACCTCTCTGAGTAAATCCACCAGATACAAGATGAAATCTCTTGGAAAGCCAAAGTGGGCGAGGAGGAAGTCGTCTGAGACCGAGTCCAGGTCAAAGCGGTCCAGGATCTTGCTGCCTCGACCGTGTAGGAGGAGATCACAGTCTAAGATGGCTATAGGGATGGCCATGCTGTGGGGGAAAATACAGACCGCCAATATTAAACGCTTACTCTTTTTTTTCCTAATAAACGTGTAATAATAGTCAGTGGGATCCTTTAGAGTCCCAGAGATACAGAAAAAGGACAAAAAAAATAACCAAAAGCAGTAAAATGACAGCAAATAAGCAATATGGCAACTTAAAAAAATCACAAAATGACCAGAAGTCACAGCAAAAAGAGAAAACATCAAAGCACTAGAAGTTAAACTATTTTAAATGAGACAACTTTACCTAAATGGCCAAAGACCTGCATAAAGTCACTGATTTATTACTATTTTTCCTGTTTTAACAGCCACGTTTCTCTAACAAAACCTTTTAAAGAGGACAAGCTTTTTGAAGCCTCTACTATAACGAGAATTTACATGTTTAGCTTGTTAAAACTGATTCTAAATAGAATATAAATTGTGAATTAATTCAGAAGTCAAAGTATAACCAGAATATTTAAGCAAATCTAGTTGTTGACTATTTAAATTTTTAAATGAAAAAGTGGTCTTTTAAAAGCAGGAAAACGTGTTTTGAACCTCCAACTCAACTACAAACAAAAAAGCTAACTAGCTTCCAGCTAGCTTCTATGCTATTTTTCGTTAGATTTGTCTAAATTTAGCAATTAGAACTCCTGCACATAATTCTTCTGACATGTAAACCCTAACGACTTCATAATTCACTCGTCATTTTTGTTTTTACAGTAATGAGCAGCACGTTTACCTTCAGATAAGCAGCATTTCTCAACCAAAACAAGTCACAAGAACATATCCATAAACCTTTATCCGCAGATTCGTTAAATAGATCAAATATTTTTATTCCGTAATTATTTCTCGGAAGTTAAAAGCAAAATTATTTTAATTTCTTAAATTATTTAAAGAAAAATAAATTGTTTTATTTTTTTCAATGACAAAAGACAGAACCAAATGTGACGAAAGTGCGAGTGAGAATCCGCTGCTACACAAACACGTCGACATGGGGAAGGTAAACAGAAAAGTAGCTCAGCTGCTGACGTTATGTTTTGTGGAGCACAAATTGGCGTTTAAATCTTTGTAGATACGCCCGCTGCTTGTCCTTTTTTATCAGATCTATTTGTGTTTTATTAAAGGTTCGTTGCTGAGGGAACAACTAATGTAAGTTTTGGTGTTTTTAAATGTTCGTTGTTTAGCTAGTCGGCTAATAGCTTGTAGCTTCCAGCTAGTGGAGCAATGAGTCATTCTTCAGCCCATCTGCTGACGTAAACAAGCAGTAATTATTCCAGAAAAGTCCACAATATCACCTTATATTTAAAACCAGATGTAGTGACACTAATAAAACGTTTGTTGGTGTTTTGTTATTATAAATGACCTCTATGTTTAAATCTCCATAAGCTAGGAGGCCTCGTCTTAGTTGTGTAAGAACTAAAAAAAAACATAAACAAGTGTTTTTCAGATCATATTTAAGTTGTTTTCTTGCCAGTTTAGTTTATTATTTTAATATTAAATAGCAAATAACAGAATCCAGTGAAAACTAGGTTTAGCTCATGTTTAGCCTTGATTTTTTTTCTGTTATTGAAGACATTTAAACAGTGAATTCCACTTATTTCAACCATTTTTGTCCAATTGTGTTCTATGTTGTGCATGTATGTAAGTAAACGGCAATCATTAAGATTTTTATGTGGTCTGTCATGATTTGCAGGTTTGTGACAACATGGACGGTGACCTGAGTCCACAGGATAAAAAAGACTTGGACAAATTCATCAAGTTCTTTGCATTAAAGGTTAAAAACTTGCAGTTGTTCATCAGTGATTAAACATCCTGATTGAAAGAGATGGACCTGTGTGCTTTGATCTTTCTCACATTTTCTTTGTGCATTTGCAGACGGTCCAGGTGATAGTCCAAGCCCGCCTCGGAGAGAAGATCTGCACTCGCTCCTCTTCATCTCCCACTGGCTCTGATTGGGTAAAGCTGCTCATTTCAGACACCTTTTTGCTCGTTTTCAAATTAAATGCAGCTCTTTACATATTGATATCTTATAAATAATTTTTTTTGTTGTGTGTTAATTTAAAAAATTTCTTCTAGTTTAATTTGGCCATCAAAGACATCCCAGAGGTGACTCATGAAGCCAAGAAGGCGCTGGCCGGTCAGCTTCCAGGCATCGGTCGGTCCATGTGTGTGGAGATCTCTTTGAAAACATCGGAGGTAAAATCTGCTTTGGCCTTTTAAAATGTGGTTTCAGTAAGAGCTTCATTCAGCAGTTAGTTGTGATGTTTGTGGTGATTTCTAATGTTTCTGTCTGATTTCATCAATCAGGGCGACTCGATGGAGTTAGAAACGTGGTGCCTGGAGATGAATGAAAAGTAGGTCACTTTTACTTGATTTTGTGGTCAAAGAGTTGGTTGATTTCCCACAAAATGAGCAGCTTTTTTGTGCAAAGTTTGTCTATTGTAACGTAGCGCTGCACAGGAAGAGGACAAAATTTGCTGCTTTTTTGCAATAATTCAGTGTTTTGGGGCTCTTTTTGTAGGTGCGATAAGGACATCAAGGTGTCGTACACAGTCTACAACCGTCTGTCTGTCCTTCTGAAGTCTCTGCTGGCCATCACCAGGGTAACGCCTGCCTATAAACTGTCCAGAAAGCAGGGGCACGACTACGTTATATTATACCGGTGAGCTTTGCTGCACAGCCAGGGGAATGTTCATCTGGCTATGAAAACAAATGTAGATATTTATCAGAACGCTGCTTCCTGTTTCAGGATCTACTTTGGAGAAGTCCAGCTGGGCGGATTAGGAGAAGGTAACTTTGGTTCTACTTTGTGACTGGTGTGACTTTAGCTAGATGCTGTCCTAGCGAATGTCTGGGGCTTATCAAAATAAAAAATGTGGGATTTGTTGTAAACAGAGTGAATTATTATAAATTCTGTTGATGTTTGGTGTGTTTGTAGGTTTCCAGACGGTAAGGGTCGGAGTTGTCAGCACGCCCGTTGGCACCGTCACGCTCTCGTGTGCCTACCGCACCAACCTGGCGTTCATGTCTAGCAGGTGAGCAGCATGTTTAAACCCAAACAACTCTTTTATTATTAAATGCAACTTTTCTGATTAAGTTTAGAAGAACCGCTCAGCTGCTGGTTTAATCTCCTCTGCAGGCAGTTTGAAAAGGCTCCGATCATGGGGATCATCGTGGATCACTTTGTGGATCCTCCTGGCACCAACCAGCGTGCAGCCAACATGGGACAGCCCTGCAACTACAGGTAATGTCGGGAAAAACCACTGGATCAAACAAAAGTTCACTGTGAAAGGAAAAAGGAGGGCGTTATTGTGTCCGTGTGTGTGCGCGTGCGCCTGTGTGTGTGTGTCTGTGCGTGTGTGTGTGTGCAGAGCACCAGATGAAGACGGAGTGTTTGCAGGAGTTCAGGACTCACAGGAAGTCTGCACCACCTCCTTCTCCACCTCTCCCCCCTCTCAGGTAAAAACACTCCCCCCTCTCTCACTCACAGTCTCTTTCTTATCTCTGTTTTTACTCCTGTTTATCATTTTACTCTCTTCTCTCTTTCTCTCCCTTTTTTCCTTTTATTCAATGTAAACGTGTGTTGCATGGCGTCAGTGTGTGTGTACTCTCAGTCCGTCTCCCTCTAAACTGTCCAAGCCCCTCCCCCTGGACAGTCTGCAGCTCCCAATGGCTCCTGGACTTGTCACTCACAATGTGAGTCTTTACTGGCTGTTTGACGGTGTGATGTGTGTGTGTGTGTTGATCTGACCTAACCTCTGTGTGTGTCTTTGATGCTTTAGATCTTGTAGAAGTGAGTTTAGAATGAAGCTGCTGTGGTTTCGTCGTCACAATCCCGCATATCAGAGTAGTGCATGTTTAGTGGTTAATGTTTCCTGTGTGTGTGTGTGTGTGTGTGTGTGTGTGTGTGTGTGTGTGTGTGTGTGTGTGTGTGTGTGTGTGTGTGTGTGTGTGTGTGTGTGTGTGTGTGTGTGTGTGTGCAGCTCTATGCCTCTAGGCTATCCTACCAGCCTGCAGCTTTAGGAGGAGCGGCAGAGTTCTGTCATCCTGCCACCAACCAGGTGAGACCTTTAGTGTTTCCCACCTCCAGACTCCTGCTGCAGAAGCTTTTAATGCACATAAATCTAATTATTTACAACAAATACTTACTGGGTTGATTCTCAAAACTCTTCATGAAGATTTCTTCAGAATGTTTGAGAGGTGATTGAGAGAGATGGCGTTATCGTTTGAGTAAAACGTCGCTCTAAGATTTGTTTTTATGCACAAATTAGGAAACAAAGTTGCAAAAATCACCAAAGCTGAAGTTATTAATCTTGTTTTTTAGAGATCTCGGTGTGTGATAGTGAGAAAAATTAGATGATACCGATTATCACTAATAATTTATTCACTTCTGCTCTTTTATCTCAGAAAATGAATCTGAAGTGTGAGAATCTTAGATTTCCTGTCTCTTTAGTGTCTTTCCTCATGTATCACAGGCTGGTAAAGAAGGAGGAGGAGTTCTGGTTCCTTCTCAGCCTCCTCACAGTGCTGACGCCCACCTGACAGTAGAACACGCCCCCAACACACCCAGCAGCAGGTAAGTCTTTCTGATAAATGATCAACGTTGTCTTCAATGGCCCAATCCCAATACTCGCACTGTGCCCTGCGCCCGTCTGTGAAGTGCACTTACAGGAGGTGCGCAGTACACAAGTGTGCTGAATTGGGACATGGATCATTGCATCATCGACCGTGACGCATGCCGGGATGCCGTTCACTGTTTGTGCTACTTTTTAAAAAAAACTTTATCAACAACTTTCAAACAAACAAAAGTTACATTCATTGCTGTCCAAATTAAATCTTAGTCTAAAACATTCAGAGCATGAATAAATATCATTAATCATTTTAAAATTAACTTCTTTAATTTGAAAAAATAGATGTTTTCAGAAAAGGCACTTGAGCCATTCTCCAAATTCCCACGCAGCAATGGATTGAGGGTAATACCCTAGCCCGAAGTTTGCATCGATGCGGACTTGGGCGAAGTGCAGATTAAGGGTGCAAAAGGGGCGTGGTTGCCTTCCGCGCTTGGGAATCGGGACACCCTACGCACTCGCACCCCTGGACGGGAACGTGCAATTGAAGGGCGCAAGGGTGGAAGTGCGAGTATTGGGCCAAAGAATCAAGTTTAATGAAGTGGTGGTGGCTCTTCCTCGTAGTGGTGATGAAGACGGCCTGCTGCAGAGCGGAGAGGGGAGGAGGAGCGCGTCTCCCTCTGACCCGGTGGAGTCTCTCACTGCCTTCACCAGGAAGGTCGGAGCCTTTGTGAATAAACCCAGCACACAGGTGAGTGACGACGCTAACGGCGTCTCAGGTGTTTCTCATGTCACACACTAACTGTGTGTGTGTGTGTGTGTGTGTGTGTGTGTGTGTGTGTGTGTGTGTGTGTAGATAACAGCAGGAAGTCTGGACCTGCCCTTTGCTGCGTTCGCTCCTCGAGGCCTGGACTCTGAGGACAACGATCCCATGGTAACGGTGGATTTTTTATTTCTATCCTGAATGTTTGGATCAGAAGAGTAAAAGAGGTTGTGTGTGTGTGTGTGTGTGTGTGTGTGTGTGTGTGTGTGTGTGTGTGTGTGTGTGTGTGTGTGTGTGTGTGTTCAGGTTCGTCCTCCAGACTCCCCCCACAGTCAGTCCCCCCTGCAGGCCAGCCTCCATTCTCACTGCTCGGACGGATCGGGGCAGCAGGACGACTTCGTCATGGTCGACTTTGTGAGCGTCACCTCTTCTGTTACAACATCTAAAGAAGGGTTTCTCAACCCTGGTCCTCAGCGCCCCCTGCCCTGCATGTTTTCAATGTCTCTGCTTCAGCACATGGCTGCAGAAGCCTGTTAATCACTCACTCATTTGTGTCAGGTGTGTGGCAGCAGGGAATCACTGGTGTTTGAAAGGGCAACATGGAAAACATGCAGGGCAGGGGGGCGCTGAGGACCAGGGTTGAGAAACCCTGATCTAAAGGGACACTTTGCAACTTTTTCATGTTTTTAAATCATGTTCTTGAGCCAGTTTGTGCTAAAATGACCCTTTACAGGGTTGATGAACGGCCACCCAGCCCCCACCGCCCTCTGTGGCCAGAATACCGCACTTGCAGCTTCAGAGTGGCGGTCCGGTCTCTGTTGGACTTAGTAAAGTGGAGCTGACATGCCTAGCACTGCAGTCTGCTTCCAGCATGTTTCCTGCATGTTTTAGATCATGAACACAGCTGATTTGTTTGATTTAGTGATGGACCGCTCCTGTAGACACTAATGAAGGCTGAGGAGACATTTCAGCAGTTAGATTAAGGTGTTTAAAGATGAACGCACAGCCAGGAGATAAGTTTCACTTTTGATTCTACTAAACGGACACTAGGGGGTGCTAAAAGCAAGCCAAACCTGCTTAGTATCCCTTTAACACAGGAGTCAAAATTAGATAAAAATCTCACATCTTCACTTCTGTTCCAAAGGTTTTTAATTTGTGAGGAAAAAACAAAACTTTCACAATAAAAGACCTAAATTTAAACAAGTATAACTGGTTTGCTTTCATTTCTGAATTTTATTTCTCATCAGTTTAAGACTTTAATCCAAGACGTTTTGACTTACTTTCCTCTCACATTTACGGATTTATAATATCAGGAGAAAACTTGTGTTCTTGTAAATTCATATAATTAATCACAAATATAAAACTTTCAAACGTTAGGGAGCATCTAGATGTTTTTGTAAATAACATGAAAATAGGATTTCATAGATTTTTCTTTGCAAAAGACGTTAATACAGGAAGTTTTGAATCATTTCTTCCTGCAAAATTACAAAAATTGGAACATAGTTAATTTTTTTTAATCTTACTTTAAATCTGGGAAATTAAGACATTTTCTTACTAACTGAAGGCTCTCCAACATCACTGAATAACCTCCCCACTTACCTCTGCACAGCGCCCGGCGTTCTCTAAGGACGACTTGCTGCCGATGGATCTGGGGACGTTCTACAGGGAGTTCCAGAACCCTCCACAGTTGGCCAGCCTGTCTCTGAACACCAGCTCCCAGTCCATGGCCGATGACCTGGTAGGCACCGCTTCTGACGTCTCTGACCACCCCCCCCCCCCCCCCCCCCCCCCCCCCCCCCCCCATCCCACCTCCTAGACCTAAGCCTCCTGCCTCCTCCTCCTGCAGGACTCGCTGCCGGAGAAGCTGCGTGTCTACGAGAAGAACATGGACGAGTTTGACGCCTTCGTGGACATGCTGCAGTAGCAGGAGCAGACTCGCGATTAACTCAGAAGAGACGCAAACGGGAGACGTCCTCTTGTTTTGTCGTGACATGCCCCCCCCACACACACACACACACACACACTAGTTTACAAATAGTCTTCATCACTGTAAATACTGTTAAATCACACCGACAGACTTTTATTTCCCGTCTGACACAAATCTTGTGACGTGATCTTTGTCACAGCCATGAAAAGTGAAGGAAATCATCCTGTCAGCTAACCACTCGATCACAGTGATGCTAGCTGTTGATGCAGCCTTCCACAGGTTAAAGCCCTGCTGGGAGAACCAGCGTCGTTGGTAGCATCAAAGCACAACACGTGCTGGTGTGTTCTGGTTTTTCCAGCAGGGCGTCTCCGTGTTTTGGTTCTGAATCTGCTTTTAGCGCTCCCAGCTGGTCTGGGGATCTAAAACTTCAGGATGAGCTCATGTAAGCTGGAGGAGCTCCTCTGTGTGCTGAGCACAGCTTTAAACGATCGCATCATCCCCCCACGTCGTCCAAGTTTCTGATTTCTGCTCTTTGACTCGGTCCAGAGGACTTAATGAGACTGGACCCGAGCAGGTGAAGGTTTGATTCGTTCAGCTGCATCACGTTTTTAGACCGATTCTCTCTGCTTGTGTATATTTTGTGAATTTGTAAAGGTTAAAAACAAGTGAGCTAAACATTTCCAGAAGCTTTTGGATGGCCAAAAGCTTTAATTTAAACAAATCTGTTGGTGTAGATGTTCTAATAAAGCATGGAGGCTCTGTTTACAGCTAGTTGGCTTCTGTTGGCTCTGTGTGTGACTCACTTCCCGTGGTTACCGTGGTAACGGGCTTCCTGATGCTGATAATCCCCAGATGAAAAGTTCTATCCCTGTACGGCATACTGGTTATTTGCATTTTCATATACTGTAGGGTGATCAAACGTCCTCTTTTCCCGGACATGTCCACTTTTGACTCTGGCCGGGACATCGTAGTGGGGGTGGGGGGTGGGGGGGTTTCATACATTGACGAAAATGTCCGGGTTTTCATCCAGGGGCATTAATTATATAGGTTTGCAGAAACACCTCAAACATTACTGACATATTCTGATACTGAGGTAAGATGATTTCTTAATGTAACGTTGCAGCTCTAAAGCAGCAGAAAAAATGATTTGTTGCTTTTAACAGTGGTTTATTAAACGAGTCTTAAAGACCAAGTTCACTGAGGAAACGTTTTTAATTTGATCAGCCACTCTGAGTTTAACATGCAGTCTGAACGTGAAACCGTCTTCTACCCCTATTTCCTGCATTAGCTGCCAATAGAAACACTTGGATTAGAAAAGACAGTCATGTCAAATTAGCGTTCCTGGACTCGTCCAACTTGGCTCGTGACGAGGAAGGCTGTTCTCATTGAGAGGACTATACAACCCCAAATAAAAGAGGATTGTTGATCCCTGCAGATTTCAAAATACTGAATCTGTGGAAACTGCCACCGATCCACCTCTCCGGCTGAAGTGCGCGCTCCCGACACAAAGCCTCATAACCCTATTCACACTCCAGACCGTTAGGTGGCGGTATGGCACCTCACGTTGATTGCCAACACCCATAAACGCCAAAAGAAGAATAACAAAAATAAAAATGGCGTCGACTCAGTAGCTGCGTAGAAGCGGCTTTGGCTTTTTGAGACGTGAGAAGATAGAGGTACATTTATTTATGTTTTAGATTGGAAATACGGGAGGGGTGGAGGTGCGCTGCTGCTCAGGTCTGTGTGTGTGGGGGGGGTGTCTTCATTTTTAGGGAAAATACTAATATGGGAAAGAGGGGTAAAGAACAGGAGATGGTCCGTTATGGTGTCTCACAAGTGTCCCCATCAGCTGTAGTCACGCTAGTGGAACTGTGGATGCTTACTTGGATTCTGGACCAGCATGCTAGACTAGAACAGCTTTCCATGCTGGACCAGCATCCAAAACACAACATATGCTGGTGTTTTCAGCAGGTCCCCCCATTTACTAATATTTTTTGACTATTTCATGCTCGTGTCTTTTGTTGTCTCTTTTTTGAGAAAGGCTGCAACACATCACCTGGAGTTACTGAGTGACAGCACGCGAGCAAGAATTTGGTCTAGTTCACTAGGCTACATGCGCGAAGCTGTGCAAAAAATATTTTTTCAAGGGTTTTCTCTCTCCAGCGCGTGCGTGCGTCTGTGAGAATGAAATCAGTTCAAATGAACAAACTTTTTAATTAAAATATAAAAATAATTCATTTGTATTTTCATTATCATGCCATACCAATATGTTTTTGTTAGTTGGGTGAACCCCTTGAAATGTGACGTCACGCGCCCGCACTCCTGCTCCCCAGTTTCTGGCTGGAGGACAAGAAGCTAGGTGTTCTGTGACTGGACCCTGTTGACCACAGTTGTGTTTATTTGTTGTCAATAAACAGAGCTAAATAGTGGCTAAATAAAATCTATCAGCATGGTTAACACACGTACACACAGCTGTAGGCTGACACCAGTTGTACAGCCATGTAGAGCATTCTAGTGGGTAAACAATAGCCTAGTGAACTAGACCAAATTCTTGCTTTGCAGAGTTATATATTCACATATATAGGATGGCTTGCCAGGCTAGGTAAACCACCCACATTGTGACAAAGTCTCATGACAGAATAAAAACTAAAATATCTGCCTCACATGTCCAGACACAAACATGTTATAGCCATCTAATGACTGCATGTTGTTTATGAATACAGATACAGGCAAAACGTCGGTTTTAGTGATGCTCGATCTCACTGCAGCTTTTGATACTGTGGATCGCATCATCCTATTAGACTCATAAACTGGGTGGGACTATCGGGTACAGTCCTTAGTTGGTTCCAATCATACCATGCTGACAGGGGTTATGTTGTTTCTATTGGTGAACATAAATCAAAGCAGATCACTATGACATGCGGTGTCCCCCAAGGCTCCATTCTTGGGCCACTGCTCTTCAACCTACATGCTCCCCCTGGGTCAGATCATATACAACAACAACATTGCCTATCATAGTTATGCAGATGACACCCAGATCTACCTAGCTCTATCGCCTAATGAATCTGGTCCCCTACACTCACTCTGTCAGTGCCTAGAGCATGTCAATGACTGGATGAAGTCAAGTTTCCTTCAGTTAAACAAAGACAAGACAGAAGTAATTGTCTTTGGGAATAAAAAACCGAGGATGGAAGTTATTGCTCAACTTGGCTCTAGGGCAGGGATTCCCAAAGTGTGGTGCGCACACCTCAGGGGGTGCGCCAGCTGCCGCTAGGGGGTGCGCGAGGTAAAAAGCGTAATGGCGGTGATTACACACAAAAAAAAATAAAAATAAATTACACATAAAACAATGCCGCCAATTTGCCGCAAAGCCGATGCAGCATCTGGGAGCCTATATAGCTCAGACCGTGACGGTAATGTTGCGCAATCATGTCAGTTTTTTTTATAAAAGATTACGCGATGACGGCATAAAGGAGGTATGGGGGCGGTCTCTGCGCTTCTGAGTATCTTGGACATAACTTGCTTTTTATTGCGATCAAAACCGCGCTCGTTAAGTTTTTATTTTCACAAGCAGGTGTGTGTCATCCACCATCCCAGCTGTCAGATGATCTGAGCTGCAGATCTAACGGAGAGAAGCTCCTGGAGCTCCGCGTCGCTCCAGTTTATCATTTCAAATTTATGCCCGTGTTTACATTCATTTTCAATATAGCTCCTGTCCGGAGCTCGGCATTAATTCATCACGATCATGACACCGGCACGGTGTGTCTTATAAAAAGGGCACAGTGTTTTTCCCCACGCAATACAGATGTGTATATTGGGGTGGGGCATACTGTGCAATCATGGAAAATATGTAGCTGCGGATGCGTTCTAAAGTATGACTTTAACGGCGTTATACCTGCTGATCACCTGTCGCAGCTACTGCAGCCCGCAGAGACCCTGAGTGCAACAGCGCGTCTGCCGCGGCCGCTTCCCCTATAAACGCTGCAAAGTCCGACGCGCGCTCCATCCGCGCGTCTCATTTCCGCGTGGAATGTACATGCGTCAAGCATACACTGTGCAGACGTGCAGCGGCAAAAATCTATGGGATGCCAAGTGTAAATAGCTGGTGCAAAATATTTTGCAGACATTTTTTTGATATTTAGCTCATTTTTCCTACATTTAGCAACCTTCACCACATTAAAAATTATGTTTAAATGTCACATAATTTCATCTCATCTAAATGTTAAATATAAAGTTAAATGTTAAATCTAAATCAGAATGTTAATTCTAAATGCTAAATCTAAACCTAAATCTAAATGCTAAGCATAAATGTTATATTCTAAACGTAAATCCAAATGTTAAATCTAAATGTTAAATGTAAATGTTAAATCTAAATCTAAATGTTAGGTCTAAATGTAAATTTAAATGTTAAATGTAAATGTTTAAAGTACACCTAAATGTTAAATCTTAAATGCTAAACTTAAATGTTAAATCTAAATGTAAAAGTTAAATCTAAATCTAAAACTAAATGTTAAATCTAAATCTAAATGTTAAATGTAAATATTTAATATAAATCTAAATGTTAAGTCTAAATCTAAATTTAAATGTTAAGTCTAAATCTAAATTTAAATGTTAAATCTAAATGTAAAAGTTAAATATATATCTAAATGTTTAATCTAAATTTAAATGTTAAATCTAAATCTAAATGTTAAATGTATATCTAAATGTTAAATCTAAACCTAAATGTTAAATCTAAACCTAAATGTTAAATCTGTGAGCTAAATCTTTCAGTTATTTGCAAATTAGCCATGTGTGGGCACGCCCACAACAAAGGTTGGCCAATGTGCTCTTACAGTTGTTAAGATGCCCAATGTAGCGCAGCACAGCCAGTGTCCAGCATGAAAAAAAGTGGGGTGAAAGTGAGCACAATTGGCCAACCTTTGTTGTGGGCGCACCCACACAAGGCTAATTTGCATATAACTGAAAGATTTAGCTCATTTAGGTTTAGATTTAACATTTAGGTTTAGATTTAACATTTAGATATACATTTAACATTTGAATTTAACTTTTACATTTATATTTAACATTTAAATTTTGATTTAGATTTAACTTTTAGATTTATATTAAAGGGACATTATGGAAGTTTAACAGCTAATACAAGTATAGAAATTTTAAATGTATTCCTCATACATTCTCCTGCAATGCCCTGGTCCTGTAGAATGAGCCCTGGCATTTTCACTGTGATTGCCTCTGTAGGCCTGTAAACTCACAGAAAAGATCTTGCTCGGGTCGAGCAAGAGGGCTTCCCCGGTGTCCTCCAGAGGCAGCATGACGTCATGCGCGCTCACGCGCCCGCAGCGTTTGTTTGCTAGCTGTAGCTTAGCGGTAGAGCGAGAGGTGGTTTTGGTAGCTGATTCAGCCAAAAACAAGAAGAGAGCTGCTTCAAGCACCAGCGAAACTCCAGCCCAGACCCCAAACAAGACAAAGAACCCAAGAGTTTATTCCAGCGCCACAAAAAGGGCAAAACTCGAGTCTGGTCGCCGAAGACAAAGAACGAGGATAAACATCGGTCCTGCCGGCAGAAGTGGAAAATGCTGAGACAAAAGACCCGCAGTTGGCATCATTGTTGCTGACGGACAGGTAAGAAATTATTACTAACTACGTGTGGGGTAAGGGTTGTGGGTGCTTTCAAAGCAAACCGGGGGCTTACGTATGTCATAGGAACATTTTTAGGCTGCTTGTCTAGAGCGTCTCCATCAGAGTCAGTGCTGGTCAGGATATTAATATTAGTCTGATTCCTTTTACTTCTCAGCGCACTGGGACTTTTTTCCAGGGTAGGATGAGTACCGGTACTATTACCGCTCATTTATTAGTGGAGATCTCTGAGATT
Organism: Aphyosemion australe; assembly: GCA_006937985.1. Lineage (NCBI taxonomy): Eukaryota > Metazoa > Chordata > Actinopteri > Cyprinodontiformes > Nothobranchiidae > Aphyosemion > Aphyosemion australe. The sequence goes on along the minus strand of SSNS01000459.1, from coordinate 186,604 downwards.
TCTGCAAAATATGTCCGTCTCCAATTAAACACATTCCCCCCAGCGCCGCTGACCCGAACCTCCCGATAGGCAGAGCACACGCTACAAGAGGGGCCACGATTTGCGCATTAGGATGCATCCTCTCCAAATCCTCTCCAAATGCGCCTGACGGAGCTGTACGCGCGGCGCACATCATCTCCAAAGGCGCATTTGGAGAGGTCAGCTCCCGTCAGCCCAGGCAAGAGGAGAGAGAGAAAAAAGACGAGTTATCCGACCGTGCACGTTCCCTCAATGACTGACAACACGCAGCATCTGACCAGCGTCAGATGTGCCGACAGACAGGTGGAGACATGCAGGTGGAGAGGCACAATAGATCAGGAGCACAAAGAAATAAAAAGTCATAACCAGAGGAGTGTGTTGTTGGAGCAAAAAAGAAAAACTTTGTGGGCAAAAACATCCCAGCTTCTGTTCATGAGACAGAAGATAGGATAATTGTGTCTGGATGTGGAGAATAAATGATACAGCAGTCCTGGTTATCATTTATGAGAAGTCTTGGTAAATGCAGAAACATGCAGAGCTTTTATCATTTGATTCATAACCTATGTTTTTGTAATTGATGTATTCTGTTTGTTTTTGTAGCATCAAATCGATGGAGCTGAAAGAACTCTTTAGATGAGGAACAAGCCAATAGTTTGGAAACAGTGTGTAAGTAACAAATTATTCTCATAGAAATGCAATGGCTATATGTCAGGATATATAATCATGTTTTGCTGCTGTTTTTACTTCCAGATTAGAGCTGGAAAGAGAAGGAAGGAGCTTTAGACCCGTATGATTCAGATTATGTATCTCCAATATCAATAAGGTATGTTTTATTATTGTTTTTTTAATACCGTAGTAACATCCCACTCTCACTTTCTATTCACTGATTATATAATATTTATTTTTCTTGTGCAATAGGTGTGCATCACAGGAGAAGGTTGACCAACTTCCTTGCATTGGCCTGGATGAAGCTGACAATTATCACAATTATAATTATTATATAACAATTATAATTATTATATAGGCTAACAATATGTGCTATTTGAGTTTCACTCAATATGCTAACATTCTGCTTACAATAGTGGCCTGCACAGAACCCAACTAATGCTGCTACTCTGTGTATATTTGCACATATTATTGTTGATTTTATATTTATATCATTTCTGCATTATTTTTTGTATTCTTTTACATTTTGCACCAAAGGNTAACGTTTAGATTTAGATATAACGTTTAGATTTAGATATAACGTTTAGATTTAGATATAACGTTTAGATTTAGATTTAACGTTTAGGTTTAGATTTAACAATTAGGTTTAGATTTAACATTTAGGTTTAGATTTAACGTTTAGGTTTAGATTTAACGTTTAGGTTTAGATTTAACGTTTAGGTTTAGATTTAGCGTTTAGATTTAGATTTAACATTTAGGTTTAGATTTAACGTTTAGATTTAGATTTAACGTTTAGATTTAGATTTAACATTTAAGTTTAGATATAAAATTTAGATTATCTGAAATTATGTGACATTTAAACATTATTTTAAATGTGATAAAAGTTGCTAAATGTAGGAAAAATTAGCTAAATATAAAAAAAATGTCTGCTAAATAATTTGGACCAGCAATTTACACTTGGCATCCCATAAAAATCAAACCTGTGTGCCGAACTAAATTAACTTGTTTAAAAGTGATTGAAACTGCATCCTGTAATGAAAAATACCGCGCGGAGGAAGCTCATTAAAACGCGTCATCACAGTGGATTTAATACGAGTTTTGAAGAACAAACTCCAGGCGGAGTGAGGTGAGTTTTATGTCTCACTGCAGAAATAAAAACACACTGAGAATCAACATCAAATGCAGCTAATCTTCACTTCTAACCACTAGGAGCCGATTCGGCTAATAAATAAATAAATAAATATAATAATAATAATCAACACAGCTGCTGGACATTTCTGGTTATCTTGAAGACATTTAATTTAGATTTAACATTTAGATTTAGATTTAACATTTAGGTTTAGATTTAACATTTACATTTAGATTTAACATTTAGGTTTAGATTTAGCGTTTAGATTTAACGTTTAGATTTAGATATAACGTTTAGATTTAGATTTAACGTTTAGATTTAGATTTAACGTTTAGATTTAGATTTAACGTTTAGGTTTAGATTTAACGTTTAGGTTTAGATTTAACGTTTAGATTTACATTTAACGTTTATATTTAGATATAACGTTTAGATTTAGATATAACGTTTAGATTTAGATATAACGTTTAGATTTAGATATAACGTTTAGATTTAGATTTAACGTTTAGATTTAGATTTAACGTTTAGGTTTAGATTTAACAATTAGGTTTAGATTTAACGTTTAGGTTTAGATTTAACGTTTAGGTTTAGATTTAACGTTTAGGTTTAGATTTAGCGTTTAGATTTAGATTTAACGTTTAGATTTAGATTTAACGTTTAGGTTTAGATTTAACATTTAGGTTTAGATTTAACGTTTAGATTTAGATTTAACGTTTAGATTTAGATTTAACATTTAAGTTTAGATATAAAATTTAGATTATCTGAAATTATGTGACATTTAAACATTATTTTAAATGTGATAAAAGTTGCTAAATGTAGGAAAAATTAGCTAAATATAAAAAAAATGTCTGCTAAATAATTTGGACCAGCAATTTACACTTGGCATCCCATAAAAATCAAACCTGTGTGCCGAACTAAATTAACTTGTTTAAAAGTGATTGAAACTGCATCCTGTAATGAAAAATACCGCGCGGAGGAAGCTCATTAAAACGCGTCATCACAGTGGATTTAATACGAGTTT
>SSNS01000459.1:147249-183750 GCA_006937985.1 Aphyosemion australe | reverse complement strand
CATAAACATCCCAGCTTCTGTTCATGAGACAGAAGATAGGATAATTGTGTCTGGATGTGGAGAATAAATGATACAGCAGTCCTGGTTATCATTTATGAGAAGTCTTGGTAAATGCAGAAACATGCAGAGCTTTTATCATTTGATTCATAACCTATGTTTTTGTAATTGATGTATTCTGTTTGTTTTTGTAGCATCAAATCGATGGAGCTGAAAGAACTCTTTAGATGAGGAACAAGCCAATAGTTTGGAAACAGTGTGTAAGTAACAAATTATTCTCATAGAAATGCAATGGCTATATGTCAGGATATATAATCATGTTTTGCTGCTGTTTTTACTTCCAGATTAGAGCTGGAAAGAGAAGGAAGGAGCTTTAGACCCGTATGATTCAGAATATGTACCTCCAATATCAATAAGGTATGTTTTATTATTGTTATTTTAATACCGTAGTAACATCCCCACTCTCACTTTCTATTCACTGATTATATAAAATTTATTTTTCTTGTGCAATAGGTGTGCATCACAGGATGAGGTTGACCAACTTCCTTGCATTGGCCTGGATGAAGCTGACAATTATAACAATTATAATTATTATATAACAATTATAATTATTATATAGGCTAACAATTATATGTGCTATTTGAGTTTCACTCAATATGCTAACATTCTGCTTACAATAGTGGCCTGCACAGAACCCAACTAATGCTGCTACTCTGTGTGTATATTTGCACATATTATTGTTGATTTTATATTTATATCATTTCTGCATTATTTTTTTGTATTCTTTTACATTTTGCACCAAAGGGAGTGGCACTCCAATTACACTGTACCCTGTACAAAATCAATAAAGGCTATTTTATTCTATTATATTCTATTCTGTATTCGACATTGTTAATTGTGTGGAGGCAGATTTAAAAGACAATTTAGAAGAGCCATCAGCAGCAGGACTGACTCAGCTGTTGTTTTCATTCAGGAGTACAGCATGCATGCCTCGTGCACGAGCTTACTTACTATTGAAGCTGCAGTTACACGTTTGGCCTGAGGGGGCGATAGCGAGCATGAAAATTTCAAAGTCCATAAAGTCCCTTTAAACATTTACATTTAGATATAAGATTTACACTTAGCATTTATATTTAGGTTTAGATTTAACATTTAGATTTAACATTTAGATTTAGATTTAACATTTAGGTTTAGATTTAACATTTACATTTAGATTTAACATTTAGGTTTAGATTTAGCGTTTAGATTTAACGTTTAGATTTAGATATAACGTTTAGATTTAGATTTAACGTTTAGATTTAGATTTAACGTTTAGATTTTGATTTAACATTTAGGTTTAGATTTAACATTTAGGTTTAGATTTAACGTTTAGATTTACATTTAACGTTTAGATTTAGATATAACGTTTATATTTAGATTTAACGTTTAGATTTAGATATAACGTTTAGATTTAGATATAACGTTTAGATTTAGATATAACGTTTAGATTTAGATATAACGTTTAGATTTAGATTTAACGTTTAGGTTTAGATTTAACAATTAGGTTTAGATTTAACATTTAGGTTTAGATTTAACGTTTAGGTTTAGATTTAACGTTTAGGTTTAGATTTAACGTTTAGGTTTAGATTTAGCGTTTAGATTTAGATTTAACATTTAGGTTTAGATTTAACGTTTAGATTTAGATTTAACGTTTAGATTTAGATTTAACATTTAAGTTTAGATATAAAATTTAGATTATCTGAAATTATGTGACATTTAAACATTATTTTAAATGTGATAAAAGTTGCTAAATGTAGGAAAAATTAGCTAAATATAAAAAAAATGTCTGCTAAATAATTTGGACCAGCAATTTACACTTGGCATCCCATAAAAATCAAACCTGTGTGCCGAACTAAATTAACTTGTTTAAAAGTGATTGAAACTGCATCCTGTAATGAAAAATACCGCGCGGAGGAAGCTCATTAAAACGCGTCATCACAGTGGATTTAATACGAGTTTTGAAGAACAAACTCCAGGCGGAGTGAGGTGAGTTTTATGTCTCACTGCAGAAATAAAAACACACTGAGAATCAACATCAAATGCAGCTAATCTTCACTTCCAACCACTAGGAGCCGATTCGGCTAATAAATAAATAAATAAATATAATAATAATAATCAACACAGCTGCTGGACATTTCTGGTTATCTTGAAGACATTTAGCCTCTCATCTAGAGGCTCCTTCAGTTCCCAGACTTTAGGAAGCTATGAGTTGTGGTCAGAAACAAACACACTGATTGTGCTGCAAGTCTTTTTTTTTTTCCTTCTTTCTTGAAAACATGTTTTTGGGGGATGGGGGTGCGTCAACACGGTGGGGACATAGAAGGGGGTGCGCGGCTAAATAAGTTTACTAAATAAGTAAAAATGTTTTCTTTGATGACCCCCTTTCTCGTGTCCAAGACAAGCCAGGACCCAAACCCAACTCCTACATGCATAAACACATTAAATGTGATCATTTACAAACTTTCTACAGACATACTGAGTTATAACTTTTATATGGAGTTCTGATTATACTGTAGGGTGTGTTATTGGGATTTTATAAATGAAATTTTTACAAATAAAATCTTGCTAACCTCACAACCTCAGCAAAGACAAAATTTTGGGGACCCCTTGCAATCTTGTGGGGACCCCCTTGGGGGTCCCGACCCCCAATTTGGGAACCCCTGCTCTAGAGGAATAAAGACTAAGACTCAGGTTAGAAACCTTGGTGTTACCATTGACTCTGACCTGAGCTTCACTGGTCACATTAAGGCTATAACCAGATCAGCGTTTTATCATCTCCAATTAGCAAGACTCAGAGGTCTCATGTTGAAACAAGACCTAGAGAAACTAATTCATGCGTTCATCTCCAGCAGACTAGATTATTGCAATGGTCTCCTGATTGGTCTTCCAAAAACAGCCGTAAAGCAACTGCAGCTTATTCAGAATGCTGCTGCTAGGGTCTTAACGAGAACTAAGAGGACCGAGCACATCACCCCCGTTCTAAAATCTCTGCACTGGTTACCAGTAAACTACAGAATCGATTTAAAGTGCTTCTACTAGTCTATAAATCACTCAGTGGTATGGGGCCTAAGTACATGTTGGATCTCCTTCCAGTATACACACCTAGCAGGGCTCTCAGATCCCTAGACAGCAGTCAGCTGGTAGAACCTCGGGTCAGAACCAAACAGGGTGAAGCTGCTTTTAGTCATTATGCTGCACATAGATGGAATCAGCTCCCTTATGACCTCAAACAGGCCCCAACTCTAGTAACTTTTAAATTAAAATTAAAAACTCTCATGTATTCATTAGCCTATGACTGAATGTTTCTTATGCTGCTCCTTCTGCACTGTAATACACAGTACCAGTGTGTGTGTTGTTCTGTGTGACCTGCGTTAACGCTCTTGTTACTTTAATTACACAAAATATGTTGTATAAATTAGGCTTTAACCTGCAAAACGTAGACGAGATCCGGTTACACCTTTGTTGCTTCAGCTGCATGACGTCTAGGCGGCACTAATTAAAACTCAAACAACTTATTCACAATAAAGACATGTTAACTGAAGAGTGTAAATGTTATTCTTGAACCACTTTAGATTATTTTATCGTGTTATTCTAATGCTTTGTCTTTGTTGGTTTTTAAGTGGATTTTATGATGCTTTCAAGAGTTTTCAGCTGATCAGAACCAAAGCGTTGGATCTTTAATCTCATGAGTTCTTCTGAAGCAGCATCTTAATCAGCTCTCCTGCTTTGTTTCTATTGCAGCTGTTAGCTAAACACGGCTAAAGAAAACCTGCTACCACTTCAGGATCATCCATCAGCTGGGACTGGTTCATCGTGTTTACTTCACCATCTGGAGCTGGACAGCATGGATACAGGTACTGCTACACAAATACCAACTACCATACCATACCATTTTATTTATAGAGCGCTTTTAACACGGCATTACAACCGACCAAAGCGCTTCACGTGAAAAAGAAATAAAAATACAAAATAAAAATAAAAAACACAAGCTAAAATAGTCCTGTGCTTCATAAAAATAATTAAAACAATTAAAAAGAACGACGAACTAAAACCAATAAAACAGAGTAAAACCATAATATAAAATACACAGATTTATAATTGAACAAACAAGGTGGAAAAACTTAAAGGTGTCCAAGAATGCAATTAATCAACAAATTGAGCCTCCAAAAAGAATAAGAAATTTGTTTTTTGGCTTTCATCTGTCCCAGAAGCCCTGATACAGGCCATTCTAACCCCTCTTACTCAGGCCTTCAGTGAAAAGAGCTGTTGACCCCTCCCACTCGGCCAGGACATGCTGATTGGTTGGTTTCCCCAGAAGGCCTCAGACACATGCAGGTTTGAGGAGGCGTGGCTCCCCCTTATGACGTGTTAAGGAAGGCTTTCTCAGAACAGGAGGTTTTCTCTCGCCTGCCTGACTGTTCAAAGATTTGATGGTGCTTGATTCTATGGACATGACTGTAGCGTGTATGAATGAATGACTTATTTTCTGATTTTATGGTTTTATTGTCTCTTGGTTTTAATTTTTAGTCTTTTATGTTGCTTTTAGTATTTATTTGTTTTTACTTACATTTTTTTTTGCTATCTATTAACTTGTATTTTCTTGTTATTTTAATCTGACCTACGTGTTTTATCGCTGTTTTATTTTATGTTCAGAACTTTGGTCAGCTGTCATGCTGTGGATAAATGTGCTATATAAATAAATTTGGATTGGATTGGAAGAAGCAGAATTTTGAAATTGATCCTGAACTGAATGGGCAACCAGTGGAGTGATTTAAGAATGGGTGTAATGTGCTGTCTTCTGTCAGCTCCAGTCAGGAACCTTGCTGCTGAGTTCTGGATGAGCTGAAGTCTGGACAGAGCAGCTTTACTGATGCCATACAAGCAGGAGTTGGAGTAATCTAGCTGGGAAGTAATGAAGGCGTGAATCACTGATTCTAGAAGACGGACACTCAGGATGGGCTTTAATACAGTTTAACTACAGTTCTCCCTAGCGACCACATGTGATTGGCTGTTTAGCTGCACTTCAGTGCTGCTTTTTATTGTGCCCCAAGAGTGAGTCTGCTGGTGGGAATTCACAATTAAATTTTTGTTTTCTAATTTATTTCATTTTATTCATTAAAATCAATATACAAAAGCTAAATTTCTAAAACCAAAATGAAAAGGGGACAGAAAGAAGAAAAAACTTATGTTATCTGCCCCTTTTAACAAAAAACAATTCAACAAAACAATATAATTAATAACATCTATCAATAACTGATAATAATAATGATAACAATATCTATCCATAACTGATAACAATAGTAATAACTATCAATAACTGATAATAATAATGAGAACAACAATAATATCTATCAATAACGGATTTATAATAAGTTATTCTGAACAATCCCCATGACCCTCAAACACCGTCAACCTCTGACTTATATTTTGATAATACCATTTCCTTATACCTAATTTTAAATTGATGAATATTTGAACATTGCTTTAGCTGTGGCCCTAGTTGATTCCAAAGTTTAACTCCATATATAGATATACACATTAGGGATGGAGAGATTCACCGATCTGAGCCGGTGGTTCGTTCATGACGTTAGCGATGCGACTGCACCGGTAGCTTCAGTGCGCACCGGTTATAACTGACGGCTGTATCGCAATGTATCTTCCCGTACGTGTCTCTCATCGGTTAAAACCATGGTTACATCGATTACTTCATTGTTTTCCTGCTATGTCCTCGTTTTTTGAGGCGCATTGAACGCACCGTCCTTCTCTTTTAGCGGAGGCCAGGTGGTGCGCAGCCGCAGTTAGAAAAACCATCGTGGGACAATATTAACCGACGTACGTGCTTCCTGTCTTGTCAAAATAAAACTTTCTAAAGTCCGTGTGACCGGTTTCTGCAGCAGCGTATTCTTCCGAGCATTCTTGTTGGTCTACGCAACTAAAGCTTTGTGTGAGGTAATTTAAGATAATTCCTTATTATTGTAACATTTGTGCAGAACTAAACAACAGACAGAATGACATTTTAGTTCAGAGAAGTTCAATAAACAGCTGCGATAAACTCACATCTCAGCCTGGACTTTTCTCTTAAAGGAACAGTAACATTAGGCTACAACAGCTTTTAATATTGCCACATATGGATCATTACCATATTTAGAAGTGTTTTCAAATTTTTACTGTTTCATAATAATTCCAAATAATTGAAAAATGATGAACTCTAATAATTTTCTGATTCTGTTGGTTTATTTTTCTGTCTAAACCTAGTGTCAACCCCCTTATTTCAAGTATTGTAGCAATAATGTTATGTATAATATGTAAAATATCACTGATGAAGTGCATTGTCTTTTAATGTTGAATTTATTGATTAATCAAAAACAATAGAGGATCAAATACATCCTTCACAGAGGAGAGGGAAAATCATTTTGATATTTAAAAATCAGATGTGGGCTGGAAAATCTTTTTAATGTGTTGAATCGTTTAAAATAGCATCATGAAATGTATCGAATCGAAAATCGTTTTCAAATCATTAAAGAATCGTCAGCAGGGATGAATCGTATCGAATCGTATCGCCAGAGGGTTTACCGTATCGTTAATGTATCGTATCGCCAGTAGCGTATCGAGATACGTATCGAATCGGCCTCAGTGGTGGAGATTCACATCCCTAATACACATGCTTTTTCTTGTGGTTCTTACTGCCTGAACTTTAAAATTACCTTCTCCTCTTAAGTTATAACTCCCTTTTCTTTGTGAAAAAAGCTTCTGAATGTTTTTAGGAAGTATACCTATACTGGCTTTGAATAACAATTGAGCGTTGGCAAAATCCACCAAGTCAAAGAATTTTAGGAGTTTGGAATGCAGAAATAAATTATTTGTGTGAACCCGAAATCATACCTTATGAATAATTCTTACTGCATGTTTTTGGAGTATGAAGAGGGTTTTTAATGAACTTTTATAGTTGTTTCCCCATACTTCTATACAGTAAGTAATAAGAAGATAGTTGGTGAAAATGATTTAAGCAAAACTGACACATGGATAATAAATACATATACATACATACATACATACATACATACATACATACATACATACATACATACATACATACATACATGAGACGTGGACAAAATAGTTGGTACCCTTCGGTCAATGAAAGAAAAACCCACAATGGTCACAGAAATCTCTTGAATCTGACGAAAGTAATGATGAATAAAAATGTAACCAATGAAAGTCAGACATTGGCTGTGTCCAAATCCAGGGGTTGCGTAGCCTAGTGAACTAGACCAATTCTTGCTTTGCAGAGTTTGGTCTAGGCACGACTAGTTTATTCAAATCTGACTGTACAAAAAGTAAAAGCCTGAAGTGGTTGTGTTTTTAGGCATTTCCGATTCTCATTAGGCCTGTAATGTGTTTTTGTATTCTTGTTCGTCATTACAGTTCATAAAATTGGTAAATCATAAATCATAAAATAAATTTTACAATTAACCGTGAATAATATTTTGTCATAGATTTTCTTTAAGCAGTTGCTAGGTGACAGGAGTAGGGGCGGGACTTTTATTTAAGGCTAGAACGTCCACATTCACAGCTGTTCTAAGTGGTCATGGAAGAACACGTTCTCCTGAGACCAATGAGGACGGGTACTCATAAGCATGCAATCCCTGGATTTGGACACAGCCAGAGCTTTTCAACCATGCTTCAACAGAAATATTAAAAAAATAAACTCCTGAAGTTTTTTCTTTCATTAACCGAAGGGTACCAACAAATTTGTCCATGTCAGGACAGTGTATGGCAGACTGTCCTGTTGATTGACATCCATAGCGGAGAGTGCGTCATAAAACAACTGTAGATTCCACCTCATAACTGAGTTCTGTCTATGGGTCGTGGCCAGACTATATTCACATACATAGGATGACTTGCCAGGCTAGTAACACGCTGCATTTTCTAATCATGAACGGAAACGGCGTAATAACAACGGAGAAAGTTATTCATTTGATTACACGTTACTGAAAAAACTACCTCCATTTAGTAACATCGCTGTTATTTCCATCACTGTGAATGATAACCCAGTGTCACGGTCATGGCCTGTACCCTTTTGGATAAAAAAAAAACATGCATGGACTTTACTTCTTTTCCTTTATTTTAAAGTCACATATATAATTAGGAATCCTCAATCCAATTTAGATTTAATCATCAAACTGCTTAATCCCTTTAACCGTGTACACGGACAAACAACACCGACATAAATATACCTACCCATACAATCACATGTATGAAACACACTTATTTGTTCTTATACGTTAACACTTTCTCAATCAAATGCACAATTGTAATCTCACTAACCTAAAGCATTAACACAACTGTTATATGTGTGAATATAAAGTTACAGAGGTCAGTAATTCACATCATGTGTTTCTGTGTTTCCTACAGATGTTCAACAGGTTGCGCTGGTTAAAGAAGAATCTCCTGAAGATCAGAGTGCTGGTGTGGACCAGCAGGACCCAGAACACCTCAACATAAAGGAGGAGCTCTGGATCAGTCTGGAGGGAGAGCAGCTCCATTTGAAGGAGGAGACGGGTGCTGCCAGGTTTCCATTAACTGCAGTTTCTATAAAGAGTGAGGATGATGAAGAGAAGCCTCTGTTCTCACAGCTTCATCAGCAGCAGATAGAAGATCGAGATGTTCCAACCAGCAGCTCAGCTGACCAGTTGACAGGAGAAACTGGCAGGAACTCAGGTCTGAACCCCCATGAACAGACATCTGATTCTTCAGAGACTGAAGTTAGTGAAGATGATGAAGAGGATGATGTGATTCTAGACTCTGAGCTATCAGACTCTGGACCTGAAACTGGAGACAGAGACAATGACTGGAATGAGAGCAGGTCTTCTGAATCAAATGTTAGAAGAACTTCCAGCAAATCCTTTAGCTGCCATGAGTGTGGTAAACAGTTTCTCCATAACTGGTCTCTCCAGAGACACACGAGAGTGACAAGTCATTCAGCATCAAGGTCTTCAGGCTGTTTGGTTAATAAGAAATGTGTTGGAGTGAAGCAACATGTAGACTCATGCAGGAAAGTCCAGACAGAACTAAAATCATTTAGTTGTGGTGAATGTGGAAAAATATTTAACAGAAAATCAAATTTAAACATTCACATGAGAATCCACACAGGAGAGAAACCTTTTGCCTGTGAGCTCTGTGGACAAAGATTTAGTCACCAGGCACATGTAAGCAGACACATGAAAGTCCACACAGGACTGAAGCCTTTTGCTTGTGAGCTCTGTGGACATAGATTTAACCTAAAATCAAATTTAAACAGACACATGGGAGTCCACACAGAACTAAAACCTTTTGCTTGTGACCTCTGTGGAAAAAGATTTAGCTCTAAGTCAACTTTATACACACACACACAAGTGTCCACAATGGACATAAGCCTTTTGTCTGTGAGCTCTGCGGACAAAGATTTAGCCAAAAGGGAAGTTTAAACAAACACATGAGTGTCCACACTGGACAAAAGCCTTTTGCTTGTGAGCTCTGTGGACAAAGATTTCGCCTAAAGATATGTTTAAACAGACACATAAGTGTCCACACAGGACATAAGCCTTTTGTCTGTGAGCTTTGTGGGAAAAGATTTAGCCGTAATTCAACTTTATACGCTCATACGAATGTCCACACAGGACAGAAGCCTTTTGTCTGTGAGCTCTGTGGAAAAAGATTTCACCGTAAGTCAAATTTATACTCGCACACGAGTGTCCACACTATTAATGCACGGTATGAACGGTATACAGTTGATATGATTTGAATTTTAGCCACTGGTAGACATTTTGTTCTCTACTAGCCAACCGTGATTGCGCATGCATTTTGACCAGATGCATCTCCTTTAGATGAAAGCAGCATTCTGCTGCTGCGGCGCAGACCGCTTGGATGAAGACATGCATGCCCATAAAGACGACAGGGCTATGTTGGTTAAACAAATTCGGTTTGGGCTTAAGAAGTTGGATGGTGAGCAGAAAAGTAAAGTTTAACTCCATATATAGATATACACATGCTTTTTCTTGTGGTTCTTACTGCCTGAACTTATCTGCATTAATAGCTCATTAACACAAATTCCCTTAAATGCTGTTTGTTTTTTTATGCACAATTAACACTCTCCCCTACTTCACACTGGAAGCATCAGCAGTGCGGAATGGCAGCAGAATGTCACTGCTTCAAATAAAACCCATTATACTCTATGGGGTTGATTCAAACTGTCTGCGATGCGAAAATTTTCAGCCTCGCACCGCGTCGCTAAAGATAGGATCGGGTTTGTTTTTTTGCATCGAGCCGCTTCTGGGACATGTCAATTTCCACAGTTAACATAAGGCTAGACAGAAAATCACACATGGTTTCAGTGTAAAACGTCTGGTAGGTTTCAAAATAAAGTCTATTGCAGTGATTTGTTTGATATGTGATTTCATATCTATGTAGATTATGTTTATATGTGTGACCCCACAGCTTATTTACTCCCAGCATCTTTTGAGAAGCGCAACAGTGTGTTATAGCTTCTGTTTAGTGCTGTAACTGAATGGGCATCTGTTTCAACCATGGGTGAAACTCTGGCTGCAAAAAGTGAAGCCAACACAGAGTGACAAAAATTGTAGTTCCCCCCTGATCCACTAGGGGCTGGCTCCAGAAAGGAGCAAATTCCCATTAACTCCAATGTAAAAAATACCAAATTCACAGCAGAAATAAAAGATGTTTACAGCCTGGTTCAAAAAAGAATGTTTAGTTCATTAAGTTTACTCTCGTGAAAACCCTGAAGGGGTTTGTAATTCATCCATTAACTTATTAAAGCTTGAAATCTTGGGTGTTTCTCAATCTCAAGGAACCTCGCCTTGCCTTGCCAGGCCAGACGCCTTGCTTCCGAGGACACTGTCCTTCCTTGGTCAAAGAAAACGATTAAATGAAACAGACTTGTCCCGCGTGACCACGACCGGCCAGAGCCCACCCCCTGCTTACGTGCCCTGTTGATGTCCCTCCCATCATAGTAATGTGAAGTTTTAATATCAAGCCTTTTCTTATTTAATTGTGTATATATTGGTTAAATAAAATGTGAGTCAGTACCTGCTAGCCACCAAAGCTGCAACTACTAAACAACTGACCAACCATATATAACTGCTTTGGATTTAAAAAAAAACATTTTACATATAAGCCCAATAGCTACAATTAGTTGACTTACATTTAAACTGGAAATTTGCCCTCGAAGTAGCTGCTGCCTAACCTGGCAAGCCATCATATATATGTGAATATATAAACTTTGCAAAGCAAGAATTTGGTCTAGCTCACTAGGCTAGCTGCTGCCGGCTCCTGATCAGATATGTCTGAAAATACCGCGCTGCATTCTAGGAAATGACTGACCGCATAAAAGAACAATTGAAAGAATTGAAGAATCAAATGATTGCACCTTTCAAGGTAAAACTCACGGGGAACTTCATAAGCAGGTAAAGAAGCTAAAGCAGTGGATCAACAGATGCTAGGGCAGGGGTCTGCACTGTTTACAATCCAAACAGCTGTTTTTCTCCCTCAGTCCACCAGAATAAATCTTGTTTAAAGCCACAACAGTTACAGGAACTTTGGTAAAATGACAGTTTATCATTTTTGAGAAATACCTATGGAACTTTATATTTTAATTTATCTGATTAAATAATTAAAAAAAATTAAAACAGCTGTTATGATCAGTCACTCTGTACTAGAGTAGCCTTTTTACCAAATACTTTTTACTCTTACTTGAGTTTTGGTGACTACTTCTACTTAAGTTAAACTATTTACATGAAGATAAAGTGTAATCTCAGGCTACTCTATGCACCTATGACAATCAGAATATTATATAAGAATGATATGTTTTAATGTGGTTTTACTGAGGAGGTGACATCAGGTGGTAAACGTTGTTCCACTTTAGAGAAATAAATCAATTACATTTTAGGGATTTTGAGTGTGTAGTTTTAAGTGTTCATTAGTTTCTAAAACATCTTTGTTAAAAAAAGCTGCTTTCAGACTGTGGTGCTGTGCCTTTAAGAAGGGGGCGTGGCTAGCATCTTACGGTGCTGGTCAAAAGGAGAGACAAAGGTAAAGTAGAAGCTGCCGAGTGACTGATGGAGTAGCGTGTAGTTTTGAAGGTTTAGGTAGCAGTATGTAAGGTTTTCCGAAGTTTGTGCGTAAAATCAAAGTAAGTTGTGTTTGCATTACATTAATGTCACTTATTTTAGGGGTTTTCATCATCACACACAACATAGCGAGAGTCTTTGAGACGGCGCAGTCGGAGGAGGGAAAGGAAGCAGAGGAGGGGGCTCTGTGTTTATGTGCATGAGAACTGGTGCAACAGGACAATTATAGACCATGTTCCCTGTCCTGACCTCGAGTACATGTCTGTAAGATGCCGGCCTTTCTCTACCAAGAAAGCTAACAGTAGTGATTGTTATACATTCCATCCCACACCAATGTAAACACTGCGCTCTCTCTGCTGCTGAACTCCACAGCAGCGGGCCCAGCCTGATGGTGCTATCATTCAGGTGACTTTAATAAGGCCGACCTAAAGACAGTACTCCAGAAATTCTATCAACATATCAAGTGTTTTTCCAGAGGAGAGAGAACTGGATCAGGTTGACTCCAACATTAAAGCTGCAATAGCAAATTTGGAAAACACATTAGTTTAAAACATAATTTTCATGCCTCTTAACAACGATCTAACATAGTATAGCTAAAAATATGTTGAGATTTAAAAAATCGAAAAAATTACAAGTTTTTCTCTCGAATTTGTCTTAAAACCTCTGCCAATAACACATTTAAGACCTAAGGCTATGGCGAGCCAGCCAGGAGGTAATTCAAATTCAACACTTTATTCCTAACTATTGGACCGTCTGGTTGTTGGTCTCACCGAACCACCGCGCTTCCCTGGGTCCTCTACTCATTCCACACTCACGTATTTAGCAACAGAACACCACTGGTGTGAGAGGTTCTCCGCTCAATAATATCAGAGAAGGAGAAACAGCCAGCTGCTACCACTTTAACTTTAGCAGAGTTGGAGTTCTAACCGGACCCACAACCGTTTATAGCAATATCCCATCAGCATGGTAAAGAAACTAGATTCAGCATCATGATTAAAGTGAAGTATGCTTTCTTAGTCACTTTAATAAGAATTTTGATTGGTCTGTTTGTCTGTCCAGAACTCCCACAGCAGCTCTGGAACCAGGAGAGAACCTCCAGTTTGGACCAGGAACAACCAGAACCTTTACGAGAGGGACCAGAACTCCTCACAGAGGTCAGAGGCCATCTTCATGTGAAATCTGTGGAAAATCTTTCCGTAACAAGTGTTTCTAGAACTCACACAGGTGAGAAGGTGAGAAGTCTTCAGCATGTTTGATCTGTGGGAGGACATTCAGCCTGGAATCCTCTTTTTCTCACTTTAGTTTTTATCAACACATAAATTATGATGCAAACGTCTAGGGGTGTCAAATTATCACTTTAGTTGTGAATAATTAGCCTAATTACAGTCGTAATTACTGCATTATGTTTTTAATTGCATTAATCTCATTTTTAATCTATAGCTTTACTGTTTCTGCAGGCAGGAGGACGGACGGGTGAAGTGAGTTTTATTTTATTTTCTGATTATTAGAGATTGGCAAAAGAACACAGCAATGTTCCCCTTGCTGGTCAAACGTAAAGGCTGCATCAGAACATGGGATTAGTCTCAAAACCAGCAGAATGTTAACTCATTAACTGCCAGCAGTTTTCTGATCAGAAAGCCCCTGACTGCCAGCATTTTTGAGCGTTTTTACTGTTTTTTGAAGAGTCACAGAACATTGTGCTCTATGATCATGTAAATGCCAAAACTACCAAAAGAAAGAGTAGACTCACTTCTTACATCAGGAAGAATCGCTGTATTTCTAGCGTTATCCGTACTTTCACAATCTGGTTCCCAAGCGCTGCTGCAGAAGCATTTCCTGTTCGGCGCATCGTTTTTTTCACAGCAGCAGCCCAAAACAAACTCGTAATCCATTGATTTTCCGCTTCCTGATCACGTGATGTGTGACATACACGGATGAAGATCCGCTTTAGACACGTGATGTTTGTTCTCACGGTGCGGGGGCTCGCTCCAACGCCCGCCTTGTAAAAAAAGGGAAATGACGACTATAGTCGTCAATGGCAGTGAATGAGTTAATGACTGGACTGCTTCTGTTCAAGTCTGTTAAACACAATAAACTCAATAAAGTCACTTTTATTTGTTATTTATCAATATCTGCTACAATAGTGTCATGAGTTTTAAATAAAATACTACATGATGATGGTTTTTCTCAGCAATTTTAGGGGAGATTAAAAGAGATTATTAGATTAAATAATGACAGATCAAAAATATTTGCTTCTCAAGTTTTCTAATCTCATGACAGCACTACACCAGCTCCGGTGGCCTAGTGGTAGAGTGTCCGCCCCGGGACTGGGAGATCGGGGTTAGATTCCCGGTCGAGTCATACTAAAGACCTTGAAAAAATGGGACCCAATGCCTCCTCGCTTGACACTCAGCACTAAGAGGTTGGATTGGGGTGTGATGCTTTCATTGTCTGTAGCTTTTAATATTTATGCACACCAGTGTTCCTCTTGTCTCCCTCGACAAGAGATTTTATCTCAAAGAACTTTCAGGTAGAAGAAAGGTTGAAAAAGGTTCTCAGCTGATCAGAACCAAAGCGTTGGATCTTTAATCTCATGAGTTCTTCTGAAGGAGCATCTTAATCAGCTCTCCTGCTTTGTTTCTATTGCAGCTGTTAGCTAAACACAGCTAAAGAAAACCTGCTACCACTTCAGGATCATCCATCAGCTGGGACTGATTCATCGTGTTTACGTCACCATCTGGAGCTGGACAGCATGGATACAGGTACTGCTGCACAACTACTAACTACAGTTCTTGCTAGCGACCAAATGTGATTGGCTGTTTAGCTGCACTTCAGGGCTGCTTTTTATTGTGCCCCATAAGTGAGACTGCTGGTGGGAATTCACTGTTTAATGAGAAGACAACTGGTGAAAATGATTTGCAAATAATTGATATTGTATGTATTTGACACATTAATAATAAATACATCTATATAAATTATGGCTGTCGAAGTTAACCTGTTATTATAACGTTAACACATTCAGTAATCAACACAGACAAATATAATATCACAGGTGTAGTGGTTAGAGCACCTGCCTCGCATGCTGTTTTACACCGGTTCGACTCCCGATCTCAGCAGTTCCTTTTTTTAAGCTACACTTGCCAGTATTATGTTTTCATTCCTTTATTGGTAAACTGTTTAAAATATAAGGACTAATCTTGTTTGTTTTTTTTTTACTTTGTTTATTTTAGCCAGTAGGCTTGGGCAGTATTACAGTAATAACGTATAGCTGGTGTTTAAAAATAGCAAGTTAATAATAAGTTAATATTATGTGCGTTATGTTGTTTTAGTAATAAAGTTTGGCATTCAGTTTCGGAATGGTGAAGGTCCAAGCCAACAGTTTGGTAATTCCACTTAAGGCTGACGTCATAATTTTTAATTACCCACGGTAATACCGTACACCGTGGTAAAATGTGGAGGAAGTTGGATGGTATCAAAATTTGGATACTTCCCAAGCCTGTTAGTCAGTGTGAGTCCGTGTGAGGTGAGCAGAGTAAATCAACTAAAAAGCTGCTTGGAAATGACCAAACTCAAAGATCTTTAGAGACGAAATATTTTGCAGAAAATAATCAATAAAACTAAAATATAAAAAAAGTAAATCTGCTTCAGCTGGCTAAACAAATTACTGCCAACACTGGGAGTCGAACCGGTGTCAGGAGGACATGGCAAAACAAGATTAAAGGCAGACGCTTTAGCTGCTAGACCACCATAGCCAATACAACAGCAGACTTGCCTATAAGACGCTGTTGTAGGCGCGTTTGGTCAGAGTGGGCGCGGGCGGAGCTTCACTGAAACAAACAGTTTCATTTCTGGGTACAAATTCAGGCTGATGAAAATAACTCATTTTAAGATAAAATTACATCTCTATAGTGCCAACGGTAATATTTTACCTTTGCTCGCAAAAGTTTAAAATAGCATGATCTGGCCCCCTTAACATTTTAGTTTGTCTGTTTTCCCTAATTCCAACAAAAAACACGGCCATAAACTATATTGATCTGTGCTTCCATAATCCATCCAGAATCTTCTTTTGTTTTTTTTTACATAAAAATTACGACTTAACCAGAAGACGTAATTCTTTCAAAATAAAAGTCTGTACTTAATAATACTAAGTTAAACTGATATTAAAGATATTGGCCAGAGGCAAATTTCCTTTGAATCACATGTGTAAAAATGTATTAAAACCTCAAGTCAATTTCTTTTTGGGATTTTCACGGCTGGATTTTTAAGAAAATCCAGTGTTTGTAATCGGCGCGGAAAAAAAAACAGAGGAGGGCTTCCGGTCTGAGGTTAAGCCGGCGATGACGTTTCACAAGGAGCTCCTCAGACAACTATAGTGTAAAACAGTGCTGCAGGTCTGTATTTCTGCGTTAGCTTTATAGCACACAACAATGTTTCATCAGTCAGATGTAGCTTCTGAAACCTCTGCTAGTCGGTCAGATGGTTTTTCTCTGGATTACGACGAGGAGAACGGATATCGGAGAGCCGGAGGAGTTCAACCGGAGTTGACTCCTAACACAGCAAGCTGGATAACTGAAGGTGCACACACGTTTGATACTGTTAACTCAGAAGACTCGTGAGCTGATCTGGACACCGCTGGTGAAACTATTCTGGAGGAGGAGGATGAACGTCTTCAGAACTAAAATCGGTACAGTTTATTTACTTTAATTGAATATTTAATTCCTGTGTTCGAAGCTGCAACCGGGACCTCTCAGCTGATGAGATAGCTTTATCATTCTGTCCCAATATAATTCAAAAATCTACAGAAAAATAAAACAATGTGATCCCAGTTTTACCGCTGCGTGTGTATATATTAATATAACTCTGGAAAAAAATTAATTGATAGCTTACAGGGGTGGAAATTAACTACACAACCAACCAACCGGCCAGCCGGGCCGGTAACTCAGAAAGTTACCAGCCCCGCTGAGAATCTACTGGCCCCGCAGGTCATCTGCTAAAACGAGTAAAAATCACAACTGAACCACCGTTTTAAACATAATAAACTTTTATTATGTTCATATTTTCAATCTGCACTGTGTTAGTCTCTGGCACCATAGTGTTGCAGGCTGAATACTTGGCTAGTGGTGGACTAGTGGTTTGGTTCCAGATACTACTCCACCTCAAAGTTCTTCTGAAGCTCGTCCTCATACTTCTTGCTCCTCATGGAGAGCAAGCGGGCCTGACCCACACACAATAACAAATAACTTTGCTCTCTCTTTATTTTGTAGAACACTTAGTGCAACCTTTTTCAGCTTAATGCTCATTAAATACAAACAACATTTAACTCAAGACTCATTTAATACAGTTATATCCTATAAAATCTATAACGTCAAAGATTTTTTAACTGAATGATTCTGACTATGTAGATTGAACATTTTACATATTCAGTTAGAATGTTCTCATGGATGTATGGAATGTTAATTTCTACTAGGAACAATAGAATTATAGATATCTGGAATACATATCCAGTCTGCTTAATATATGTTAAAAAGGCCACCTTAGGTTTTTAGGGATTCTGAAACTTAATTCCTACTATTGCCGTTGTTATTATGGATATCCTGAATTACAATTTCTACTAGTAACAGCATAGTTGTTGATGTCATCATTTGCAATTTTAACTAATAAGAACACAATTAGAACTATAATCAATGAAAGCATTGCTAAAAAGGAATTACAGAGAGGTCCGATATCTGATTAAATGTGAAAACGGCTTGCCATAAACAAGCTCACTCGCTGCATGTCCTGCTTTCACTCATTTCCTCAACTTTCTGAAGCGCTGTTTATTTTTATTTACTCCTCATTTACAGATTTGTCTCCATCAATATTTCAGGTCCCATCACGTTAATGTAATAATTGTCCCAGGAATTTTGCGCGCGCCACCTCCCTTCCTGCTTTACAGCGATCGGAGGTACGTGTGTGCGGCGCTGTGCATTCAGGCTGGAGGCACGCGCGCGTGTGTTCATTTTTGCCGTTTGCATCATCTTTGAATTTTACAGGGAAGCCAAAATTTTCCCATAAATGCGACTTAAACGATGCCGGTGTTTTTTTGAGTTCCTCTCCTCCTCCACTAGTCATGACACGCTGTGCTTTTCTCGTTTGGATTGAACAGGTGGCGCAGCGCCTCGGTCCTCCACGTGACCGATCCGCGGGCCACGTGCGTGCCAAACCATAGAGAGAGATCCGTGCGGATCACGGATCAGTGATGATCCGTTGCATCCCTACTTCCTACAGGGCGCGGTCATGATGTATCCCAAACGCGCGAACACAGGGGTAGGTGAACGCTGGTATGTAAATGACAGACAAAGCTTGGGTGCCACCCGAGCGGTAATTTGTCAATTATTTGCCGCCCGACGAGAAAATGTACCGCCAATGGCGCTCGAACGGTTCAAGTTTCCACACCTGGCTTACGAGAATAACATTTCCTGACGCTGCGGCCCCGTTAACTCGCAGCTGCCGCTAGTTAACTCTGTGCGGTAGCTCGTTAACTCGGCTCGTTGTTGTGTTGGCTGTAATTCAAGATGGCACGAAGGTACTGGTCTCAGGATGATCTGTTGTTAAAATACTTGGATCATCTTTTAAGATCCAACCTCTGTGTGTGTCGTAGCTTTCCCAAATGACCTATTTTTTCCTTACCAGAGCTAACACTGTTAAGGCTAATTTATACTTGTCCGTCTGCGTCAGTACGGAGACACGCAGCGCCATTTTGCGTCGACGCAAGGGCTCTCGGACGGGCTCGCGGAGGGTGACGGAGACATGCCCCCAAAAATAACTGTCAGTCGAGAGCAATGGAGAGCGCAAGCTTGTGATTGGTCAGGACGCCGCTTCTCTGAAATACGTCACCAGCAGCACCGCCACTGCCGACTCAAAAAATAAAGAGCGCTGAAGATATTTAGCGGGAGACATGGAGCAGATTGAAGAACGCCTCGCTGAAAAAGTTCGAAAATATGAAAGTTTATTCACTCGTGACTGAAGGAGCACAAAGATACACAGCGAGCGATTTATTCGTGGACGGAAATGACGAGAAACGTGGGTTTAGAGGTGCTGACCGCATGAAGAGGTGGAGGAGAATGAGGGACAAATTCGTCCGTGTTAAAAACTCTAAAATACATTAAAACAAGGTAAACACAGTAGTAAATACACTATCGTAGACCGGATACGTGGCTGTAATGGTGGCAGGATACCCCAGAAATGTGCTACGCCCTCTGCTGTCCAGGCGGGGGGTTGCTTTGCAACATCCCCCAGCCAACAGAGAAGTAGAAACGTAAAACGCCTCCATCAACGCTAATGCGTCTCTAGCCCGCGGAGCTCACAGAGAAGTTTAACTCAGCCTTTAGCCATGCGGGTACCATCATGCTAACGGGACTTAAGGAGTCCAAAAGGACCGGTAGTGATTCCAGATGGATTTATAGTTGGAATATGTAGATTATTATTTTAGGTCAAACCTCTGTGAACAGCCCTGACCAGCCCCTGCAGTCTGTGCATCAGCTGTGCTGTAATGGTCACGCAGGTCTGAAGCTAGCGTTGTGCTTACAGCTCGCTACGATTCTCCTCACAAACAGTAAATGAATGTAATGTTGCTACATTAGTTAGAAAAATGCGTGTAGGACTGACATATGGCTCAGACTTTTGCTGCAGCTGTAAACGTGATTATCTGTAAGCACTGAGAGCACAAAGTAAAGCAAAATACAACTAATATGCTAGTAAGTAGCAGGAGCTGTGCCTTCTTACACGTATTTGATTGATGTGTGCAGAACCAGCGCTTTTCAGTGTTTAGAGGACAGAATTTTGATTTTCTACAATGATTTATGACAAAACTGCTGAACAAAATGAAAAACTGAACCCAGTTTATTTTTTTATAAATGCTAAAGTGTAGTTAAACTGATGTTTTACAATTTTCATGCTGAGTCTGGCCAATTCCATTAATTTTACCTACTGAGCATGAATATATATATATATATATATATATATATATATATATATATATATATATATATATATATATATATATATATATATATATATATATATACACACACACACACACTGCTCACAAAAATTAAAGGAACACTTTAAAGAAACACATTAGATACATCAGATCTCAATATGAAGTTGGATATCTATACAAATAACGACAGGGCAATGTCTTAGGAACAAAAGGATGCCAAGTCTTTTAATGAAAATAAAAGTTTTCAGCCTACAGAGGGCTCAATTGTGTAGACACCCTAAAATCAGAGTGAAATGAAGATGTGGCAGGCTAGTCCATTATTTCAAAAACTTAATTTCTGCAACTCAAAATGCTTTTCAGTATCTTGTGTGGCCCCCACGAGCTTGTGTGCATGCTTGACAACGTCGGGGCATGCTCCTAATGAGACAACGGATGGTGTCTTGTGGCATTTCCTCCCAGATCTGTGTGAGGGCATCCCTGAGCTCTTGTACAGTCTGAGGAGCAACCTGGCACCGCCTAATGGACCCAAACATAATGTCCCACAGATGTTCTATTGGGTTTAAGTCAGGGGATCGTGAAGGCCATTCAATTGTTTCAATTCCTTCATCCTCCAGGTACTGCTTGCATACTCTTGCCACATGAGGCCGGGCATTGTCGTGCATTAGGAGAAAACCAGGACCTACTGCATCAGCGTAGGGTCTGACAAAGGGTTCAAGGATTTCATCTCGATACCTTATGGCAGTCAGCGCACCATTTCCTAGGCAGTAGAGGTCTGTGCGTCCCTCCATAGATATGCCTCCCCAGACCATCACTGACCCACCACCAAACCTGTCATGTTGAACGATGTTGCAGGCAGCATAACGTTCTCCTTGTCTTCTCCAGACTCTTTCACGTCTATCACAGGTGCTCAGGGTGAACCTGCTCTCGTCTGTAAAAAGTACAGGGCGCCAGTGGCGGACTTGCCAATTCTGGTGTTCTTGAGCAAATGCCAGTTGAGCTCTACGGTGCTGGGCAGTGAGCACAGGGCCCACTACAGGACGTCGGACCCTCAGGCCATCTTCATGAAGTCTGTTCCTGATTGCTTGGGTAGAGACATTCACACCAGTGGCCCTCTGGAGGTCATTCTGTAGGGCACGAGCAGTGTTCAGCCTATTCCGCCTTGCACAAAGGAGCAGGTATCGGTCCTGCTGATGGGTTGTGGACCTTCTACGGCCCTGTCCAGCTCTCCGAGAATAACCGCCAGTCTCCTGAAATCTCCTCCATGTTCTGGAGATTGTGCTGGGAGACACATTAAACCTTCTTGCTGCAGCACGTGTGGATGTGCCATCCTGGAGAAGTCGGACAACCTGTGCAACTTCTGTAGGGTTAAGGAATCGCCTCATGCTGCCAGTAGAGATAATTACTCAAGCCAAAACTAGCACAAGTGGAAAACCAGCCAAAAAAGATCAAGAGGGAGACACTTGAAATGACCTCCATATGTTAAACCAGTCCTGTTTTGAGGGTTTTGTAATTGTTGCCACTTTAGTGCACCTGTCGTTAAGTCCATGAACACCAATACAGCTGAAAGTGATTAACAATGCCCTCAGCTGCTTAATCAACCAGAAAATTATCAGACAGGTTTCATTGATTTCATGCCAGGCCCAATAAAAAAGTGTTCCTTTAATTTTTGTATATATATATTTTAGGGGTGGGAATTTTACGCGTTAATTATGATTGATTAATTAGAAAAAAATAATGCCTTAAAAAATTAACGCATTTAACCCTTTAAACCCGAGGGTCCCCCAATTGGGGGATGTTGAAGTTTAGCAGCAAAATCCATGCCCTAATTACCAATAAAGTCAAGCTGCACCTCTAAAGAAAGCTCAGAACCTTGGCTACAAGTCCATGTAAACCTTTTTTAAAACTATAGTACAATCAAATGAGTGATCAGAAATCCCTCTTCATGTGTTTTTGCCTTTATTTCTGTCTCTAATGATGCTAAATCAAATCAAATTGCACACACATTCTATCAACCCATAATTATTATTATTATTATTTTAAAGAAAATACCATTATCAAAATGTACTTAAAATAGTATTGTACTTTTAGGTCTGTCCTATTTTTGCCAGTGATATACATATATATTTTTTTCTCCTGTTTTGAATTGAAATACAATTTTAAAGCATTTTTTTTAGAAATTAAAAGAGCTTGTGTTGACAATAATAATGTCAATGACTATTGTTTGATTCTCTGTGTCATTATTTTTTATTTTAAAAAATTGCTTTCCGGGCAAATTTTCTTGAACGAATAAAATGTGATTAATCAAGATTAATTAATTTCAAAGACTCTAATTAATTAAATAACTTTTTTAATCGAGTCCCACCCCAAATATATATATTGTATTTAAATTCAAAACAGAATATATATATATATATATATATATATATATATATATATATATATATATATATATATATATATATATATATTCTGTTTTGAATTTAAATACAATTTAGAAACTTTTTTTTTCTAAATTAAGAGCTTGAGTTCTTTTCAATAATAATGCCCATGTCTATTGCTTGATTCTCTGCATCATTATTTTTCATTTGAAAATTGCTTTGAGTGATTAAAATGCAATTATCCATCCATCCATCCATCCATTGTCTTCCGCTTATCCGGAGTCGGGTCGCGGGGGCAGCAGCCTAAGGAGGGAAGCCCGGACCTCCCTCTCCCCAGCCACTTGGGCCAGCTCCTCCGGGGGAATCCCAAGGCGTTCCCAGGCCAGCCGAGAGACATAATCTCTCCAGCGTGTCCTGGGTCTTCCTTTGGGTCTCCTCCCGGTTGGACGTGCCCGGAAAACCTCACCAGGGAGGCGTCCAGGAGGCATCCTAATCAGATGCCCGAGCCACCTCAACTGGCTCCTCTCGATGTGGAGGAGCAGCGGGTCTACTCCGAGCCCCTCCCGGATGACCGAGCTTCTCACCCTATCTCTAAGGGAGAGCCCAGCCACTCTGCGAAGAAAACTCATTTCGGCCGCTTGTATTCGCGATCTCGTTCTTTCGGTCACTACCCAAAGCTCGTGACCATAGGTGAGGGTAGGAACGTAGATCGACCGGTAAATTGAGAGCTTCGCCTTTCGGCTCAGCTCCCTCTTCACCACAACAGACCGGCACAACGCCCGCATCAGTGCAGACGCAGCACCAATCCGCCTGTCGATCTCACGCTCCACCCTTCCCTCACTCGTGAACAAGACCCCGAGATACTTGAACTCCTCCACTTGGGGCAGGACCTCGTCCCTGACCTGGAGAAGGCATTCTACCCTTTTCCGACTCAAGACCATGGTCTTGGATTTAGAGGAGCTGATTTTCATCCCAGCTGCTTCACACCCGGCTGCGAACTGCTCCAGCGAAAGCCGGAGATCACGTTCTGATGAAGCCAACAGGACCACATCATCTGCAAAAAGCAGAGACCTGATCCTTAGGTCACCAAAACGGATTCCCTCACCACCTTGGCTGCACCTAGAAATTCTGTCCATAAAAGTTATGAACAGAATCGGTGACAAAGGGCAGCCTTGGCGGAGTCCAACTCTGACCGGAAACAAGCCCGACTTACTGCCGGCAATGCGGACCAAGCTCTGACACTGGTTGTACAGGGACCTAACAGCCCGTATCAAGGGGCCTGGTACCCCATACTCCCAGAGTACCCCCCACAGGGCCCCCCGAGGGACGCGGTCGAACGCCTTCTCCAAATCCACAAAACACATGTAGATTGGTTGGGCGAACTCCCACGCACCCTCCAGGACCACCCTAAGGGTATAGAGCTGGTCCAGTGTTCCACGGCCAGGACGAAAACCACATTGCTCCTCCTGAATCCGAGGTTCGACTATCCGACGGACCCTCCTCTCCAGAACCCCTGAATAGACCTTACCAGGGAGGCTCAGGAGTGTGATCCCCCTGTAGTTGGAACACACCCTGCGGTCCCCCTTTTTAAATAGGGGGACCACCACCCCGGTCTGCCAATCCAGTGGAACTGCCCCCGATGTCCACGCGATATTGCAGAGTCGCGTCAACCAACACAGCCCCACAACATCCAGAGCCTTAAGGAAATCCGGGCGGATCTCATCCACCCCCGGAGCCTTGCCACCGAGGAGTTTTTTGACCACCTCAGTGACCTCTGCTCCAGAGATTGGAGAGCCCAACCCAAAATCCCCAGACTCTGCTTCCATCCTGGAAGACGTGCCGGTGGGATTGAGGAGGTCTTTGAAGTACTCAGCCCACCGATTCACAACGTCCCGAGTCGAGGTCAGCAGCACACCCTCCCCACTGTAAACAGTGTTGGTAGCAAACTGCTTTCCCCTCCTGAGCAATAGTATAACGCTGCAGACCCGGAGACTCCACTTTCAGGCCGACTCCACTTTCAGGCCGACTCCACTTTCAGGCTTCGACTCTTTTCGAGACAGCGACCTCTAATGGACAGATGTTTAACTGCAACAACGCCAGATTCAGGCCAACACCACTTTCAGGCTTCTTATGCTCAAAATTGTTTAATTCCTGTTAAAGCTTCAATTCAGGCTTCTACCCTTCTGTGCTTATTGTTAAAAATGCTTATTAAAAATTTGTATTGATTGCTTATTAAAAATTGTTTAATTGCTATTAAAGCTTCGATTAAGTTCTTTTTTGAATTATGTAATTGCTGGTGAAGCTTATTTCTTATATTCTATTAACTGCTTATTAAAAATTGTTTAATTAATTAATTAATTAATTAATTACAACAAAAATGACAAGACACCTCCACAAAATAAAAAATAAAAAATCCTGCTAAGCTATGGCTCACCAATAAGTTTAGCCAGGGTCATTTGGTTAAGTATGATAATATAAACAGACCCAGTGTACACATGCACACATATCCAAATTAGGCGGTTACAGCAGAACAATCACAAATAGGCATTAAATGGTCATACAGAAAATTTGTAAATAAACGAATTGAACAAATAGACCTCAAGTTAGAAGGTAACTTATTCCAGTCATATGGAGCTGTCTCTTTTTTTGAGACATGCCTTTTTTTTCAATTGCTGTTAAAGACCCCAGATTTAATGTAAAGCGGGTTGTCCAGTAATCAGAAGGTTGTAGGTTCAATCCCATCCTCGCTCCCACCAGAGAATGCTGCTGCTGTGTCCTTGTGCAAGATACTTAACCCACCTTGCCTGGTGTTGGTGAGAACCCTAAGAAGGCATTACATAAATACATTGGAATCAATCAATCAATTAATCTAACTTTACCTTTAAGAGCAAAATGCAAATGAACAAAATGCTGTGGACCTCTGAAATGATGAACACATTTTATTCAAGTAAAACTTTATTTAAAACCCAGCTGCATTATTATTGGTCATGTTGATGGTCCAATAACGATTGTTTTTCCCCTTCTTAATATTTGTGAAATTGTGGCTACTGAGAAACTCAAACAAAATCATTTTTGTTGTGGGAATAGGAAACAAAAGACTATGAGACACTGGAATGGTGTTAAATGTTTTATTGAGACAGGCCATGGTGCGTGTGTGTGTGGAGGTGGTGGTGGGGTCTGCAGAGAAAAGAAAGAAATTAAGCACTGTGAGGGACCAATGATGAATAAGTGGAGGAACACAGGAAATCTCCAAAAATACAGGTTCTTTTAATTTCCTTTTCTTTTCAAAAATGTTAACAAGATAGCTCGAGCGCATTAAAAGAGGTCAAAACAAACAAACTGAAACTCAACAAAACCACTAACTTAACAGCTCAACTGACTGAAAACATAACTGACCTAACAAACAAAGACACACAAGGGTATATATACACACACTGGCTGATCAGACCAGATGAACAATGGGGATTACTAGACAAACATTTACTAACTACAAACAAATTAACAAATCAGTACAGCTGGAATAAACCTAAACATCCTAACCCATAAACCTAAATATATAACTTAAAACTTAAATTAGTTAACAAATCATAAAGTAATAAACTAAAGGAAATCATTCAGTCCCCTCTTCCTGGAGCTGTTGGTTTGGCCCCATCAGCTCCTCCAGTATTTAGCTGAGCGAACCCCTCAAACACTGTTTGCCTGTCCAATCTCAGAAACAGGAAGTGGAGAACCTCTCAGCAGTTTTAATATGTGGACATGGATGTGGCCATCACAAGCACAAAGCTGAAATCAAACACTTTTCTTGAAATTGTACACTCATCAAAACATGTGCAACACAGACAATTCAGTGTTGTATTTCCATTTACAGCATTACCTACCATTTAAAGTGTTCCCCTTTTCAAAAATTCTCTGTCAATTCTTCGGCCAAACTCTTCAACTTCACTGAAAAGGTAAACATACAACTTGATAGATGCTGTAATTACAGAAGTATCAATATTACTAGAACTGAACTGAACATATACTATATCTCCTCTTACCCTAGTATCTAGGTGTAGAATAGAATAGAATAGACTTTATTGATCCCACAGTGGGGAAATTCACTTGTCACAGCAGCACCAACACTCAAAGGGTAATTAGAAGAAAGATAAAAACAAGGGTACATGTATTTACACATAGGCAGTAATCTACTATTGTAATCTTAGATCACTAAAAAAACACAAATAAAAGATAAAAACAAACGTGGGTAAGTAAACATAATTTATAATGTAAGCAAAGGGTAGAGTGCATTAAATATTAACATAGATGTAATAAAAAAAAATAACCATTAGCCAGAAACTGTGGACTATTTCATACTTTTATGACAATGTTTGCCTATAAGCCTTATTGTGAAATCATCCACAAAAAAGGTAATAACTTAGTTAATTTATAATATATAAATAAAAATATGGACAGTATAATAACTAAATCAGCAATTTAGACCATTTCTTTACTATTAGTTTATTAGCTCCTAGCTTAGACTACACGCGGTGATTAAACAGCGTCAACTCACTTTCAACATATCACAACTTACTCTCTGCTCGTGATCCCCTCCTCGATCCATCTTGGATTGCTATGAAACCCAATAGTATGATACCCTCCTCATGAAACTAGTCCAGGGGGCGGCGCTGTCTCAAAAACAGTCGAAGCCTGAAAGTGGAGTCGGCCTGAAAGTGGAGTCGGCCTGAAAGTGGAGTCTCCGGGTCTGCAGCGATACCCTACTCCTCCTGAGGCGCCGGATGGTGGACCAGAATCTCCTCGAAGCCGTACGGAAGTCTTGTTCCATGGTCTCACCGAACTCCTCCCACGCCCGGGTTTTTGCCTCCGCGACCACCCGAGCCGCATTCCGCTTGGACTGCCGGTACCCATCAGCTGCCTCCTGAGTCCCACGGGCCAAAAGGACCCGATAGGACTCTTTCTTCAGCTTGACAGCATCCCTAACCGCCGGTGTCCACCAGCGGGTTCGGGGGTTGCCGCCACGACAGGCACCGGCCACCCTGCGGCCACAGCTACGGTCAGCCGCCTCGACAATGGAGTCACGGAACATGGTCCATTCGGACTCAATGTCCCCCGCCTCCCCCGGGACGTGTTCGAAGTTCTGTCGGAGGTGGGAATTGAAGCTCCTTCTGACAGGAGACTCTGCCAGACGTTCCCAGCAGACCCTCACAACACGTTTGGGTCTGCCAGGTCTGACCGGCATCTTCCCCCACCATCGAAGCCAACTCACCACCAGGTAGTGGTCAGTTGACAGCTCCGCCCCTCTCTTCACCCGAGTGTCCAAGACATGCGGCCGCAGATCAGATGAAACGACAACAAAATCGATCATCGACCTGCGGCCTAAGGTATCCTGGTGCCAAGAGCACATATGGACACCTTTATGCTTGAACATGGTGTTCGTTATGGACAATCCATGACGAGCACAGAAGTCCAATAACAGAACACCACTCGGATTCAGATCAGGGGGGCCGTTCCTCCCAACCACACCTCTCCAGGTCTCACTGTCATTGCCCACATGAGCATTGAAGTCCCCCAGCAGAACGAGGGAGTCACTCGAAGGAGCGCTTTCCAGTACCCCCTCCAGGGACTCCAAAAAGGGTGGGTAGTCTGAGCTGCAGTTTGGTGCATAAGCACAAACCACAGTCAGGACCCGTCCCCCCACCCGAAGACGGAGGGAGGCTACCCTCTCGTTCACCGGGGTAAACCCCAACGTACAGGCACCAAGATGGGGGGCAAGAAGTATGCCCACCCCTGCTCGACGCCTCTCAGTGGGAGCAACTCCAGAGTGGTAGAGAGTCCAACCCCTCTCAAGGAAACTGGTTCCAGAGCCAGAGCCATGCGTTGAGGTGAGTCCAACTATATCTAGTCGGAACCTCTCAACCTCACACACCAACTCCGGCTCTTTCCCCACCAGAGAGGTGACATTCCACGTACCAAGAGCCAGCTTCTGTAGCCGAGGATCAGACCGCCAAGGTCCCTGCCTCCGGCTACCGCCCTTTCCACATTGCACCCGACCCCTTTGGCCCCTCCCACGGGTGGTGGGCCCATGGGAAGTAGGGATGTGAATCTCCACCACTGAGGCCGATTCGATACGTATCTCGATACACTACTGGCGATACGATACATTAACGATACGGTAAACCCTCTGGCGATACGATTCGATACGATTCATCCCTGCTGACGATTCTTTAATGATTTGAAAACGATTTTCGATACGATACATTTCATGATGCTATTTTAAACGATTCAACACATTAAAAAGATTTTCCAGCCCACATCTGATTTTTAAATATCAAAATGATCTTCCCTCTCCTCTGTGAAGGATGTATTTGATCCTCTATTGTTTTTGATTAATCAATAAATGCAACATTAAAAGACAATGCACTTCATCAGTGATATTTTACATATTATACATAACATTATTTCTACAATACTTGAAATAAGGGGGTTGACACTAGGTTTAGACAGAAAAATAAACCAACAGAATCAGAAAATTATTAGAGTTCATCATTTTTCAATTATTTGGAATTAATATGAAACAGTAAAAATTTGAAAACACTTCTAAATATTGTAATGATCCATATGTGGCAATATTAAAAGCTGTTGTAGCCTAATGTTACTGTTCCTTTAAGAGAAAAGTCCAAGCTGAGATGTGAGTTCATCTCAGCTGTTTATTGGACTTCTCTGAACCAAAACATCATTCTGTCTGTTTAGTTCTGCACAAATGTTACAATAATAAGGAATTATCTTAAATTACCTCACACAAAGCTTTAGTTGTGTAGATCAAAAAGAATGCTCGGAAGAATACGCTGCTGCAGAAACCGGTCACACGGACTTTAGAAAGTTTTATTTTGACAAGACAGGAAGCACGTACGTCGGTTAATATTGTCCCACGATGGTTTTTCTAACTGCGGCTGCGCATCACCTGGCCTCCGCTAAAAGAGAAGGACGGTGCGTTCAATGCGCCTCAAAAAACGAGGACATAGCAGGAAAACAATGAAGTAATCGATGTAACCATGGTTTTAACCGATGAGAGGCACGTACGGGAAGATACATTGCGATACAGCCGTCAGTTATAACCGGTGCGCACTGAAGCTACCGGTGCAGTCGCATCGCTAACGTCATGAACGAACCACCGGCTCAGATCGGTGAATCTCTCCATCCCTAATGGGAAGGGGGACCCACGTCTCCTCTTCGGGCTATGCCCGGCCGGGCTCCATGGGTGAAAGCCCGGCCACCAGGCGCTTGCCAGCGTGCCCCACCTCCAGGCCTGGCTCCAGAGGGGGGCCCCGGTGACCCGCGTCCGGGCGAGGGAACACTGGTTCCATTTATTGAACTCATCATAAGGGGTATTTTGGGCTGCGCTTTGTCTGATCCCTCACCTAGGACCTGTTTGCCATGGGTAACCCTACCAGAGGCATAAAGCCTCAGACAACTTAGCTCCTAGGATCATTGGGACACTCAAACCCCTCCACCACGATAAGGTGGCAGCCCAGGGAAAGGAATTGCAATTAATCAAGATTAATTACATAGGCTCTAAATAATTAGATACATTTTTTAATCGAGTCCCACCACTAGTATTTACCTGTACTTTTGTTATTATTTTTCTTCTTCCTTTTCTCTAAGTGTATGTGCTAGCCTAGTGAACTAGACCACATTCTTGCTTTGCAGAGTTTGGTCTAGGCACGCTTCATTGGAACCCTCGCAGCCTGTGGCTGTCCAATCACAGCTCGCTATAGTTTTGGTTGGGCCAATCACAGCGCTCCATATTTTGGGCCAATCACAGAGCGGGAGTAGCCGATGATGTCAGTGCTGCGGCCGCGAACCCAAGCAACATGGCGGCAACGCAGGAACCACGTTCGTTTGAAACGGCTTTGTCATCAACATTGGATTATTTAGACTCCAACGTGCGTAAGTCTGTCGGCTATTGTGATGGCTGTGGCCACAGCCACACATCTTAGTTACCTTGGTGGCAGCTGCTCCAGGCCCTCTGCTAAAAAGGTGGAGAAGGGGTGGAGCAGGCTTATGAAGAGCTGCAAATTGGCTCATACCACCGCTTAGGACTATGGAGGGGGGAAAGGGATATATTTTGATAGTTCTGTCATGTGTTTGTTGGTTTTTTTGTGTGTGTTGCCCCTTTTTGTGTTTTTGTGGGCTGATCAGCCATTACTGAAGTTCCTCCTTTGTTTCACTTGGGAGGTCTCTTTGATTGAGTTAAGTGGTTTGTGTTCTTCAGTGGCGGTTTTGTTACATTGACCTTTTTTATGGGCCCAAGAATCTGATTTATGTTTGTGAATGGATCCACAACTTTTTTGGTGACCCAACATTGAATTTTTTGATGAACTACAACCTGTGCCTGACTGTCTTTGACTGCTTGGTCCTTCACAGCTATACTTGGCGGCTTCTTATTTTTATCAAACAAAGTAGTGCAATGTCCCAGTACACCTGATATTCGCATGTTTTTCATACAAAAACGACAGAAATCATTGATGATAGACGCCATTACTGCGTCCCGCTTTTCCGTCGCTGTGATTACGTCATGTTGTTCGTTACTCTGATTGGTCCTAGCGCTATCCAAATGCGTGCTGACATTTTGAAAGACAACCGTAGATCCCGCCTCACGACTGAGGGCCGTCAATGGTTCGTGGCCAGACTATATATTCACATATATAGGATGGCTTGCCAGGCTATGTATGTGCTGCTGTAACCAGTGAATTTCCCCACTGTGGGATTAATAAAGTCTATTCTATTTTATCAGAAGCTAATGCAGGAGATAGGTGTAGGAGACTATTTTCATGTTCAGTCTGCATGAAAAACTCAGTGACCGATAAGAATCAGAAAAAACATTTTAAAAAGCATTTTTTAATCAACTACACCTTTAACCTTGTACACAGACAACAACAACACAGACATAAACATACATACTCATACATACACATGTACGAAACACACTTATTTGTACTTAAACACTCTCTCCATCATATGCGCTGTTCTCATGCCACCAACTTGAAGCATTAACACAACTGTTATATGTGTGAATATAAAGTTACACCAGTTTGTAATTCATCTCATGTGATTCTGTGTTTCCTACAGATGTTCAGCTTATGGTGCTGGTTAAAGAAGAAGCTCCTGAAGATCAGAGTGCTGGTATGGACCAGCAAGACCCAGAACACCTCCACATAAAGGAGGAACAAGAAGAACTCTGGATCAGTCTGGAGGGAGAGCAGCTCCATTTGAAGGAGGAGACGGGTGCTGCCAGGTTTCCATTAACTGCAGTTTCGATAAAGAGTGAGGATGATGAAGAGAAGCCTCTGTTCTCACAGCTTCATCAGCAGCAGATAGAAGATCGAGATGTTCCATCCAGCAGCTCTGTTGACCAGATGACAGCAGAAACTGGCAGAAACTCAGGTCTGAACCCTCATGAACAGACATCTGATACTTCAGAGACTGAAGTTAGTGAAGATGATGAAGAGGACGATGATGTGAATCTAGACTCAGAGCTGTCAGACACTGGGCCTGAAACTGGAGATGGAGACAGTGACTGGAATGAGAGCAGGTCTGCTGAATCAGATGTTAATACTGCCAACAAATCTTTTAGCTGCCATGAGTGTGGTAAACAGTTTCTCCACAAGTGGTCTCTCCAGAGACATGCGAGAATGACAAGTCATTCAGCAATAATGTCTTCAGGCTGTTTGGTTAATAAGAAATGTGTTGGAGTGAAGCAACATGTAGACTCATGCAGGAAAATCCAGACAGAACTAAAATCATTTAGTTGTGATGACTATGGAAAAAGATTAAACAGAATATCCAATTTTAACACAAACATGAGAGTCCGCACGGGAGTGAAGCCTTTTGCTTGTGAGCTCTGTGGACAAAGATTTAGCAGCAAGTCAAATTTAAACACACACATGAGAATCCACACTGGAGTGAAGCCTTTTGTTTGTGAGCTCTGTGGACAAAGATTTAGCCAAAAGGCACATTTAAACAGTCACATGAGTGTTCACACAAGAGCGAAGCCTTTTGCTTGTGAGCTCTGTGGACAAAGATTTAGCAGCAAGTCAAATTTGAACACACACATGAGAATCCACACTGGAGTGAAGCCTTTTGTTTGTGAGCTCTGTGGACAAAGATTTAGCCAAAAGGCACATTTAAACAGTCACATGAGTGTTCACACAAGAGCGAAGCCTTTTGCTTGTGAGCTCTGTGGACAAAGATTTAGCAGCAAGTCAAATTTAAACACACACATGAGAATCCACACTGGAGTGAAGCCTTTTGTTTGTGAGCTCTGTGGACAAAGATTTGGTCAAATGTCCATTTTAAAACAACATAAGAGAGTCCACACAAGAGCGAAGCCTTTTGCTTGTGAGCTCTGTGGACAAAGATTTAGCAGAAAGTCAAATTTAAACAAACACATGAGAGTCCACATAGGAATGAAGCCTTTTGCCTGTGAGCACTGTGGACAAAGATTTAGCAACAAGTCTAATTTAAACGCACACATGAGAGTCCACACAAGAGCGAAGCCTTTTATTTGTGAGCTCTGTGGACAAAGATTTAGCCAAAAGGCACATTTAAACAGTCACATGAATGTCCACACAAGAGCGAAGCCTTTTGCTTGTGAGCACTGTGGACAAAGATTTAGCCAAACGGCACATTTAAACAGTCACATGAGTGTTCACACAAGAGCGAAGCCTTTTGCTTGTGAGCACTGTGGACAAAGATTTAGCAACAAGTCTAATTTAAACGCACACATGAGAGTCCACACAGGAGTGAAGCCTTTTCCTTGTGAACTGTGTGGAAAAAGATTTTGCTATAAGAGAAATTTAAACGCACACGACTCTCCACACATGACCGTAACCACATAAACACACACATGACTCTCCACACATGACCGTAACCACATAAACACACACATGAACATATTCTATAAGATATAGACACACACACACACATGTACACATTCACAGAAGTACATGCTACTACAAATAAGAATATATTTATTTATTTTATTATGATGACCCCACTGCTTTGTTGTGACTGTTTGTTGTCTATTTGTTGTGTACTGTTGTCCCTCCTTTCCCCCTTCCCTCTCTTTCCCTGTTTGTGTTGTATATCTCTTTTTTCCCTGCCTGTCCACTCTGGTGCGTAAGCGAATGCGGTCTAACATGCCACAAACATGATAAAGGCTATTGCGCAACAAGAGGAATATCCCATATCCCTCTTGCTGTAGAGTAAAACTGCTCTGGCATATTATGCCACCCAGATCAACCATTCTGTCTGCTACAACTGCCAGGACAGGTTAAAAAATGTTTTTATTTTACTACTGCCGGTTGTTTTAGACAATGTCTGCTGATT
This sequence comes from Aphyosemion australe, assembly GCA_006937985.1. Lineage (NCBI taxonomy): Eukaryota > Metazoa > Chordata > Actinopteri > Cyprinodontiformes > Nothobranchiidae > Aphyosemion > Aphyosemion australe. The sequence continues at coordinate 149,845 of SSNS01000459.1, read as the reverse complement.
TCCTAGTGAGTTGCAACCAATCAGCGTGAGTTCTTATATTACAGTAAATCATTTTTCATGTTTTTCTTTGCTCATAAAAGTTAAGTTTCACTAGTGAACTACTGAAGGTAAAATGATGCTTTGGTGTGTTTTATTGTTGGCAATATTAAAATAAGGTTGGAGGTTTATCCTTTTTCTCTGCCTCTTGATCAGCTGATGGCCCTGTGTGTGGGACTGAGTTTTGAATGTGATCTGAATTGTTTCAAATATATAAATATTACATGCTTATGAATTATTGCTTTATAATTAAAAAGGTGTAGTGTGATAAATCTACCTACATTTTCTTTTTTAAGCTCTTTGTTTTCTTGTTTTTTATTTGACTATTTTCCCATCCTGTCTCTGACCTTCCTGCATCTCCTCTCAATCCTACAGAAAAACTGCTGCCTGGCTTTTCTACTTTTTTTCCTCCAGTTTCTTTTGAAGTAAGCAGATCAAAGGGATCTACCAACTGCAAAAACAGCGGAGTGCACGCTGCGTGGCTGCACCAGTGAGGTGAAGTCACTGGAGCACGGTTTTTGTGCTCCGCAGCTGTGGAGCGCGTTTCAAGCACGAATAAAAGACAAAAAATATGAGAGGACATGAACGATCATGTTAATTAAAAAATTTTGGGTGGCGCCACTTGGAGAATGTTACTGTGGCTGTGCGCAGGACGCAGCTGCCTGGAGTGTATGGTGTAATACTTGTGCCACCAGCTTGAGCGCGACGTAACCTATCTGTGCGTGCAGTGAGGCTGACTTGAGCGCACATATAAATGTGAGCGAACAATAATTTCACGCATGAGCGCACACAACTCTGACCAAACTCCTTGCTCTGCCTGCTCGGCGCTCTCGTGGAGCGTCTCCTCTGCTCGCTCTGCCTGATCTCTCTGCGCTCCCGTGACTACCTCTGCTCTCACGTGACAACTTCTGCTTGCTCGCTCGCTTGCTGCATGCTCGGCGCTCTCGCGTGACGGACTCTGCTCGCTCGCTGCCTGCTCGCTGCCCTCGCGTGAAGGATTCTGCTCGCTCTAAGATTTTTTTCTGCTCGTTCTAAGTTTTTTTTAAGCTTTATTAACTAAAAGGAACAATAACAAAAATTGTAATAACAATACAAATATACTAAACTTTAAATAAAGTCACACCTCCAACAAGTTATCAACATAAAAACAGCAATATAGAATCAGATATTAATCAGTTATGAAAAAATAAGAAGGAAAAAAACAAATAAAAGGGGAACAAAATAAAAGCAAGTGTTATATAACAAGAAAACCAAATAATTCTTTCTTGAAACTATTTTTCTTAACAAAATAAAATAAAAGGGGTTCAAGATAAATTAAGCTGTCCTAAGAACATATGAAGCCTAGTAGCAATGGGATTATCCAACAATTTCAAAGATTTTTGTAACAAGGACAAATAATTTTTAAGATCAATCCATGAGGGGGGAGATTTGGCATATTGACATTTATGTATATAATATTTTGCATATATAATGAGATTGTTCACCAAAAATTCTGTATTTTTATTCCTTAAAATTACACCAAATTTAATATTCTGAGGGGACTAAAAGACAGCATTACTAATAATTGAGGACAATGACTTGATTGGAAAAAGAAGAGCTATTGTGTGATTGGCTGGTGGTTTTTTTTTTTTTTTACTTTATTAACAAAAAGTACTGCTGATGTGGTTCATCTACATACAACTTAGAGAATAAAAAAATACAACTTAGAGCGAGCAGAGGTAGTCACGTGAAAGCGCCGAGCATGCAGCGAGCGAGCAGAATCCTTCACGCGAGGGTAGCGAGCAGGCAGCGAGCGAGCGAGCAGAAGTAGTCACGTGAGAGCAGAGGTAGTCACGGGAGCGCAGAGGTAGTCACGGGAGCGCAGAGAGATCAGGCAGAGCGAGCAGAGGAGACGCTCCACGAGAGCGCCGAGCAGGCAGAGCAAGGAGTTTGGTCAGAGTTGTGTGCGCTCATGCGTGAAATTATTGTTCGCTCACATTTATATGTGCGCTCAAGTTAGCCTCACTGCGCGCACAGATAGGTCACGTCGCGCTCAAGCTGGTGGCACAAGTATTACGCCATAGGAGTGCATGGACAATCAGCGCTCTCCGTCCTCTCCACTCAAAAGAAGTCCTGGTCAGTGGCGGCTCGTCCATAGGGGGCGCTAGGGCGCCGCCCCACCAGTCTCACAGGAAGAGGAAGAAGAAGAGAGGAATCACAAAATGTATTTTAAAAAACATAAAATTTAAACTAAACGATCTACACCTTATGGGCTGTAAGTGCTGTGTGTAATCTGCATTTAATTGTAGTTTAATAAAGTTAATACTTTTAACACGGCCGAAACGTCGACGTACTTCCTGTCACGTGTCCTCTCGCGGTCGCAGCAATCTTTACCATTGACTTAAAACCATGCTTAAAACGGGCTAACTGGATCCCCAACGACAAGGAATAGGAGAGCTGTTGGGCGCATATGGTTGCGATCGCAAGCAAACGGGGGGAGTCTGCTCAGATCAGGAGGAGGATGCTGATTGGTCAGCTCACCCAGCCCAGACAGAACCGGAAATTTCTCCACAGGCTAGTT
>SSNS01000459.1:133161-145948 GCA_006937985.1 Aphyosemion australe | reverse complement strand
TTAAATTAGAATTTTGACAAGAGATACAGGAAGATATTATATTTCGAGGGATAGCTATAATGACTTTTTTAAATTCTTTTTCATCTATTTGCAGGTTATATTTACAATTAAATTCTCTAAGTGAAAGGATACCTTCATCATTTAGTAAGTGCATAACCGACCAAATGCCGTTATCATACCATTTTTGCGAGAAGAGAGATTTATTTCTGATTTTTATGTAGCGGCAATTCCACAGGGGTGTATTGTGGGGACTGTAGTTATGTTTATAAATAAGTCTCCAATATAATAAGACTTGCTGGTGGAAAGAAGATAGTTTTATGGGCAGTTTGTTAACATCAAAATCACATCTGAGTAAGAAATTTATACCACCCATTTTTGAAAAAAATTGGTTTGGAATATGAAACCATAGACTGTTTTGATTCTTCAAAAATAATCGTAACCAGTTTAATTTTAAGGTACCATTTAAACTGTCAAATTCAATAGCTTGCAAACCTCCCTCTTCAAAACTTTTAATTAAATTTCCTTGTCTGATAAAGTGCGTTTTTCGTTTCTCACAGGCTAGTTCACCGTCCTTTGTGAGAAGGTCTTGGGTGCAGCTTGTAGGATGGGGCGGAGAGTGGGCACTGGGCGGGCACAACCATACCAAAGGTACCATTGCTTTCCGGAACTGAAGGGGGCGCTATTTCCTATGTCAACTGCGGTGTCTGAGTTTTGTTTTGTTTTTGTTAAAACCAACCATTAACTAGTTACAACTAAATTATTTTTTGTTCATTCGTTTTACTTTTATTCCACGTTGTTTTCAACACAATATTTTTCAAATATTGTTAAAAAAAATGTTATTAAGAAACAATTTATTTTTTCAAACATCGTAGTTTTATTTCTAGCTTCCGACTCGGAAAAGGGCTAAAGGGCAATTCCAAATCATTTTTCTATTTCCTGAGTCTCTTTACTCAGCTCTAATTTTAAAACTACAATACTTAAACGTTTCAAACCAAGACTAGATTATTCTGCATTAACAGCAGTGTCCTAAAACCCCAGTTTGTGATTTATGATCCCTTTACTTAATTTGTGAGATTTTATTGGAAAGCATAAGCTGTAGTTTTTTGGAATCTTGATCACATTAGAACTGGTCCAGCTCAAAATCTACAATATTTAAACACTTAAAACGAGACTAGATTATTCTATTAGGGCAAATTAATTTGTGTCAATATTTCTACACTAGATGCAGACATAGGACAGAATTAAAGAAGCCTTAAGCAGGATTAAAGTTTAGACTTGTGTGTTAATGTATGGGTGAGTTAGTGGTTGCTACAATAAAACAGGTTCTAGTTAAACAAAATAAAAAGTGTAAAACTTCAAACATTTTTATTAATCAGCTTTTGTTGTAGTTCAGAGAATTGCAATCTCTCTATTTCTGCCCTCAGCTGCAAAAGGAGCTCCTCTCACCCTGCAAGAAAAGACATTCAGTTATGAAGGATGAACCTTTTTTTATTTTTTTACATGAATAACTATGTTCATCTTTCCTTAGTCACTTATTCTCTTATCTCTCCTCCACCTGGCGACGCTCACTGTGCCTCAGTCTTGGTTTTCCAAACCATTTATCAATTGACATGTTAAACAGCTTTTTATTATTTGTTGGGAAGGTAGTCCACACAGAAGGGGTCTCACTCCCAGAAGGAACAATAGCAGACATTGAGGACAGCTACAAGTACCTTTGTATCCCACAAGCAAATGGCAACCTCAATGAGGCCACGAGGAAATGAGCCAAAGCCAAATATGAGTAAGAAGTCAGCTCAGTGGCAAGAACAATATTCAGGCAAGAAACAGCTATGCCTTGTCAGTAATCAGATATCCTGCAGGAATAATAAGCTGGCCAAAGGAAGAAATACTGACCACAGATGTTAAGACATGGAAACTCCTAACCATGCATGGAGGGTTCCACCCCAAGTCCAGCACCCAGACTGTACACCAGCCGTAAGGCTGAGGACTAGTGAGTGTGAGAGCCGCTGTCCAGGATGAAACAGCCAAGATCCATAAGTACTTCAAGGATAAGGCCCCATAGATGACATACTCAGTGGATGTCTCAGACAATGGTGAACAGGAGGTGCTGGAAATACCATCATGGGAGGACAAACCCCTACATGGGATGTACCACCAACAGATAACTGAAGTGGCTGAAATCCTATATGGCTAGAAAGAGCTGGTCTGAAGGACAGCACACAGGCACTCATCATATATATATATATATATATATATATATATATATATATATATATATATATATATATATATATATATATATATATATATATATATATATATATATATATAATTAAAATTATATATAATTTTAATGATGGTATTTTTTTAGAACCATTGCATAATGATGTTTTTTTTTTAATGTTTGTGGCATCAACCATCCTGAGGGACTGAAGATGTAAATTAGTCCTGGCTATAATCTTGTGTATTTTCAAATGTGTAATAAAATATGTACAGTACAAATAAACTAGGGCTTCATATGGTTTCTGAGCTGGACCAGTTCTAATGTGATTCAAATGCAAAAAAGGTGCTGAAACTAGCCTTTATTGGGCTTTCACAAATCAAATAAAGGTCTAATGAATCACAAACTGTTTTTTAGGATATTGCTTTCAGTGTAGAATAGTTTAGTCTAAGTTTGATGTGTTTAAGTATTGTAGTTTTGAAATTAGAGCGAATCAAAAGGGGTCAGGGGGTTGAAAAATAAGTTGGAATTACCCTTTATCTGTTTTTCCGAATGCTCGGTAGATAAAAGTTGAACAATGTCTACGATGGTTGTAAACACACATTTGTTCTTAAATAAGTTTCGTTTAATAATGTTAAGAAAGTCCTGTGTTGAAAAACAACGTGGATAAAAAGTAAAATCCATAAATTACGAAAGATATGGCCATTATCAATAAAGTTTAAATACAAAACAAAAAAAACGGATACCGGAAATAGCCCCCCCCCTTCAGTTCCGGGGGAAAGGCGTCATTTCTGGAACAAAATGGCGTCATTTCCATATATGTTTTTTTTTTTTTTTTTTTTTTATGTAATATAACTCTATTATTCCATATTGGAACATCATGAGGGCTAAAATTGTGTTTAAATACCATTTTTCCATACAGAAAAATTTGTTTGTGGAATTCAGAAAGTTTAATTGGTAGTTTATATGTTTCGAAATCACATTTTAATAGGAATTCTATTCCTCCAACTTTCTCAAATATAAATTGTGGAATTATATGCCAGATTTCTTCGGTATTTTTAAGAATGGATTGAAGCCATCTTACTTTTAAAACTCCATTATCTCAAAATCTATTGTTGTAATACCTCCCTCTTCATAGTTTTTTTAACCAGATCACTTTTCCAAATATAATGATTTTTATTTTTTCCAGATGAAATTGAGGTTAATTTTGTTTATTTCTTTAATGATTTTAGTCGATATAGCCAACGATTGGGCAGGATATATTAGTCTAGATATTGATTCCATTTTTGTTAGGAACGTTCTTCCAAATATCGTCATATCTCTCTGTAGCCAATTATTTAAAATTTTCTTGTTCTTTTCTACTGTGTTCAGGAAATTGTTTTGATTTCTATTAGCTAACACATTAGTAATGTATATTCCTAGATAACGGACTTCCTTTTTAACAGGAATATTAAACAATGAGGTCTCCGGGCCATCATGTATCTTCATTAATTCACATTTGTCAATGTTAAGCATTAGGCCTGAGGCCTCTGAGAATAATTTAATAGTTTTAATAGCTATTGGGATTTGATTTCTATAATTTGGGAACAAAGTTGTAACATCTGCTAATTGACTAATTAATATTGATTTACCATTTATATTAAATCCTTGCAGTTCTGAGGATCTTAAGTGAATAGTGAGTAGTTCAGTAACTAGTATAAATAAAAGCGGGGAAAGACTACATCCTTGTCTGATCCCTCTTCCAATTTGAAATCTCGGACAAGTTCCTTCTAAAAGTGAAACGGAACTATTGATATCTTTATGTAGCATAGTGATTATTCTCAGAAAATTTTCACCAAATCCGAAGAATTTTAGCGTTTGAAAAATAAATTTGTGTTCTACAAAATCAAAGGCTTTACTAAAATCTAAAAATAAAATAAAACTATCTTCCGGGAATAAGAATTTATAATCAATGATATTCAGCACCATTCTAATATTGTTATGTATTGATCTACCCTTGAGGAATCCAGATTGAGTTGGACTAATGATTTTGTACAGACCTTTTTTCAATCTAGTAGCCAATGCAGTTGTTAAGATTTTATAATCGGTATTTAACAAAGTAATCGGTCTCAAGTTATTTAGTAAGCGTTTATCTTTTCCTGGTTTGGGTATCAATTTGATTATTCCTTGTTTCATTGTTGTCATAAGTTCCGAAGAGTTAATACATTCTTTTACTGCATCCAACAGCAGTTGTTTGATTTCTTCCCAGAAATGTTTATAGAAGTTTGACGTCAAACCATCTGGACCTGGCGAGCGATTAAGATGCATCTTCTTTATTGCATAATCCAATTCTTCCATTTTTAATTCTTCCTCACAGTTATTTATGAACTCGTTGTCTATTTCTGGAATTCTATTATGAATTAAGTTAAAGAATGCCTCAGCTTTTTCATCTTCATATGAGGATTCATAAACCTTACTATAAAAACTAAATACTTCCTTGGCTATTTGTTTTGAATCTGTACATTCCACATCACCAATTAAAAGGGATGATATTGAATTTTTAATTTGCCTTTGTTTTTCTAATCTGCAGAAATATGCTGTACTCCTTTCTCCCTCCTCCATCCATTTTGCTCGGGACCGTACATAGGCTCCTCGTGCCTTCCGTAAATATAAATCATCTAATTCAGATTGTGTTTTGATTAAGGTTTGTCTATCTTCCTCATTCCAGTCCACTTTGCTATATATTTTGAGAATAGTTTTAATAAGATTGGTTTCCAAATTATTCTTTTGTCTTGTCAGTTTTTTACTAAAATAAATAGAGTGTTTTCTAATGGAAAATTTCAAAAATTCCCATTTTTGCACAGCTGTTTGAAGATTCTCATCCCTTTTGATATCCACTATAATTTTCTTTATGTTCTTACAATATTCTTCATCTTCTAATAGAGATTCATTACATTTCCAATAATCTCTTATATACTTTTTATCTTGTAAACATTTTATTTTTAAATTTACTACACAATGATCTGTTAGAGGGCTACTAGATATTAGAGAATTACAATCGTATCTCGCTACTTCATTAGATATTAGCCAATAATCAATTCTAGAAGACGCCTGACCATTAGGTTTCCTCCAACTGAAATATCTACTATCTTTATTCTGTACTCTCCAAATGTCCATTAGACTATTGTGCTTCATGAAATCATTTATTACTTGATTTGGATGATAGTCATCATATTTGTTTGGCCATCTATCCAACCATTCATCCTGAGTTATATTAAAGTCCCCTCCCATTATGATATGGTCTGTGGAATATTTTCTTTTAAATTCTTCAATAATATTAGTTATCTGATAAAGGAGATATTTATTTTTTTGTTCATTGTTGTACCCATAGATATTAATTAAAACCACCAGTACCTCATCTACATTAATTACGCAAGTGACCCAGTGCCCATCCACATCTTTTTTGGATGTTAAAATATCTCCCACCTGTTTGTTGAAACATATAGCTGTACCTGCCGAACGATTTGAACCATGGCTAAAAATGATTTTGTCTCCCCACTGCTGAGACCAGAACTTTTCATCACCTTTGTCTGAGTGTGTTTCCTGAAGAAAAAAGAAATCTGACTTTTGCCCTTTACAGAAAAGAAAAATAGCTTTTCGCTTAACTGAGTCTTTCAGTCCCCTTACATTCAATGAAGAAAAAGAAAGGTTCCTTTTGAACTGAACCATAAAACAAACAAAAATTATTAAATGTGGTTAAAAAACCAACAAGAAATTAGGCTACTGCTAGGGGTTTGGAGCTTCTTTGAGTGCCCTTTACATAAACTGCCCCACGACTAAATGTCATCTTCACCTTCTGGAAGTTTGTTATGACATAATCCTCTTCCCATTGATGAAGCCATGTGGACCTCTGAACCCTGCTGTCTTCCCTTCTTTCCTCGCCTGGTCAATTTTGGGCCACAGTGCCTGTCTGGACTGCCAGTCCTCCCGAGTCAGATGTTCAGCAAACCGGATTCCTTCCTCCTTGCAGATCTCCGATGTTTTGGTTCTTCTCCAGATGTCATCTCTGATGTGTCTTTTTGTGAAAAGGATGATGATGTGTCGATGTTTACCTTCAGTAAGTCTCCCCATCCTGTGCACCACATCCACCACGTCTTCCATTTTCTCCTTCATTTCAGGCATTATTTTCCCCAGGATTTTAATGATATCATCCCTCACGTTTTCATTTGACCTTTCTTTCTTGCCAAGGAGACGAAGAGACCATCTTCTTCTATATCTTTCCGATTCCAAAAGGCGACTTTTAATATCGTCGTTTTCTTTACGTAGTATTTCAACTTGTTTTTCCAGACAGTTGACTTTCGTTTTGCATTCTTTTAAATCTTCCGAAGTGACTTGCACAGTTTTGGCAATAGCTGATAGCATGGCGCTATGCTGCTGCATTTGTGAATGCACATCTTCCATGCGGTCGTCTAAACGTCTGCCCAACGAATCAATTGCCTTTAAAATAGCATCTAACGGCATTTCCTTACTTTCTTCTTCAGCTGTGCCTTTAGTTTTCTTATCCGTTTGGTTTTTTTCCGGCGTCTCTCTGCTGCGTTTACTTGTGCTAGCTACCTCCATTTGTGTAGCATAGCTGTGTTCAGACTCCTTCTCTGCATGTGGAAAAAGAGATTTCGTAGGTGGAAGTTTTTTTGGCTTCATCATGTTGAAGGTTTAGATGTTCAAAAAAAATCAATAATTCCGGAGCATTGCAGTAAATATCAGCTTTTTTTCAGGGCTATGTTGTCCGAACTCGTCTGCACGTCCGTTCAGAACGCCATCTTGTCCGGACTCCATTTCCATATATGGTGTGGTCGTACCCTGTGCCCACTCTCCGCCCCGTCATACAGCCTGCATTCAACTGTACTTGTCCTTTGTTGTTGTGGGGCTGCTGCTAACGTTGACTATGTAGAAAACTAGTTGTTTCATCTTTTTATCATTGGATTCTACGAACCAAGTGGATTTTTTACTATAAGATGGCTTATTTTGACCAGCAAGGTAAGACAGAATTTAGCTTTTGACTTCATGAAAATAGCTTTGTTTTGCTTTTCATTTGCAGTCTTTGGGTGGTGTTGAGGTAGAAAACATGGATTATATCGTTTAAAAGAGCCTCTTCCTGTTTAGTGTGTGATTTTCTCAATCAACCTAATTACCTGACGCTGAGGAGATAAGGCAGAAAGACAAAATAAGACACAGAACCATTTGCAAAGGGTGACAGACCGACTCAGGACAGAGAACAGTCTGCCCCGAGCGGCTGTCAGCACCGTTTATTTAAAGTGTGAGATAAGGTAGTGGGTGTGTTTAGATGATGTGTGTGTGTGTGTCTGTGTGGGTGTGTGTGAGATACAGAATGAAATAGAGAAGCCGTACAGGACATAGAAATTCTATGACATAATCCCTCCTGTTTATGGTATTTATACATAACATGCATGAAATATCATCCACTTTCGTAACTTGTCACCATTTTCTATGAAAGCTTCATTAATCATGACTTCAGGGAAGGGGGAATGGATAAAACCAGGACAGGTGTTCGTCCTGAAAATCATGCACACCGAGGCGGTACAAGGAGAGCAAATCAATACATCGAAAATAAGCGTCAACAGCAGAATCAAAACAAGAAACCTCGGCACGGAACGTGAAATCAGTAGAAGCAACCACATGTTGGGGAATCACAGAATGTGATGCTGCAGCTGTGCTGTAGCCAGTGATCAATACCACAACACTAAGAACTTCATCCCAAGCATCATTCCAGTAAAAACGTAGAGTAAAAATCATCAATTACAGTTGGGATACCGGAATACCGGTCAAATCAGAAACATCAAAATCATTAGGAGCGGCAGGTGCGTGAGCCAAAACAGCAAATTAGCGAACAAGTGAAACATTAATCATATAGATGATACATGGTACAATGCAGCATGAAAACATAGCAAGAAAAACAAGAAAAATAATGACAGGAATCAAATATCGTAGCAAGAAATTGTAATAATTATTGTAATAATGTGTACCAGGAACCAGACTTCATCCATTCCCAGAAGGCGAATCCTCTCGGAACACTGAGCTCATCAGCTTTCATTTGAGATAAGAGGTCGTTCATGCGTGCAAAGGTGGCGGTGATGTTGCCGGCTGTGTCAGGTAAAAAGGCGCAACACCTGAAACCAAGAGCGTGACCTATGACATGGCAAAGGCCCCCTTCTGAGGCCAACAGACGGTCAAGCACGAGATGGTGTTGCATTAACATGTTCCTGGTTGCTACCATGAAAGGTGGAAAACCTGAAAAACCTTGGGAAGTGAGTGCAGTCAAGTGACGTAGCTGAATGTGCGGTCTATCTATGTGGTGTGAGGGAACCTGTGGGGTCAGTACCATTGATTCTTATCAAAATGTCATACAATGATGAACACTGTGTCAGGGCAGAAGTGTCCGTGCGCAACCAAGGATCATTTGGGTCAGTGGAGTGTCGTGGATGAGCTAAGCCGTACAGAATACAAAACATCAACTGAACTTAACGCTTCAGGCCATAGAAGTGATGATTCTTTGAGGGAGTGTGTTATCAGCGAGCAGACATAGCATGACGCGTTGACTTGTGACTTGTGCTGCTCGGACGTTGGCAGTGACCGATGCAAACCAGGAGTTCCCTCCCAGCAGTGGCGTGTCCAGACAAAGTCCCTCCGTCCCAGGAACCGTGAAACCAGGGTGCAGTTTGTGTGTGTGGGTCCGGATTTCCCATCCCAATCTGGAGTCCCTCCTCCGTCTTGTCCTCCTGTGACGTCCAGATGGGTCCGCGAGTGCAGGGGGCGGTCCATCACGTCGGTCCGTGGGCAGGGAGGGGCCCCGTCCCACAATAGGTGCAGATCCAAACTCTGTTCCATCCCCAGTGCCCCAGGCAGCTGTTGCTGTTCCAAACCGTCTGTCAGGTGCTGAGAGGCGGGCCATAGAAGAAGCCACATTCACGTAAACCCATCATCATCAGAGTGAGGCATCCCGTATGCCTGTAGCGGACGACCATCTTCACCAGGTTTGAGACGCTCGTGACCTGTTGTCATGAGCCCCTTTGAAGCCTGGACTTCGTTGCCGCCCTAATGGCGGTTAGGTGACTTCGATGAGTTTACAATGAGATCCAAGATTGCCTCTCAGCAACTTCCACAGCCTGGGGGGGGAGCAGGACCTGATACGGACCGACCCAACGCGGAGAAATCCAGTTGTCTCATTTAAGCACTTTTAATAGGACCCAATTTCCTGGTTCCACGACCTGTGTGGGCGAAAAAGCACAAGAGGGCTCTGCGAGATCATTGTATATTATGACTTGTTTCCTCAGAAAACATTTTAACCATCCAGTCGGCAAGGGTATTTTGTCCGTCATCTAGTCATCACCTCATTAACAAAAATGTGTTCCATTGTTTGACCATTGTCTGACCCGATAACAGAAGGAATTCCATAAGTAGAAAGAAAAAAAAAATTCTGGCCATATGGATAATGCATCTATCACCACAAGGCAATATCTCACTCCATGCATTTGTGACAATTCAATGAAATCCATGTGTATGGTGTGAAATGGGTAATATCATACAAATCAAACATTTCCGATAATAGTCTTTAGCAAAAGAAGAAAAGTTTACAGTGTGGAAAGACGTGTTTATCAACTATCACCCGTCAAGCAGGATCTCATGTGCCAGGGTCTCAGAGCAGTAAAATGAAGTCTCCGGCAGAGGGAGCCCTTGAGCTGCAAGCTTTGCACTCCGGTCAGCAAAAGAGTTTCCCCTGGAGACATCTGAGTCCCCAGGCTGGTGAGCCTGACATTCGCACAAGGCCAGGTGATTCTGCCATAGTTCAAAGGTGTGCAAACAGAGAAATTCATCAACTTAAGCATTTTAGATTCAGAGACCGATATCCCAAAACAAGAATCTTTCTGCACCAATTTTGTCTACCAGAAAATAATCCATTTGTATAAATAAATAAAATTCTAAGAAATTTGTTTCCACGGTAGAGGAGGGAGCTGCATTGAGTCTGGACGACGTCCTTGGCACCAGCCGTTGTATAACTGCTCTGTACCAAGACGTCGAGGCAAAATAATAAACAGGCCTGAATAAAACAGCTGCTCAACCTTGGAGCAGCCTAAACTGTCTACATAGAATAAATATAAATTTGCAGAGACAAATAACCCTGAGATGCTCTGATACAAGAAGACACGTGACAGTGTGACTGAAACATTTTTAAAGTGAAATCATGTAGGCCTTGGAATGTGTGCGTGTGTGTGTGTGCGTGCGTATGTGTGTGTGTGTGTGTGTGTGCCAGTGGTCACTGACATTTGAGGTTTTATGACGTGGTGTGGTTAACTGGACATGTTCGAGGTCTTCTGGCTGTGGTTGGATGTTTTGGGACTGTTTGAAGGCCTCGTGAAAGATTTGTGGGGTTTACTCGGACAAATGCGATAAAGATTATAAAATTACAGTATCCTTTGTATCTATTTTCCCCCGCTAAACAACTGTAAGTTTGGTTCCCTCTTTTACTCTGGAAGACTGTGTAAAGTCTGCCACACAAGCTTCCCTTATTGTTGGAAAAAGTCCTTGAAGGTTTAATCTTGAAGATAAGGGGAATGTTTCCTTTTTCTCCCCTCTCGGCCTCATTGTCCGTGGGCCAGACAAACACGGCTCTGTTTCATGTAGCTATCCCCGCATATATCATACTGATTGTCATGTCAAATTAAAATCAGTATCCCGTTGGTAGCTTCAGCTATGAATGTTTTTACCCTTTAATCGACTTAATGTCATTCAAAATAAAACAAATAAAACATCTAACCCATAAGATATACATAACAAAAAACTCAACTTTGAATGAAACGGAGCAGAATGAAGAAAACACCTTATAATTTCTGCCCCCTTTTCCAGAGAAAAAAAAAGATCTCCACAGTTTCCATTTGTCAGACACATATACAGATTCATTTTTAAGTATTTCCTATTCTTATTTCCAGAACGATCATGACCATTGGCCTAATGTAACATTTTCATAATTTCATAATTACTTGGTACACTTAATTTTGTACATTTTCTGAATACATTAAATGACAGTGATTTTTTAATTTCCCTTTTAAGGTTATTCCAAAAAATGTAACACCATTTACAGACATACTCCATTCCTTAATTGTAGCTCTAAATCTAGGTTTTGTAACATCTCAGTTTCTCTCAGCATATAATCACTAGTTCTCTTTACAATTATCCTCTGAATGTTTGTTGGCAGAGTACTTAAGTTGGCTTTATTAGAATTAGTCAGTAAGAACTTGACTTTATGTAATGCTCCTAAAGATTTGGCGATTTTACCTGTTATGTAACTAATATGTGATTTCCAGGTCAAGTCTTCGTCAATAAACACTCCAAGAACTCTTGTGTCTTTTACCCTTGTGATTTCAGTCCCATGTATTTCCAATGACACATCACTGTTGTGTTTATCTTTAACAGTATGAAATTTGTTTTATTAAGATTCAGTGTCAATCTATTTTAATCAAACCAGTTTTTTAATCCTAATCAGTTCATTATTCATCACTTTCGCCACCTCCTTAATATCCAATCCCGAGTAAAACAGTGTTGTGTCATTTGCAAACAGAATGGTAGAGTACCTTGGATACATTTACCAAGTCATTAACAAACAAAATTTATATTTATGTAGTGACAGTTAGATCTGCGAATATAGTAACTTTAAAATGTACATGTTGTCTTTTGCTGTGGCAACATTCTCCACCACTACAACATATTTTCATTCTGTAATTTTATTATCACACATAATGTTATTATAATTTTATTATCCATTAATTCTATCATCCATTAACATGTTTATGCTGTAATTCAAATATCTATCATCATTATCAGTACTTTGGTAACATAAATCTTCCTAAAAACACCATCCATGCATCATACTTCTCTCCCGTCTCACCTATATATTTTATTTTATTTATTATTTCATTTTTATCTACTAACAAAGTGCCTCCCTTGACTCCCAAGGCTCTAAGTTCGCCACTGTGAGAAACCCTCCTGCTGCTCGGTTTCTCTCTGTCTCTCTGCTGGAGAGAAACTCTGTACAGCCATGTGTGGCGACAGGTGATTTCTTAGGAATTTCAATGTTCAGAGGCGATAATTTAAAATATCCAATATGCAGTTTCGAATGTAACAGGCATACTGCAACCTTGTCATTGCCCGGGCTCACCTCTCATCCACTGAAATATCCTAATTTTAACTGATTCCTAGGAGATCTCCACTTAATATTATTATCACAGTTTGAACCCACAGGTTATTATTTGAAATAAGTTTCCGATTAATTTTTTTTCAAGTGTACCAGACCTGTTTAGACAACCATTAAAGACTATTAAACTCCGAGTCACGCATGGTAACCCTGAGAGGGAATATCTGCATTGTTTGGATTATCAATGACCTTAGAGTTATGTGAAGGGGGTAGCCTGCATTTCCTATCTAAATGTCCTTTCTGATTGCAGTTCCAGCATGTCACTGCGCTCACATTGTTACCCGATCGGTCCTGGTGACCATGACGGGACGCTCTATCTC
>SSNS01000459.1:115037-133149 GCA_006937985.1 Aphyosemion australe | reverse complement strand
AACTGCTCAAGCCACACAGGATAACCCGCTCGAAAAACAAGCGCACCCCGAAGAGGTTTGTCACCGCCCAGTTCCAAACAGTTCTCCCATTGGCCGAGTGGTTGCTAGGAGATTATTCTCCAAAGTTTGAGAGGGAGCAGAAAAAATCCGTGAGCGCAGGGAGCTGACTTGTGGGAGCAGTTTTGATCTGTGCAGAGAGAAAGTTTGCACACGTGAAGAAAATATCTGTGCAAGAAACTTAAAATCTGAGTGCAGAAAGAAGGATTTGAGGGAGAACAGAGTATATTTGAAAGAGAGCAGACATTTTGAGTGCAAGCATTGCCAGTTTTGAAAGCAAGGATATAAAATCCTGCTCTTAAATTGAAAATTCAAGCTCTTGATATTTGTCAGTTAAATTCCCCCATACTCCCCCATTGAACTTATTTCATCGTAGAGTTACGAAATGTTGCACACGTGTTCTACTCCCCAGTCCGCACAGAAAAATCTCTTGCACCCATGGTCAACATCAAACAGGAAGTCGGCCATATTGGATTCAAGTAGCGATTTTGACCCCATTTTGGGCGTTTGTAGGGTCCGTATTTGATTGACCTACTCGGTCATTTTTCGCACGATTGTCTTGAAATTGGTTTTTGATTGCTCAGAAGGGATGGGTGATCGTAATGAGTCAAAAAAACTTTCAAATATTTTGAAGGGCCTCGAAGTTCGACTACTCGCCAAAAAATTTTAAATGGCTATAACTTCATAACCGAAAGGACTACAGTCACAAAATTTACAAAATTGGTAACTCCTCATCCGCCCCCGAAGAAAAATAAATGGTCAAGTGATGACATCACACAAGCCCCGCCCACTTAGGACAGAAAAGGTCAAGTTTTACTGTGAAACTTCCCAAAAATCACCCTTTCATTTAATCACCACAAAATTGTATCTGGTAACTGAAGACAAGTTGGTGTTGCATGGCGTCACTTTATGAGAATTTTCGAAAGAGGGCGTGGCTGTGACGGCGCGCCGAATTCAGGCGTAACGCCGTGGCCATACGTTTGCCTCCCATTTCGTCATTTCAAAAGATATCGGCACGAAATTTTTTTTGAGTGATCATGGTCCGCCCCCCAATAGAATTGAGGTAAAACTCCGGTGGGCGTGGCCTAATTTTTGAAATAGCGCCCCCTAGGACCATTAATACTCTCAGCCCCAAGCCATGCTTTCATTGAGAATTAAGAAACGTTGCACGCTGATGTAGTGTCTCAGGACCTACAAAAAAGTCTCTTGAAGCCATGCTCTATATTGCACAGGAAGTTGGCCATTTTGGTTCCAGACTCTATTTTGTGTTTTTCGCACACGTTATATTAACGGTCACAGCCCCTCCCCCTTTTGACCTATCCCCTTCAAATTTCTGCTGTATACTCTTAAGACCATGGGGGAAAACTTCAACCTAATTTTTTTTCAAAAGTTGAACGGTGTGGGCGTGGCTAACCGTCAAACATTGGCTTGCCGCCACACCACGCTTTACTGTAAAAGCCCTCTATTTGACCCCTTTCACCTAATCAGCATCAATTCTAGCCAAATAGCAGTGGACATGTTGGGGTCTCTTTGTGTCCAGTATTGGCACGTTTAGAATAGAGGTGGGGCTTTGGGGCCATGGCGAATTTCGATGTCACGCCGTGCATTTACGTTTGCCTGTCATTTCCTCAATTCTCATGATAATGCCATGAAATTTATGGTGAGTGACACTTGTCCACCCCCCCCAATTCAAAATGACGTCAAAATCCGTTGGGCGTGGTCTAATTTTTTAAATAGCGCCCCCCTAGGACCATTAAAACTGTCAGCCCCAAGCCATGCTTTCACTGAGAATTACGAAACGTTGGTCGCTGATGTCGTGTCTCAGGACCTACAAAAAAGTCTCTTTAAGCCATGCTCTATATTGCACAGGAAGTCGGCCATTTTGGTTCCAGACTCCATTTTGTGTTTTTTGCACACATTCTATTGACGGTCACAGCCCCTCCCGCTTTTGACCTATCCCCTTCAAATTTCTGCTGTATAGACCTTTTTCACGCTTCCGGGGTTTTTAACCGGAAATACGTCACTGCAGCGGAAAATAAGAATTATTGCAGCATATGGGGATCAGTCTGTTTTTCTCATGCTCTGAAGCAGCCCTATCTCCATTTCCATTCATTTCCAACATCTACCGATGTAAGACAAAACTGTCTAAGGGCGATCACGCGTGAGGAGGGGCTCAATTTTGTTAATTAAAGGGGAAATACTTATGTCTGCAGCAGACACTTCACGGCTATGTTTACGTGCTGGGGCTAAGTGTTAGCCGTCTTAACTCGGATGCGGTACCATGTCTATTCTCCTGGAATAACTTCACCCCAGGAGTCTACATGTTCGGTAACACAAACGGTAGTTTGTGCAGTACAGGAATTGGAGCCAGGAGCTAGAAAAGACAAAGTAGGCGTACTAGGCGACAAGGCTGTACCATGATGATGCTACGTTAGCCCCCGCAGGTAAGTTCTCCAAAGCTAACTCTGCTATAATTGTAAGTTCTTTTATGTGTTCATGACAAGTAAATGATGCTGAACTCATAGTTTAGAGCTGCCACCCACGCAAAATAAAATTAACGCGATGCCACGTTAACAGTTTATTGTTCAAACAATATAAATTTCACGTTCATAGACGTTTATCACAGTTGTACAATATAATTATCATACATTTTATATTATATACTCTATATTATGCATGTGTATGTTGTTAGAACATGATATATTGTTTCAAAGTGAAATTTTTATTCTAAGAACGTGAAAATTATATTGTTAGAACAATAAGATCATCATGTTGTAATGTAATATCGCTGTAATTGATTTTTTTTTCATGGGTAGCAGCTCTGCGTTCCAGTATCATATTGTGTTTTGTGGTCTACCTGCGACCTATTTAGAATTTTATATTGGGCAAATGTAAAAGGTTTTTATTGCAGACACGATCCATGCTGACTGAAATCTGACCTAGTTAGCAAGGAGTTTTCCCAACGATCGCGCACTTCCGGTTTTTGTGAAAAAGGTCTATACTCTTAAGACCATGAGGGAAAAATTTAACCTAAATATTTTTCAAAAGCTGAACAGTGTGGGCGTGGCTAACTGTCAAACATTGACCTTTCGCCATGACATTCCTTGGTTTAATAACTTTCATGCGCATAATCAGATCTATATCAAACTTTGTCTGTGTTATCCCAGACCACATCTCAAGATCATGACATTGACCTCATCTTCTGCCAGACCTTCGCCGCCGCCAATGGCGCTCAGCTGGCGGAAGCCATCCCCTGCCAGCCCGGCGAAGCTGCGGAGGGAAGAACCATCTCTGGGTCTCCAAGCGGACTCGGGGCGCCAAGAGGCCCGCGGAACATCTGCTGCGGAGGAGGAGCACTGGTTCCAGCAGGGGGCAAAGCCGAAAGGTCCACTCAGCTCCACTCCTATGCTCTAGGGTGCATGGTCCACGGTTGGGCCCGGAAGAGCTGGTGCGGCACGGAGCAGCTGCCACCGATCTCCTTCACCTAGCCTGCTGTTGTCCAACCGTTTCAACGCATTGGAGCTGGACTTTCCTCCCCTGCCAGCCCCGGGGCGTAGCTCCGCAAATCCGCAGCCTCCCTCCCAGCCGCCGCGGGACCAGCAGTCGGACGCCAGCAGCCTTCCACGTCGTGCCAATCACAGGACTGCAGCCAGAACCCGTCGAGGAGCAGTTCAACCAAACAAGCCCTTGGCGCCGAACACTCATCGCTGCAGTCCCGGGCAAGTTCTGCCCAACATCCAGCAGGTCCTGGAAAGATCCTCTGCCCAGCTTCAACAGGTAGACCCACCACCCACCACGCTCATCATTGGGGACTCCGTCATCCGTAACGTGAGGATGAGAGGAGCCCTGACTCTCTGTTTTCCTGGAGCTACGGTGATGGACATCGCAGAGCAGATCCCGGACCTCATCCAGAGTCACTCAGCAGTGAGTAAAATTATCATCCACGCTGGTACCAACAACATCCGCATGCAGCAGTCAGAACTCCTCAAGCGTGATTTTATCCACCTTTTTAATCTTTTAAAAAACACTCCCACCACCGGCAGAGGAATTGGCTGTTTTAGCAGACTTTTATCTCTGAGCACTTGGCTTTCCTCTGTCACCGTGTTGCACAATATTGGTTTTATAGACAATTTTAACATTTTCTGGGGCAGGAGTCATTTGTTTGGAGCGGATGGGCTTCATCTTAAAAGACAGGGGACCCGCACACTAGCTATGAGCCTGGCCTGCCCCCCCCCCCCCCCCCCCCCCCCCCCCCCCCCCCCCCCCCCCCCCCCCCCCCCCCCCCCCCCCCCCCCGTCTACCCCTCTGGCCCCACCTGCCCCTACTTCATGATGTGCAGTGGGTCCCTGCTCCTATGAACCCAGCTCTGATTTTAACAGTTATTCACATATCGGACTTGGACCTGGCCATACCTCACTCATACCTGTCATTATCAGCAGAGAGCGGACAAACATTCATAGACAGAACAAATGCAACTACAATAATCTAAAACAATTACCAAAAGTCCCACTCTCAGTAAGTAATACAGTCACTCCATCACCAGTCACTGTTAATATGGCTCTTTTAAATGTTCGCTCTCTGCTGAACAAAACATTTTTAATGAATGACCTGATTTTAGACCATAAAATTCAATGCTTGCTTTTAACAGAAACGTGGCTGAGTACAGATGCACCTGCTGTTCTCACAGAGGCCTCCCCGCCAAATTTTAATTTCACTTATTCAACGAGGAGTAGCAAGAAGGGTGGCGGTACTGCTTTTATAGGTTCATCAACACTTACCGCCAAACCTGTTTTATTTGATCATTTTAAAAGCTTTGAATATACAGCAACTGTTTTTAGCATTCCTCAGATTTTATGTGTCACAGTTTATAGGCCTCCTAAGCAGAGTGCACGTTTTATTCAAGAATTTTCAGAGTTTTTATCAATTCCTTTGAAAGGATCATTTTAGCTGGTGATTTTAATCTACATGTGGATAATCTTTTAGATCCTTTATCACGAGATTTCTTAAATATTCTGAATTATATGGATTTTAGTCAACATGTCACACAGCCGACTCACAACAGAGGACACACCCTGGACTTGGTCATCACGCATGGCCTGTCCACCAGTGTGTCCTCTGTTGTTGACTTGGCTGTCTCTGACCACTACTATGTGTTTTTTAGCATCACTACTTGTACCCAGCGGGAGTCCTCTGTGAGAACTGTAAGGAAACGTCATCTCACCCCTGAAGTGGCTGCTGGTTTTCTTGAAGTTTTTAAAAGATCCCTCCTATTCCGGTACCTGCATCTTGTGATCTTATTGTCAATGATTTTAACAGTAGACTTCAATCCACTCTCAACCTGCTTGCTCCACTCAAAGTTAAAAAGCTACAGTCAAAACGTGCATCACCATGGAGAAATGAAAAGCTAAAGAAACTAAAGAGAGACTGCAGGGCGGCAGAGAGGAAATGGAGAAAAAATAAAATTACAATAAACCATCAAATATACACAGAACTACTTAAATCATATAATAATTCAGTGAGAAACTCAAGAAATGCTTACTTTTCCAAATTCATTTCAGACAATAAACATAATCCCAGAATTCTTTTCTCCACCATAAACAATATTTTAAACAGCGCAAATAATACATTTCAGAAAACCCCATCTAACGCTCTCTGTGAGGAGTTTGCAGACCACTTCAGGGGGAAGGTAGACACCATCAGATGCAACATTTTATCCTCTCATAGTAACATGGTTTTAGACAAGTCTTAATGTGTGTCTTCACCAGAGGAAACGCTGGACGGTTTTGTCCTGGTAGAGGCTGAGACTCTTGATAAAGTTTTCTCCTCAGTGAGGCCCACCACATGTGTTCTGGACCCAGTTCCCACTGCATTTTTAAACAGTTTTATGGATCTTTTAGAGATGAGATTTTAACCCTGATGAATTGTTCACTTCAGACGGGGGTCTTTCCTGCCGCCTTTAAAGGGGCGGTGGTGAGGCCCCTGTTGAAGAAAAACAACTTAGATTTCTATGATTTTAACAATTTTAGACCGGTGTCTAACTTACCATTTTTAAGCAAAATTTTAGAAAAGCTTGTTTTAACTCAACTCAATGATTTTATAATTGCTCATAATGTCTTTAATCTTTATAATGTGTTTTAGGGTGAACCACAGCACAGAGACGGCCCTTCTGAAGATTTTAAATGATTTTAGATTAAATTATGATGAACGGAGAGTGACAGTGTTGCTTCTACTGGATCTAAGTGCTGCCTTTGACACAGTAGACCACACTATTCTTTTAACCCGTTTAAAACAGATCGGCCTCTCTGGTGCTGTTCACCTCTTATCTCACAGACAGGACTTTTATGGTGAGTTTAGATACCTGTTCCTCTGGGGCTCATAGGATTACATGTGGTGTGCCCCAGGGTTCTATTTTAGGCCCAGTGCTTTTTAACCTTTATATGCTCCCTCTTGGTGGTGTCATCAGGAGACATGGAGTGGACTTTCACAGTTATGCTGATGATACACAGTTGTACATCTCCGTGTCTCCTGATGACACAGCCAATGGACGCACTTTTTAACTACGTTTTAGACATCAAATCCTGGATGGCAGAAAACTTTCTCCAGCTCAACCAGGACAAAACTGATGTTTTAGTTATCGGTCCTGAGGCTCAGAGAGAGAGAGACTTTTACCAAAACTACAATCACTGTCTTTTAATCCATCTCAGCAAGTGAAGAACCTGGGTGTGATGTTTGACTCTGAGCTGACTTTTTTACCTCACATCAGAAATATCACTAAAATAAGGTTTTTATCATCTAAAGAACATTGCCAGAGTCCGCCCCATCCTCTCTCGGGCTAATACGGAGACGCTGATGCATGCTTTTATCACCAGAATAATAGACTACTGTAATGCCCTGCCCTCTGGTCTTCCCAAAAAGAGCATTTCATGTTTACAACTTTTACAAAATTCAGCAGCACGTGTCCTGACGAAGACCAGGAGGCGGGAGCACATTACACCCGTCTTAGAATCATTGCATTGGCTCCCCGTATGTTTCAGGATGGATTTTAAGGTTCTTTTAATGATTTTTAAGTGTCTTAATGGTCTTGGGCCTTCTTATCTCTCAGAATTGCTTTTACCCTACAAACCCTCGCGGCCTCTGCGCTCCTCTGGCAGCCGTCTCCTGGTTATCCACATACTCATGGCGAGGCGTCTTTTCAGTGTTACGGCCCTCGCCTCTGGAACAGGCTGCCGGAGGACCTCAGGGCCACAGAGACCGTTCATGTTTTTAAAAGCAGGCTCAAGACTCACCTTTTTAGCTTTTAACTGATTATGATTTATTAAATTTGATTGCTGTGCATATTTTATTTCATTCATTTTATCATTGTTTGTATTCTACATTATTTTAATATATTATAATCTCATTTATTATTTATTTAGTACTTTTACTATTATATAAGCTCCTGTTATTTTTATATTCATCTTACATTCATCTTTTAATCTTTCTTCCAGTGTTTTCTCTGTGGGGGGCCCTCTGTCTCGGGGGCGGTGGTCTACTGTTGCTGCCTGGATGCTCTCTGGGTGGTGCTTGGGTGGAGGTGGGGTCTGTGCCCTCCCTCTCCGTTGCACCCTGTGTCGGTACCTTGGCTGCTGCAGTTGACCTACTGCTGCCGGGGCAGACGGCTCCCCTGATGGCGTTTCCTTGCCCTAACATATCTGGCTCATTTGAACTCAGCCAAATATCATTTTTACTGATGTTCTTAAGTGTGTGTGGATGGGAGTTAAGGGCGTGTGTGTGTGTGTGGGGGGGGGTGTTAATGACTGTGCCAATGTTTTTAAACTTGTGTGGGAGGGATGGGAATGACGGTTATATAGGGTCATTTTAATCTGTAAAGCACTTTAAGTTGCATTTTATGTTGGAAAAGTGCTTTATAAATAAAGTTTGATTTGATTTGATTTGATAGCTGACATCACCTAAGCCCCGCCCACTGAACACAGGAAGTGTATTGTTTTATGTTGAAATGGCCATATTTTAACTCTATAATTAGTCAAAGTGACACTGAGTACATGGTGGCATAATGACCACATCAGTTCTGGCAGCTTTCCAGAAATGGAGGAGCTTTGATGCCATGGCGAATTCTGGCGTGACGCTGTGAACTTACGTTTGACTGTAACTTTCACTAACACCCTCCTATCAGCATGAAATTTAACACGGTGAACAACAATCCACTCCCTCAACCAAACAGGTGCAAATGGTTGGTGAACGTGGTCTTATTTCACCACAGCGCCCCCTACATACCTTTAAACTGTAATAACTCCTACAGACAAGGTCACAACTGCACCAAGCTTCCTTTGTGTCATCACACAAAAGCGCCCACACATTCAGGTGGTCATTGGTTGATTTAACTTTAGCCCCGCCCCCTCATAGATTTTTGGCCCTGAGCAACACATGCATTGTGCAGTTCATACCAAACTGCACACAAATGATTGTTGATAACCTACAAACTGCTCAATGGGATTTTTAATGCAATTTGGGACAGCGCCCCCTAGATACAATAAAATTTAATAACGTCTACAAAAAACCTCAAAACTGTACCAAACATGGTGGGAGACATCATAACACTGCACTGAACAAATTTATGTGCTCATTGATTCAAATCAATTTAACTCTGCCCCCTTTCAGCCCTTTGGCTCTAGATAACACACACAAAATCTGAATGCCACCAAACTAACACAAAACCATCTTTGTCAACCTAACATGACATCAAAGGGGTTTTAGTGTCATCGGTCACAGCGCCCCCTACATTACTTCATACTTTCATAACTTCTCATAAAAAGGTCAGAATTTCATCAAACTTGGTTTGTGTCATCACTTGACTGCACCAATCAGATTTATGTTGGTCTTGGTTAAAATTCTTTTTGCTCCGCCCCTTTAAGCTGTTTGTTTTTAGATAACACACGCAACATCTGATTGACGCCAAACTAACACAAAACACTTCTTAACTCACTATTTTGGTAAATATAGAGCATCCTCTACTGGTGCGATGCATAATTTTTTCGCTGCCTCAGAGTCGGGGTAAGGTGCGCATGAGCTGATGGTTTCTGTGGTGTGGTGGTGCTCAGGTACCCCCGGGCTGCCACAATAGGCCGGAGCTGCGAGCTGAGCTGCGAGGGCCGAACGACGCTGCTTGCAGCTTTAATTTCATTTTGTTTCCTCATTATTTCAATCACATCATTTTGTGGTTCCTGGTCCATGGTAGCATTTGCACAGTATTCATTTTGTCCATTTGCATCTTTTGAGTTTGAAGGAATAATCAAGCATTGTTGGGATTGATTCCTTTGATCAGATTCTGTCATCGCTGCCTGTTGCAAGGTGCATGCATTGATTGTTTGCTTTGCTCCATTCTGAGTTTCAGTAATAATCACTGTATTTTTTAGTAGAAACAGGAGGTATGAATTCCAACGCCTCTGCGTTGAGTGGTTGTTTAACTTTTCCCTTTATGATATAGGAATTCATTCCATCCGAAACCTTTGACCATCCCTTCCTGCTTGTTATGCTTTGTGTTTTGAGGACGTGTAATTTTACCATTTTTTCAGCAATTTCAGTGTCCAGCTGCAGTCTTTCCTTTCTTTTCCGTAGCCGTTCCTCCTCTTCTTCCAGTGCGTGTTTTTCATCCAATAATTTCTGCTTTGTAGTTAAAGCTGCAAGTTCAGCTTCAGCCTTCATGCGAACAGATGAAGTTGAAGATCTTTTTTTTTTTTTTTTAAACTTTTTATTTCAATTTCTACAGTATAAGAATACAGAACAGTAGGTCAGCATGGGTGTTACACACAGTATAGATGTGGATTTCCACACACATCATAGTATTTAATATTCATTCCGCATAAAGGGTATACACAATCCATTTTTCCCAAAGTAGTTTGAATTTCTCCAACTCAAGTCTAGGGGCAAATGTAAGCTTCTCCATTCCAAAAATGTCTTTTAGTATCCCGTGCCACTGGGCCAGAGTTGGAGGGTCGACCTTTAGCCATCTTTGGGTTATGGACTTCCTACAGCTTGCTAAGAGTATTTTCAGTAAATATTTGTCTTTATGTGGAGGTGTCTTAGGGGTCTTACCAAGATACAGGGTCACAAATGAGTAGTCCAGTTCTAGCCCAATTATTTTATTTATCTCAACGGCTACCTCCCTCCAATATGGTTGGATTCGTGGGCAGGCCCAAAAGATATGGAAATGATTTGCCATAGAGGAACCACATTCTCTCCAACACAGGCCCTGGTTCCACAAGCCTGTTTGCCGAGCTGTTAATGTAGGGGTAACAAAAAATCTCACCACATTCTTCCACCCAAACTCTCTCAGAGACCTTGAGTTTGCAGTGGTAGCTTGAGACTCACAGATGTCCATCCAGTTTGCCTCTGATATTTGTATTCCTGACTCCTTCTCCCATTTTTGTTTGATATATATTGTAGAATGGTTTTTTGAGGCTTGTATACTTCCATGTATTTTTGAGATCAACTTTTTAGTGTCCTTTTTTTTGTATGCATCATGAAATATAGAAATGAGGTTATTTTCATTTTCCTCTTTATATTGCAATTTCCTGTTGTAATAGTCTCTAACTTGTAGATACCTATAAAAGTCATGCTTTTCCAGTCCGAATGTGTCTGAGATAGTTTTGTAACTCTGAAATCCTCCGTTTGTGACTAGCAAACAGAAGGAGGTGATTCCCCTTACTGTCCACTGTTTAAAGGTCCCATCCAGTCTAGCGGGTACAAATTCTGGGTCATAAGCTATCCAATTCAGGGTCTTAGCCTGTTTTTCTATTTTTAATTTCCTCATTATCTTGAACCATAGCTTCAGTGAGAACTGGGTCAATTGATTCATACTGTCGTAACGTTTTTTGGCTTGGCTTTTATGTCCTAGTAGTGATTGTATTGGAATGTCTAATTGGGTAATTTCCATGGTTTTCCATTTCGCCTCATAGTTTGGGGAGCACCAATTTACTAAGGGTTTCAGTTGTGCAGCATAATAGTAATCCTGCAGGCACGGCAAGGCTCTCCCTCCCTTCTCCTTTTTCAACTGCAACGTTTTATACTGAATCCTTGGTCTTTTTCCATTTCAAATGAATCGTGAAATCCTTCCGTCCCATTCGTCAAATTGTTTTTGGGGTATCTCCAGGGGCAGTGACTGAAAGAGATAAAGAAGTCGTGGCAGCACGTTCATTTTAATTATTTCTATTCTATTACTCATATCTAGTGGGAGGAGAGTCCACCGAGAAATGTCAGATTTGATTTCTTTATTAATGGGACCATAATTTTTTTCATAAAGTTCAGACATGTCTTTTGTTAAGTTTATTCCTAAATATTTTATTGTGGGAGAATCCCATTTGAAATAAAATTTATTTTTTGTTTCTGGAAGAGGTGTATAGTTGAATGTAAGGGATTGTGTTTTTTTTTATATTTAGCTTATATCCAGAATATTGATTGAATGTTTTTAGTAAGGCCATTAATTTAAACAAGCTTGGTTCGGGATTCGTGATAAAAAGTAGGACGTCGTCTGCAAACATACAAGTCTTATGTTCTACTCTTCCGATCATGATTCCTTTTATCTCAGATTCCTCTCTAATAGCTTGAGCTAGAGGTTCAATATACAAGGCAAACAGAGATGGGCTCAAGGGGCAGCCCTGACGTGTCCCTCTCTTCAAATATATATTTTGAGAAAGGTGTCCATTGACCCTGATCCTGGCCGTTGGGGAGTGATACAATGCTTTAATACATTTAATGAAGGCCTCTTTGAAACCAAATCTTTTTAATACCCTGAATAGATATTCCCAACCCACCGAATCAAATGCCTTTTTGGCATCTAAACTAATTAACATTGCACCAATATTTTCAGACGTAATATGGTTCATCACTTGTAATGTTCTCCTTAGATTGTCTTGGGTCTGCCTGTTTGAGACAAAACCTGTCTGGTCTAAGTCTATCAGCTCTGGGATAACTGATTCCAGTCTCTTAGATAAGATTGAAGCAAATAATTTATAATCCACATTAAGGACAGATATTGGCCTATATGAGCTGCATTCTTTTTTATCTTTCCCTTCTTTTGGGATAGTTGAG
The DNA here is from genome assembly GCA_006937985.1 of Aphyosemion australe. Taxonomy (NCBI): domain Eukaryota; kingdom Metazoa; phylum Chordata; class Actinopteri; order Cyprinodontiformes; family Nothobranchiidae; genus Aphyosemion; species Aphyosemion australe. Next base: position 121,005 of record SSNS01000459.1, on the reverse strand, counting down.
ATGACTGCTTCTTTCCAAGATTGATTATGATTAAAGCAATTGAGCAGTACAGGTGTTATCTGTGTTCTAAATGCTTTGTACCATTCGGACAGATAACCGTCTGTGCCTGGAGCCTTACTTGTCTTTAATCTTGAAATAGCTTTATGCAGTTCTTCTGTCGTTATCTTAGCCATGAGTTTTTTATTTTGTAATTCTCCTATAGATGGTAGGTCTAGTGAACTCAAAAAAGTATCTATCTCTGCAATATCTACTGTGGTAGGCTGGGAATATAGGTCTTTATAGTATTGTTCAAATGCCTGTTGAATATCTTCCAATTTGCTACTAATACTTTGTGACTCAGGATTTTTGATTTTATGAATTCTCTTCTTTTCCCGTTGTTTACGTAACCTCCATGAAAGAAGCTTCAATGCCCTAGGTCCCGTTTCGTAGAACTTCTGTTTAGTAAATTTGAGTTTTTTTTCAATTTCCTCATCATATATGCCATTTATATTTTGTTTAATTGTATTCATTCTTGATAGTATCCGGGGATCTTTTGTTCAGTGTGTCTAGTTTCTAGTAATTTCAATTCATCTTGTAGCTCCACAAGTCTTTTCTTTTTTTCCTTTTCCCGATAAGCTGTAAGGGCAATAATTTTACCTCTAATGACTGCTTTTGCTGCACCCCATAGAGTATTTGGGGACACCTCTCCATTGTCATTATTTTGTAAATATATTTGAAATTCCTGTTGGATCTGTGTTTGTACTGATTTCTCATTCAAAATACTGGTGTTGAGTCTCCAAAGTGTATTTTTCCGTTGTTTAGTATGACGTAAAGTTAGATACACACCTGAGTGGTCAGATAAGTCTCTGACCCCTATTTTACAGTCCACAACCTTATGCCAGTCCGATTTATACATGAAAAAAAAGTCAATTCGGGTATATACTGAATGACATGGAGAATAATACGTAAATTGTTTTACTCCAGGATGAGAGGCTCTCCAAACTTCAATCAAACCCAGTTCTGTGAGCATACGTTGAACCATAATGGCATTTGAGCTTTTCTTTTGCCGGTGGTTGGATGTATCTAGTTTTGGTTGGAGTTGTACATTAAGGTCACCACCAAAAATAAGAACTCCCCATGTTTCCAAGACTATCAACTCGAATAGCTTCTTATAGAAAGAATTGGGGCTCCCTGGGGGGGCATATACGTTAAATAGTGTTACTTCCTCTTCTTCTAATTTACCCCTTACCAAGATGAACCTCCCTTCTTTATCCTTGATCTCTGAGCAGAATTCAAAGTTAACAGTATTGGGGATCAGTATGGCTACTCCCCTTTTGCGGCCTGATTTATGAGACGAGTAATAGGTATTTTGGAATCCAAGTTTTTTTAATTTTTGATGTTCTGAGGAAGACAGATGTGTCTCCTGCCAAAAGATTACCTGTGGCTTTTCACGTTTCATTTTAGCTATTATTTTACTCCTTTTAATCGGATTATGCAGCCCATTTACGTTTAGGGTAACTATTTTATTTTCCTGATGGGGCATATAGCCTCTTCAGTCTGCGCTCCTTTATACAGCTTTAATCGTGCTAACCAGAACATGAACAAGAACAATGAGTAAATGAACCAAAAGAACAAAACCAAAGACTCCCAAGTCCGAAGTTCAGGTGAAACCTCAAGTTGAGAGGAAATCCTCGTGCCAATCGAGGGCCTCTCATCAGTGTCAGGGAATAAACCCGGCACCAGTGTCTTCGTTTTGAACCAAAGTTTCCCAACCGGTATAAAGTTCCTTCTTTAACATGCTTAATAAGGCTCTTCTCGAAATATACAGAGATCAATGAAACAAATATATTGTCCAAGCAAGGGCCAGAGAAAGCAAGGCTAGTTAATTAATTAACTTATATAGGAAAAAAATATGAAGTGGCAAAGGTAGTAACAATAGCAACATTATTTCTCAAATTTAGGATTCAACTTAAACAGTCCTGAGCAAGACCCTTTTCAGATCCTTAGTAGGTTAACTAAGGGTTAATGAGTCCTCCTCTCTACATGGGAGCAGGGTACCTTACTTTAAGGTTCCAGTGGAGACGTGATGATCCTCTTGATTTCACTCACATGCGTCGGAGGTTCCCGGGGTGGCCCGATGGAAGCTCCGTAGCTTCTCTTTTATCCGCCCCTGGTCCACCACTTGTTTGCGGCGATCTGCTCCGGTCCTCTCCCATGTCGCTAGTCTCTGTTGTTTCGGTGCCGTGGGGCCTGGCTCCCCGACGCCATCCAGACAGAATCCTCTTTTCTTTAGATCTTCGGCTGCGTCCGATGCATTCTCATAGACTTTAGTACCACTGTTGAAGAACACCCTCAGTTTAGCTGGACATGGCGTCTGGAAGCGGATTTTGCTTTGAGCTCCCTCAGGATCCCCATGTATGCTCTTCTCCTACCAAGGATCTCTGGGGGATAATCTTGGTCGAAGTAGATCCTTTTTCCTTCATACCGTACATCCTTTTTTCTCCATGCTGAATGCAGCACCAGCTCTTTTATCCTATATTCAAGGAAGCACAGCACCATTGATCTAGGCGGCGCGCCTTCCTGAGGCTTTGGGGCGAGTGCACGATGGCAGCGCTGGATACCGAGGTTTCTTTCCACTACTGGCGGGTCGATTTGTAATTTTATCAGCCTCATCACGAACTCTGTCAGGTCAGGGCCCTCTGAACCCTCCGGTACTCCGTGTATGCGGAGATTGTTCCGGCGTGAGCGTGCTTCTAGCTCGGTTAGGTTTGTAGGGACTCCTGGTTCTTTAATAGGTGGGTGAGGGCCTCCTTAGCCGCCGAATCCCATTCTTCAATCTCGGTTATGCGCTGTTCTGCCGCCTCTACCCTTGCAGTGGTATCCCGTTGCTCCCTTGTAGCTTCCTGCAGTTTCTTGTTGATTTCTCCTCTGAGCTCAGCCCCCAGTCTTTCCTCCCCAACTTCAGACATTTCACTCCTCCTGCTCCATCACATCACCACACACACTTGCACATAGGGCCTTGGGCTGTGGGCAAGTTCAGGGGGTGCGGGTATTATTCCCCTCTCCGCAGTCCCATGGACGGCCAGCACCCCAATTTTAATTTGCATATTAAACACTTTAACAACATTTCATGCAAATGCACAATTAGGGCCTTGGGGGTGAACACTCGACGACGGCACCTGGAGGGGGGGATCACTCAGCCTCGCGTTGGATGCTGGTGCCCACTTCCAATTTTAAGCTGCACCTAGACACTGAGGGCCACTGGCACGGTTGCTGGTTGGCCCCTCCGGAGTGGTCCTCTGCACCTCTTTGGGGGGTGGGGCTGCTCCGGTGGCAGTCTCTCTGGGGTCCCCACGCTCTGGGGAGACCTCAGGATCTCTGAGCTTGGATCTCCTCCAGCCTCCACGGGTCTTTGGGGGCAGGTCTGTGGCCTCTCACACTCACTATTGGAAATTCCTCTAGAGAAACCTTACATAAACAAACGCGTGTACGCAACACAGGTACTCACATGGTGCTCTCACAAGTATGGACTACGGTGTTTTTGTTGAGAACAAGTCATAAAAAAGCCAGACTGGAATCTGACAAACTACATGTTGACAAGCCACAAAGCTTCTGGGAAAAATCCAAAATCCAAACAAATTGCAACACCCCTGCCTGTGGCCCTAACTATCACCAAGAAAACAATACTGCTAAACTGGGTGAAGAAAAGAAAAAGATTACCACATCACAATACTTTGACCTCCTCATGCAACATATATCTATGGAACAACAAATAACAATTAACTTGAATATCTCATTAAAATCTATTCTTTAATTCTGAACGACATCTCGATGCTGGTGAGCTAACACCACCACAGAGTCCAAGAAAGTATGGGAGGAGAGAAAAGGAAAAACAAATTCTCAAATCATTTCTATCTATCTATTTATTGATTTATTTGTTAATTTTATACTTGTTTTGTTAAATTCCAAAACAACTGTGTGACTATAAATTAAAGAAACAACTGCCACGAAAGGGAAAAAGATTTACCTAATCCACATATTTTCAGTAAAAAAATTTGGTTGTGACACTCATTAGTATTGTAAAGGGCAGAAGATGGGACTTGCCAGACTTTGGGGGGGGGGGGGTGACTGAACACCAGCTGGTGCTTGTTCGGCGCGATGAGTGATAAAAGTGATAAAAGAGTGGCAGATCTGTCAGAAGGTGTGTGTGGTCGACCTGTCATCATGGCACCCTGTTCTGGGGGGTGGGATCGCTCGCAGTTGGTTAGGGCTGCCGGCAATGAAGATAGCTGAGTAGGCGGTTAGTGTTCCAGAGCCAGGAGGGGAGGCTAGTCGCCTCCTTTAGGTAGCGAGGGTCGGGAGTAGCTGGGTGCCGAGACCACGCCGACATCTGCCACAACGATATTTGGCAGGCGGACACGAGCCGCAGGATTTACCCGCCGTTCTCGGAAGTCAATCCCCGGGCCGTTGGACAGCGATGGAAGTTTAGACCCCGGGGAGGGGGTCTCACCGACTGGGCCAGCTAAGTACCTGACTCTTTTAACTCATTTGTTGCTGAATGGCTGGTTCTGTTTTAAATGGGGACGGGAGGGGTGTATGAACTCCAGAGGGCCAGCAGGGGGCAGCAGTTGTTAAATTCCACAGGGGGACTTGTCTGAGATGTTTTATGATTTGGATGTGCTAACAAAGTGTATTTTTGATAACCCGTGCCTGCTGGTGTTGTTTTGAGGTTCTTTCTGGGGGGCAAGAAATTCTGCCCGTGCAACCCACTGCCACTTATATTACAGTATTGTTCTGTCCTTTTTTAAATTTTTTTCTCTCTTTTTTCTTTACTTTTTTCCTAAAGCTTGTTTGGTCACTTTTTTAGTCCATTTGTTTAACATTTTGTAAATCAATACATTTGGTTAAATGCTTTTTGCTATAAATTGTCTGCACTGTCAAAAACGAATAAAAAAAAAGTTCTGGACTCAAACCCAGACTTTATGGTTCTGTCTGAAAACCGAGTGGGGACCTAGTAATAAACATACCCTCTTTAGTAGCATTGAAACAAGTAAAGATACAATGTCGCAGTGGAGACTTACTTTCCATAGGCGAAGCATTCCAACTGTGCTGTGTGTCCTGCAAGGGCATACGTCTCTGCTGGGAACTGCACTTTAATGCTTGGTGCAGATTTCCTGGGATTGGCTGAAATAAAATCATACAACTATGTCATAATCTTCTCTTTACTTTGAATCAGAGTACATGATTACTATAGTAAACCCGAATGCTCAAAATAATTAATTGGAATAAGTAGAGTAAACTTAAAAAGGTCTCAAAAGTTATCTTTACTTAAAAATATTGAGTGAAAGTAACATTTTCCTTCTTTTTAAGTTTATTAAACTTGTTATCATTGATTAATATTAACTTGTTTGCTATTTGTGTAAATGCTACTTAATAATAATAATAATAATAATAATAATAATAATAATAATAATACATTTAATTTAAAAGCGCCTTTCAAAAAACTCAAGGTCGCTGTACAATCAGGTTAAAATAAAACATTTAAGACAAAAACACCAACAAGAATAAAAATGGCTAAAAAATTTAAAAACCCAAATAAAACATCAGATAAAACACCAATATAAGTTAGAGTGAATAAGCAATTTTGAAGAGATGAGTTTTGAGATTAGCCTGGAATTGGTGAAGGGTGGTCATGTTCCTAAGGTGAGCAGGTAATGAGTTCCATAGGGAGGGGGCCGATCTGCTAAATGCTCGGTGACCCATTGTGACAAGTCGTGCTGGTGGATTAATTAAGTTGATGGAAACAGAGGATCTGAGCATGCGAGAGGGTTTAGTGACTTGTACAAGCTGTGAGAGATATGAGGGGGCAAGATTATGAATGGCCTTATATGTTAGAACTAAGATTTTGTAATTGACCCTGAATTTTATTGGCAGCCAATGAAGCTGCTGAATAACGGGGGTGATGTGATCAGAGTAGGGTGTTTTGGTG
>SSNS01000459.1:48560-107338 GCA_006937985.1 Aphyosemion australe | reverse complement strand
GTCTATACTACTCAGTCACATAAGAACACACTTAAAAAAGCATGAGACAGTGGGATGCCCATACAGAGGTTGTAACTATAACACAAATGTATACTCTTCATTTAATTCACATAAGAGTAGAATGCACCAAGTGAGTCTTGCATCAGACTTTTGTAGTGACATAGTCTATGGCCATACTCAGAATCCCCAAGCGTCCACCTCTAACATCACTATTGATTTGGATGAAGAATGCCCAGTTCAGAGTGCAGAAATGGAGGATGATGAGCAGTGTAATACTGCAGAACTAAAACATCAGATCAAACTTAATGCAGCATCTTTATTTCTAAAGATGCAGACGATCCTCCATGTTTCAAATTCAGCTACACAACAAATAGTTGATGATTTGAATCAGATTTTCTCTTTATCTCAGCCATTGATAAAGGACGCCATTAATGATGTACTGCAGAGACATGGTCACAATATTACAGATTGCACACTCAATGAAGTTGTCAGAGCTGTCATGGACTCTAATGTTGTATATAGTGTCACCTCCAAAGGTGAAGAGTTGTCCTCTCACAAGCGAAGAAAGACATTTATAGAGCACAACTATCCATTGTTAATCATCTTCGGTACGTTCATCCTGTGTCTTTCTGATTATTCCTTTAACTTTTTGTTCTTTTTAAAACACAGATAGTCCTATCTGTGTTTTAAAAAGAACAAAAAGTTAAAGGAATATCCATTGATAATGCCAGTAGAGTACCAGTTAGAAGCACCTGGTCATACCATTATGTATGTTCCAATCCTCCAAATGATTCAGGAGTTGTTCAAAAATACAGATATTCTAAGCAAGATCAGAGAACAAAACACTGAGCCTGGTTATTATGCATCATATTGTGATGGCTCTCATTTCCAGGAAAATGAGTTACTCTCAACAGAAGCTCTACACCTAGCAATCCAGCTATACATTGATGAGCTAGAAATAGCTAACCCTCTTGGCACATCACGTAAAGTTCACAAACTTTGTGCTGTGTACTGGGCCCTTGCAAATGTGCCGCCCAAGTATAGATCAGCAATGCACACTATACAGTTGGCTGTGCTAGCTAAAGTGACAGACCTCCAGAAATGTGGATATACAGCTGTACTTGCTCCACTGGTTTGTGATGTTCACACACTTGAACAGGATGGTGTTTTCATTGAATCTGTTGGTCAGAATGTGAAAGGCACCATCTTCTGTGTTTCTGCTGACAATCTTGCTGCACATGGGTTAGGTGGCTTTTTGGAGTCATTCAGAGCAGATTATGTTTGCAGATTCTGTACGGGCACAAGTGAACAGTTTCAAACAACTGAAGTAAAAACTGAAGAATTTGCTCCGAGAACCAAAGCTGCTCATGACCTTCATGTACAAAATGTCCTCCAAGATGAGAGTTCAAGCAGCCAGTTTGGGGTTAAAGGTGTCTGTGTCTTGCGTGAGTCACTTCAGTACTTCCACCCTATCACAGGTCTCCCTCCAGATCTGCTACATGATCTTTTGGAAGGGATCGTTCCACTTGAACTTGCTCTTTGCCTTAAGGAAATGATTCGGCTTAAGTACTTCACTTTAGAGTACTTGAACCAAAGGATCACATCATTCCCATATCAGCACACTGATAAAGTAAATAAACCTCATCCCATTCCCAAAACATTCATGACCCGGGGAACAATTGGAGGAAACGGGCATGAAAATGGCACTCTCCTCAGATTGCTTCCATTACTTGTAGGCAGTAAAGTACCAGAGGGTAATGCTGCATGGGAGGTTTTGATGGACTTAAAAGAGGTAGTGGAATTAGCATTATGCCCATCATTTTCTGATGAAACATTGGACTATTTTGTTTGCAAAATCAGTGACCACAGACAGATACTACAGGAAACTTTCCCTGACTTCAGGCTTCGTCCCAAACATCACTATGTGGAGCATTATCCCACCTTGGTTAAGTGCTTTGGGCCAATTGTGCATGTTTGGACCATGCGATTTGAAGCTAAACATCGCTTCTTCAAAAGAGTGGTGCATGATGCCCAAAACTTCAAAAATGTCTTGAAGACACTGGCAATAAGACACCAAAACATGATGGCCTATCACCTTGGTTCACCATCATTTTTCAAGCCAAGAATACAAACATCCAGGGTTTACTCCGTTTTGGTTTCAGCTCTACCAGAGGTAGCTCAGGCTCACATTAGAAGACAAACAACCAGTGACACTGTCTATTGTACATCAAAGGTGACCATTGATGGCACAGACTATACCAGTGGAATGTTTGTGTCAGTTGGAGTCAGTGGAGGACTGTCTAAATTTTGCAGACTAACAGAGATCTACCTTGTGATTCACAATGTTTGTTTTCTCTGCACTGACTATGCTTCCTGGTATGTAGAGCATCTGCGTTCCTATGAGCTGTCAGCCACACCGGGAAGCCTGTCTATGAATCTGCAGTCAGACTTCAATGATCCAACCCCACTCTCTGCATACAAGATCGATGGCTTGCTGCTGTTGACCCCCAAGAGGTTCATACAAGTGAGACAGAAGTAAGACCACTGGTGAGTAATTCTCACAATCTGCATTTTTGGTGGCACATTCTAAATAACATGACTATATATGTATACAGATTTCTCTTTCAAAAACTGTCACTTTGGCACAGAGGTTGTTATTCATGATTATAAACATTCAAAAAGACTTATGAATGGCCCATATTTTCTGTATTAAGATGCTTTTAACTACAATATCTCTGCATTTCTTTATTACAGTGATGGCGGCTGAAGCCCCACGAAACATGATCCTTCGTGTTGTCGAAGCGGACCGTGTTATAAAATTAAAACTTGACTCCCGTCCGGCCTCTCTTGATGCACTGATTAAGATTTTAAAAGAAAAACTGTCACTTGACTGTGACTTCAATTTGAAATACGAAGATCCAGACTTTGACGGAAAGCTCACTTGCCTTGTTGACATAGAGGAGTTACCACAAAAAGCCTGTGTTCATGTTTCACTTACACAGGATTCCAGTTCTGTTGCATCGACTGATACCCTTTCAGATGTGTCATCCCCAGAGCGTCTAAGCAGATGGCCCCCAGGTCCTTTTCAGATTCCCAAATTTCCATTTGACATTGAGCTGACACTTAGAGATGGGAATGCTGAATTTGAAAAGAATGCAAGACTTCTTCAGTTGTCAAGAGACCAAAAGCATGGTATTTTAGAGAATCTGGCATCTACCATATATAGTTTCAAGGCTTACCCTAGTGACAAAGAAATTGCAATGGTAGCTGAAGCTCTTGTGAGCAAACATCCATGTTTAAAAGAAGCAGGATCTGACAGTGGTTGGAATGGCTGGAAGAACAGCATCAAGTTCAAAATGGGAAATTATAGGACCAAGATGAGAAGGGCTGGATGTCAGGAGGTCTCCGTAAATGCTGGGAAAAGAAGCCAAAGAAACCCAGAGAATCAACCTTCCCATTCAAACATCAAAAGACCCAAGCGTGCAGAACTTAACTTTCTGCCTAACTTTCCTCAAGGAGAAGACCCCTCTAGTCTGGGCCGTATGAGGCAGGCTATTGTTGAGGAAGTAAAGAAGACAGAGAGAAACCTATCCTTTATTAGCCAGATGATGCAGACAACATTTGCCTTGAGACGACAGACTATAGTCATGTCCTGCCCACCTGTGAAAGAGCTGATGGACCTCTGGCCTGCTCTTCATATGCCAGCTGAGGTAATGTGGATCAACTCTTTCATCTGTTTTTATCTTTGAACGTACTTTGGCACATTGCGTGTAGCGTTGCCTTATTTCAATCATAAATTAATAATTGTTTTTATTGTACTGTTCTTTCATTAATGCAGGTGTATGCAGAGTTCCAACGGATCACAAACCAGAACCTTCCTAACACCTTTTATGCGCAGCTAGATCGCCACACTCCTCGTTTGATGGCCTTATGCAGACAGAAAGCTTCCAAAACTGGAAAGACTGCAAATACTTTGACTGACATTTTCAAAGCCCATGATGCACAGGTGAATATACAATTCACAGGTAATGTCGTTATGCTACGGAAGAGTATTAGAGCCACTGAAGTAGAAAAAATAGAATTCTGAGAAAACAAGTCAGAATTCTGAGTTTATTCTCAGAGTGACTTTTTTCAGATTTCTATATTTTTTTTCTTCTGTGGCCCTAATACTCTTCCGTACTCTTCCGTATTATGTAATGTTAGTTTAACACTTCAAATTAACTTTTGAATTCAGCAGTTTATCATTGGATTTGGATGCAGATATCACTGTCTTGGAAAATTGGTCAGAGCTGTTTGGCATTGAGTTTGATTAGTAAACTTGACACAGTATTTACACTCTATTAATCTTCTTAGGAATTACATGATGTCCACACAAGGCGTACCACTGTTCTCCATGCCCTTCCTGTCTACCTACGTGAGGAAACCTCTGGATTTTTCAGGACATGTGTGGTAAGTCCCAGTATTGTAAATTAAACAATTCATTCTATTTATTTATGCATAAGGACAACACACATTAACATTTAGGAAAATGTGCCAGTGTTTCAACTGCAAACCTTTGGCAAGATGTTTAGAGACCTGAAGAGTCATGTTGTGCCCATTAAGGCATTAAAAAAATCAACAATCACTGCAAAGAATTCAAGTAGCTGTCATTAGCATAACATTGGCACACACAGAATTCATCTCACTTTATCCGTAAATGAGAGCACAAAGCAACAGAATGAACAGGAGTCTATCAGACTGCATTTATTGTTATTTACATGACAATCAACTGAAATGGCCACAGTCAGAGTTTCAGTACAAATGTGATTAATATATGATCTCCCTTTCATTTTTGTAAGGATGATACCGATGAGCCAGACCTCGGGGATGCAGCAGTTGTCCTCCTGACAACCGTCACTGATGATGCAGAGAGTCCGGTTATGTACGACCCAGTGAGAATCTCTGTCATCCTAGAGGGTGATGTGATTGTCAACCTCCCCAGGCTTCCTGATGCCTTCCTGGTAATGTTCGGCCTCATCTATGCCTTACATCTAGATTATCCGAAGGGACTGACCAACACATTTGAGTTTACACAGAAAATCTTACTTGGTCTTGATGACTCTAAACTGTCACCCAAGCTGCAGAGTCTCAAAAATGACCTAATGTTGCATGTGTAACTCAAGATCTGAAAAGGAGTGGTGGATTCAGATGGCTCACTCTGTTAGAGCATTGTCCACATCCACAATGTAATGTAATAATTTGTCTGCTCTTTAATTGTTGATGTTAAAGTAACGCACCACCATTTAAGCAAATATGTTCATTTTTCACTTCTCGAGTTAAACAATTGAGTTCTACCTTTCCCCTGTTCGTCCAGCCGTTCTGAGTCTGGCAACCCCATTTGTGGCTTTAGTTTAGCATGAATAATTGAATCGAATTAGCCCATAGACCATTAGCATTGGATGCTAATGGTCTATGGGCTAATTCGATTCAATACTCAACTGGTTTTATGCCAAATAGCATAAAGTACTCACTGTCTTACTTGTTAGTGGTTAGTGTAATTCATATTTTGTTAATTTTGAATTGATATGCACCCTGATATTGCTTTAAACCACATACCCAAAGAAAGGGTACACATGCCGTTGTCCAGTTTTGAAAAGTGTGTGTTTTGTAATTGTTTCTTTAATTATCTATTTTTTTAATTACTATTGTCTTTCAAATTTTCTACTAAAAAAGGCACAAGTGTTGGCAAATAATCTTTCCAAATGCCTTCCCTACAATATTGTATTAACAGTTTGTCAGCTATTTTTGACAGAAGATTTTATGTTGTCAATTTAAGCTTTTCTGAGTTTGTATATTTTCCACTTGGACTGGGAAAATTTCTAATAAAGATTTCAAAAGATAAACTATAGAATTGATGTTCTTTTGTTTTGGTGTGTCTTTTAAGTCGAGTTTACTCAATACATTTAAGGCAATCAGTTGCCACAAACAATTTAAGTTTGGAGGTAAATGGTTTTGAGTTATGGCAAGTCAGTGTTTTTGAGTTTGGTTCAATGGGAAGATTTAAAGAAAAAAACTAATAATTTCAAGTTCACTTAACATAAAATCCAGAGTTTTCATATAATTATTAAGTTCTCCTGAGTTAATACACTTAGAAAGATGAATGAATATTCTGAGTTGCATGTACTGAAAATTTTTGAGTTGGCTTAATCGTTAACTTTAATTTAATTATAATTTTAAAATATATTTAACATAAACTCAAAATATTTAAGTTCTGATCTAATCAAATATCTGAGTTTATGAACTCAAAAAATATGAGGCAACTGATTGCCTCACTTTTTTTGAGTTCTGCCAACTTATTCGGGTTTACAGTGTAACCAAAGTCATAATATCCTGTTTAGAATTGCTGCCATGGTGGTGGTGGTGGTGGTGGTGTGTGTGTGTGTGGGGGGGGGGGGGGGGGGGGGGGGGGGGGGGGGGGGGGGGGGGGGGGGGGGGGGGGGGGGGGGGGGCGTCTGGGTGTCCCGCCCACTAACCTGCACATGGTGGTTTTATTAACTATCAAATAATTAATTACAGCTTAACTTATTAGTAAGATTGATACCCGAACATTCAGCAACAAAGTCAGAAAAAATTGAAGCGCCATAGTTCAGCCCTCGCAGCTCAGTGCCACTCCGGCTTTGTGTCAAAACCATGGGCAATGTGCATTGGCAGCAGTAGCTCAGGAGATAGAGCAGGTTACCTAGTGATTGGAGAATTATAGGACTGATCCCAGAGTCTGCCAGGGTACTCTGCTGTTGTGTCCTTGGGCAAGACACTTCACCCAACTTGCCTGTGTTTGTTGTGGTCAGAGGGGCGGACGACACAAATGGCAGCCTCGCCTCTGTCAGAATGCCCCAGGGCGATTGTGGCTACATAGTAGCTTACCATCATTGGCAGTGTGTGAATGTGCAAGTGCGTGAATAATGGAAAGTGCTTTGGGTGCCTTGAAAAGCGCTATATAACTCTAATCCATTATTATTATTATTATTATTATTATTATTATTATTATTATTATTATTATTATTATTATTGACACATCATCCCCACCTCAATGCCTCCTCCAAGCTCCCCAATCAATATCACATATCATCACTAGGGGATACAACAAACAAACATCTATAAAACAGTCAGCTCATGTTATAAGTGTTTAAGATTTGGTGGCTGTAATCACTTCCTGTTTGTTGGGGGTGATATCACTTTACCGTACCAATCTGTTGAACAGTTATCCTTGAGGAAGAACACAAAATTTGAGGTGGATCTGAATTTTCAACAGGGTTGTTGAAAAATTCTAGGGGGCACTGTTTCAAAATCCAACAAATCCAATTGAGCTTTTCTTAGGTTGAAAAGATCAGTTAAGTGCAGTTTGGTGCAAATCAGATCATGCATGTGTTATTCAGAGCCAACTATCTTCAAAGGGGTGGAGTTCAGGTAATATCACCAAATGACCAGGTGAATGTGTTAAGTGCTGTTGTACGATGACATAAAGCAAGTTTAGTACAGTTCTGGCTTTGTTTGTAGAAGTAGTTAAAGATATCGGCCAGAGGCAAATTTCCTTTGAATCACATGTGTAAAAATGTATTAAAACCTCAAGTCAATTTCTTTTTGGGATTTTAACAGCTGAATTTTTAAGAAAACGGCGCAGGAAAAAACAGAGGAAGGCTTCCGGTCTGAGGTTAAGCCGGCAATGACATTTCACAAGGAGATCCTCAGAAAACTATAGTGTAAAACAGTGAGCAGCTCGGTATTTCTGCGTTAGATTTATAGCACACAACAATGTTTTATCAGTCAGATGTAGCTTCTGAAGCCTCTGCTAGTCGGTCAGATTGTTTTTTCTGGATTACGACGAGGAGAACGGATATCGGAGCGCACAAAGAGTTCAACCGGAGTTTGACTCCTAACGCAGCAAGCTGGATAACCGAAGGTGCACACATGTTTGATACTGTTTAACTAAGAAGCATAGGCGTCATTTTAACCGGGGACATGTCCCCGGCAAAATTTGTTATTGGCAGTTGTGTCCCCGTCACTTCCAGGCCAGCCCTGCCTAGCTGTTGGAGGCCAAATATATATGATTGATAATAGTTTGACCAGAGGCGCTTTGAATCTATATTGTCTTAAACAATACAGATAAAAACGCGGGGTTTCTGCCGCACCAGAACATCTAAACTGCCTGATATTTACATCAGCCAACTCCATTTCTCCATCATGGTGCAGCAGCTCTCCATCAAACTGAAGCTAGTTTATAAATGTCATCCTTTAATTTTCTTCAGTTTTGCATTTCTCGTGTCAGTAATGATAATGTTACATTTGCTGCCAGTAAAAATGAATCATAATTCATTTATTTTATTTTCAACAATTTACAAAAGCAAAGCATGCTGGGAAATCTGTTCATCCAATCATTTTCATAGACGTCATCACCGACAAAACTTCTAGTTTAGCTAACTTCTTAGTGGGGAAAAGCTAATAAGCCTTTAGTTCAGCACTAATGTTCAGAGTACTAGCAAGAAAAGAAACAGCACAGGTGGCCGTATGCAAGGTTGTCCATCTGCGCGTAAGATGTATCCGAAAATGTCCCTGTGAGAAGTTGACCAGAACAGGGAGATTGGATTTCCCCTCCTGCATTGCTTGCTGCGTAGAAGAAATGCAGAACCAAGATAACCGTGAGTACAGCCTCCTGTGTGTGTGTGTGCGTGCGTGCATGCGTGCGAGCGCGCAGACTCTCTACTGACTTCAAGTCCCGCTGTGCCGTTTACTCAATTTGGGCCGGTCCGGACCGCACCCCCCACCCCACTGACAGCGGTGGGACGACAAAACCTCCGCTGCATTTTCCATGAGTTTCTCTGTGATGTCTCAGCAATGACGACAATCTTTGAAAGTTCAGTTGAACAAATGCGACATTTAACCTGCAGAAAATAGTATGAATGATAATTCTGATGAATCAAGCAGAAACGAAGAGGAACAGGATGAAACAGGGAAATAACAACAAATAACTTATTTGCCTATAAGAACAAAATGATCCCTCACAGACCACCTTCCTTTTTCTTTCTGACTCCATGATGTAACAGTAGAATAATTTGCTTCAAAAGATGTACTTTTGGCACAAACTCATCCCGTTGATAGATGGAGACTCTCCTCCATTTAAACACGGTTTGGCGCTTCACTGACGAGTGAAACAGCAGCTGTATCGGTCACATGACTACTTCCTAAATGATGCGCGCACCGACACAGGCTGAAGAACCATCCGCTCTAAATACAGCTAAATACAGGTCCTTCTCAAAAAATTAGCATATTGTGATAAAGTTAATTATTTTCTGTAATGTACTGATAAACATTAGACTTTCATATATTTTAGATTCATTACACACAACTGAAGTAGTTCAAGCCGTTTATTGGTTTTAATATTGATGATTGTGGCATACAGCTCATGAAAACCCAAAATTCCTATCTCAAAAAATTAGCATATCATGAAAAGGTTCTCTAAACGAGCTATTAACCTAATCATCTGAATCAACTAAATAACTCTAAACACCTGCAAAGATAGGAATTTTGGGTTTTCATGAGCTGTATGCCAAAATCATCAATATTAAACCAATAAACGGCTTGAACTACTTCAGTTGTGTGTAATGAATCTAAAATATATGAAAGTCTAATGTTTATCAGTACATTACAGAAAATAATGAACTTTATCACAATATGCAAATTTTTTGAGAAGGATCGTAAGTATACAAGAATATGCCACCTCAATGTGGGGGGGACCATGGTCCATTACTTTGGTCACCTTTTATAGAAAAAAGATATTTGCCTTACAGACTGTGAGTGTAATGAGTCTTTCTGGCTGGTTTTTCATTTCGTTTTTTTATCAATAAAACACAGTGTTTACAGAAAGTATTCAAACCCTGTCATTTTTACAGTCTTTGTTATAATGCAGCAATTTGCAAAAATCAATTAATTTCATTTATGTACACACAGCACCCTATATTGACAGAAAAACACAATTTTAGAAGTTTATGCAGAGTTATTAAAGCCCCAGTGTGTAATATTTCTACCTGTTTTCTACCAAATTCTGTGTATCCAGTTTTTTACCATGATTTCGATGAATATCCCACATGGGGCCTTTAACTCATTCACTGCCATTGACGACTTTAGTCGTCATTTCGCTTTTTTTACGGGGTGGGCGTCGGAGCGAACCCCCGCACCTTGAGAACAAACATCACGTGTCTAAAGCGGATCTTCATCCGTGTATGTCACACATCACGTGATCAGGAAGCAGAAAATCAATGGATTACGAGTTTGTTTTGGGCCGCTGCTGTGAAAAAAACGATGCGCCGAACCGGAAATGCTTCTGCAGCAGCGCTTGGGCACCAGATTGTGAAAGAACGGATAACGCTAGAAATAGAGCGATTCTTCCTGATGTAAGAAGTGAGTCTACTCTTTCTTTTGGTAGTTTTGGCGTTTACATGATCATAGAGCACAATGTTCTGTGACTCTTCATAAAACAGTAAAAACGCTCAAAAACGCTGGCAGTCAGGGGCTTTCTGATCAGAAAACGGCTGGCAGTTAATGAGTTAAAAAAGACAAACTGAAATATCACAAGGTCCTAAGTATTCAGACCCTTTGCTGTGACACATATATTTAACTCAGGTGTTTCCATTTCTTCTGATCATCTTGAGATGGTCCTACACCTTCATTGGAGTCCAGCTGTGTTTGATTCTACTGATTGTACTTTATTAGGAAAGCCACACACCTGTCTATATAAGACCTTACAGCTCACAATGCATGTCAGAGCAAATGAGAACAATGAGGTCAAAGGAACTGCCTGAAGAGCTCAGAGACAGAATCCAGGTGTAAGAAACTTGTATCATCTTTACCAAGAAGACTCATGGATGTATTAGCTCAAAAGGGTGATTCTACTAAATACTGAGCAAAGGGTCTGAATACTTAGGACCATGTGATATTTTAGTTTTTCTGTGTTTTTCTGTCAATACGGAGTGCTGTGTGTACATTAACCCTTAAGAACCCACACACATTTCTACTTTCATGAAAATTATGGGGGTTATAGATTATAACAAATGAATAATATGAAACACATTTCTGAAATTTTTTTTTATTTGTTCCACCCACTGGCACAGATCTGAAATGTAACGTATACGTCACATTAGGCATACATTGTAAATTTTTTCCATGTTTGGAAATGAATTCTCTAAACAGTCCTAGCTTTTTTTAACACATTTTCTTTTAATTTTCAGCTTCCTAACATGCATAGTGATGATAGCGCTGCTTGTTTTTGATTAACAAGAGATTATTCAAAAAAAAGAAATCTGCCTTTTACTGGAGGTTCTTCTGACAGCGTCACTATAGAAATCTGAACATTAGATGTGTATAATGAACCAAAAACAACATGACCACATTGAAATTGTGTACCAACACATAACAGAACAAAAATGATGTAAAGTCAATACCATGCTCAAATGGGTTTTCATGGATGTTTTGGCCCAGATGCTTAGCCTAAGCCAGTGGTTCTCAATTAGTGGGGGGCGCGGGAGAAGAGCAGGTGGGGCGCGGCAGACGCACCTGCTCTGAGCTCCTATTGCGCGCCGCTTGTGCGCACTGCCAGATGCGGGGAATAACACAGACGCTCTGATGGAAATCTTTCCATGATGTTACCTCCACGATGGATTCTGTGGTAACGGGTAAAATATCTGCGCACCTGCATGAATCATTAAGACACTTACTCACGGACAAATAAATAAATAAATAAATCACCTCTTGGTGATCATAGATGGTTGAATAATTTGTCTACTCGCCCAACCACACTCTCACCCCTGCTCTGGGATCAAGATCATTCCCCCGCACTTTCCCCTACCTCCCGGCATTTGCCGACGAACTATCAGCGCGTTATATGGCAAGCCGTTTTAATATTTATTCCAGAGTGGATATGTATTCAGATATCTATAATTCTATTGTTCCTAGCAGAAATTAACATTCCAGATATCCATACAACAATCTTACTGTACACAATGAACATTGTGCAAGCCCCCCCCCCCCCCCCCCCCACATTGGGAGGGGGGCGCGAAAAAAATCCATGTATCCTAGGGGGGGGCTTCACCGAAAGTATTTGAGAACCACTGGCCTAAGCCAAATGGTAATGTTTGAAGCTATTTCTTTCCTCTGTGAAACAAAGGCGTACGTCACATTTTTCACACATTGTGGTGGTTGCATTCACCTTGCAGATTTTGCACCGGCCTCGCTTGTAACATTTTACAGGCCAGTGTGCGACCTCATCAGTGCGGACATCATCTGGAACTCCAACACAAACTCTCTTGGGTGGTGGTGGTGAGAAGCTCTGTAATGGGCGCCCCCACTGTGATTTCAAAAGGATCAGGCTTGTGGCAAGCTCTGCCTGGAAGCTCCTTAATTTCAGTGGTTTTGGTAGTTGGCAATCACGACAATAAACCAGCCATGCATTAACACTGAGCATGATGGTTTGCCAGAAAAGGTAGAGGTACCACCTCCGTGACTCCAGACCCAGTTTTTTAATCCCCAAGGGTGGGGCTTGCCTTTCACGTACTGCCTTATTGGGCTATGCATCCCCTTGAAAGATACCATTTGCTCATCAACAGATTTGTGCTCCTCTGGGATGATTTCCAGGCACTGTTTACGAAACATACCAAGCCATGGACAGATCTTCCAGCACTTGTCTTCTGTATGCTTGTTTGACAAATCTGTGTTGTCAGTGAAATGTAGAGATCCCAACAAGGTCTGAAATTGGTTGCGCGACATGTTATCTGCCACCATAGAACACCTTGTGTCATTTTCCCAGTATGCTCGATTTCCAGGCATTTGGCAAAGACCCATCCGCAGGTAGAGGCCGATCAGTATTTCTAGCTCTTTAACCGTGGTATTAACATTTCTGTGATGGTGGGATTGTTGTACACCATATTAATTTGTTTGTTCCATTAACAACTGTAGCATCTCTTCTGTGATGAACATTTTGAAGTACTCCAGTGGAGTATGGATCTCATCAGGAGGTTTAGCACATTGAATGTGCTTTCAGGGATTTCAAAAGTTTTTTTTCTCCAAGAATTTTTTTTTTCTTTGATAGCTGCCTTTGGCTGCCCAGGGATCATTTGGCTTGACTGTGGCTCTGTATCTACGTTACTGGAATCACATCCATCGGAATCACTAGACTCACTTGATTCTTCACTCTCTGAGTCTTTGCTGGGGGTGTAATTAGGGTCTTCAGAATCTTCATCTGAGCTACTTTCACATCCCTCATACTCACTGTCCTCTCCAGTGATAAACTCAAGTGCATCTTGAACACAGTATTTTTTCTTTTTCTCCATTCTACAAAAAAGTGAAATAACAAAAATATAGGGGTAACTGAACAGTGACCCAAATATTCTAAAGTAAAGTTTTAAAATGTTTTTAGGTAATTTCATAATATTGTCATGCTTGAATTTGGTTAAAAATGATTCAAAATGAAGAACAGAAAATATATTTACATAAAATAACTGAATGAGTTTAACTGACTAAGCATATTATTAGTTTTTCTCTTATTGTGACAAATATGTCACATCAAATATTTTTTTAAATTAGGAGTTGAATGCCCGATGTGACATATTTGTCACAGCGATATTTGTCAAACTTATTCTTTGTCAAATTGTTTTAGAAATACTGTCAAATTAGGTTATAGGTGACATATGACATGTTATCTAAGAATTAGAATTGCTGAATGAAGAAAAACTCACCTTTGCAATGAGATATGGAAGTTTCAAAAATTAGCTTAGAGCTCACATTAGCTGCCCAGGTGCACCAAGACTTTGAAAATGGTGTCTTCAGTACCCAGAATCCCTCACTAGTCACATGACTGAATTAGTGTGTTCACTGTATGTCTCTTGGGGACCTTAAGAGTTAAAAGTCGATGTTAAACCTTAAAAAAATATTTTTTTCTAAGGGTAAAGAGGCGGTGACACCAGTGTCACCGTGGGTCCTAAAGGATTAATGAGGAAAAAATGTATTTGATTGATTTTAGCAAACCACTGCAATAAAACAAAGAGTGAAAAATTGATGGGGGTCTGAATACTTTCTGTATCCACTGCATAATAATATTAATAATTCATCAAACTTATATAGCGCTTTGTTAGGACACTCAAAGACGCTGCATGCACTCACATTCACACACTGCGGATGATGGTAAGCTACTGAGTAGCCACAGCTGCCGTGACAGAGGCAAGGCTGCATTGTTGCGCCATCAGCCCCTCTGACTACTACCAACAGATGCAATTCAGGTTAAGTGTCTTGCCCAAGGACACGACAGACCGAGCGGGGCGCAAACCCACGACCTTCCAATTGTGGGGCGACCACTTAACTCCCATGCCACTGTCGCCCCAACGATGTTCCTAAACATTTTGTGACAGTTTGTCTTTCATATTTGCAGTTTAGTCAATGTGTGTCAATATTTTGACTAACTGATGGAACCGTTTTGCTCTCGAACTTCTCCGTCACCTGGAGAGCGCTGCAAAGCAGGTCCCCGCCACAACAGAGGGCGTAGCGCTTTTCTGGGGTATCCTGTCATGTATCCGGTCCAAAATAGTGCATTTACAGTTTATATTTGCAGTTTACATTGTGCTTTTTTGCATTTAAGAGACTTTTTAACACGGACAAACTTGTCCCTCATTCTCCTCCACCTCTCCATGCGCTTGTCACCTCTAAACCCACGTTTCCCGTCATTTTCGTCCACGAATAAAACGCTTGCTACGCATCTTTATACTCCTCCAGTCACGGGTGAATAAAACGTTCATATTTTCGGAGTTTTACCGCTAGGTATTCTTCAAGCTGCTCCGTGTTTGCCGCTAGATATCATCGGCTCTCTTTTTATTTTTTGAGGCGGCGATGGCAGAGCTGGTGACGTATTGAAAGAAGCGGCATTCTGACCAATCACAAGCTTGCGCTCTCCGTCTTGTTGGACGGATGTTTAGAAAAGAGAGCTTGACTCCGTCCGACCTTGCAAGCCTGCTGCAGAGCTCTTGCAACGACGGATCATGGCGGTCCGTCCGTCCGTACTGACAAAAACGGAGAAGTATAAATTAAGCTTAAGCCCAGCTGATTGGTGTGATTACACAACAAAGACGGGACAATGGATGGGCCCAAGATGCTAATGAGTCATTGTTAATCATTCCTTTACTAATTAATAGCTAAAGTTCCTTTCCAAAGGGGTTCGAATGAAGGCAACTGGACTTGTTTGGTTTCTTGAAGACGTTTTGCTTCTCATCCGAGGAGCTTTGTAAATTCTGACTGGAATATGGGAGGGTCAAGCTTATAAACTGTAGCTGTTTATTGTTGCTTAATGAGCATTTACAGAAACTGCTAAATGACAAATTAATTCACCACTCATTTTACTACATACTGTATTCAGGAGAAGCCACTCCATGCATATGTGGTCTTCCAAAAATTCACAAGGAAGGAACACCACTCAGACCCATCATCAGCAGTATAAACTCGGTCACATAAAACAATGTAAAACATCTCTCCACCATCCTGGCCCCGCTGGTTGGAAAGACCTAACATCACATACAGAATTTGGTGGAATTTTGCAAGGAAAGTTCAAGATCTCAAACTGGCTCCAGGTGAAACCATCATTTCTTTTGATGTCACTTCACTCTTCACATGTATACCTACAGTTGAAGCAGTGAAAGCGGTTAGGAAACAGCTGTAACAAGATAATTCATTAAATGAGAGGACAAAACTGACTCCAGACCATATCTGTACCGTCCTGGACCTTTGCCTTTCCACCACCTATTTCAAACACAACGACAAGTTTTACCCGCAGAAACATGGATGTGCCATGGGCTCCCCAGTATCACCTATTGTCACCAACATCTACATGGAGGAAGTGGAAACCAGAGCACTGAACTCCTACAATGGAATAACACCAAGGTTTAGGTATATGGACAGCACATGGATTAAAATTCTCACGCAGGAAGTAGAAGGCTCCACCAGGCACATTAACGCCGTGGGCACAAAGTTCACCAGGGAGGACGCACACAACAACACACTGCCCTTCTTGGACTGTGCTGTGTAAAATTGAACAGGATGGAAGTCTCAGCATTGAAGTCCACAGGAAACCGACTCATACAGACCAGTATTTGCATTTTGACTCACATCACCCACTGGAGCACAAAATGTCAGTTATCAGGACTTTACACCATTAGGCTGAGAATATTCCCACAAAGACTGAGGGAAAGAAAACGGAAGAGAAACACATCAAGAAATCTCTCCAAAACTGCAGATACCATAACTGGGCCTTTGTGAAATCAACGAAGAAGTCTATAAAGGCATCTACAGCAGCAAATAGCAAAGAAAAGGACAACAGGTGCAGAGGTACCATCATCCCATACGTGGCAGGAGTCTCAGAGAAACTGAGAAGAATCTTCTCCAACCACAACATCCTGGTAAACTTTAAACCCAACAACACCCTCAGACAGAAACTGGTCCATCCTAAAGACAAGACACCCAAACAGAAGCGTAGCGGCGTCGTTTATGCAGTCCAATGCAGTGAGGACTGTCCAGACCTTTACATAGGAGAAACTAAACAACAACTACACAAAAGCATGGCTCAACACAGGAGAGCCACCTCTTCAGGCCAAGACTCTGCAGTCCACCTACACCTGAAGGACAAGGGTCACACCTTTGAATATGACAAAGTCCACATTCTGGCCAGAGAAGATAGATGGTTTGAGAGAGGAGTGAAGGAAGCTATCTATGTCAAAATGGAGAAACCATCATTAAATAGAGGAGGAGGACTCAGGTTTCACCTTTCCAGCACCTACAATGCAGCTTTGAACCAAGTTCCAAAACAGTTTCAGTCCAGTTCACACCCTCCTGCATCTAATCAAAACAACGACTCACAAACAATAGAGGCTAACGATGCTAACGACCCATCAAGAGGTAGGGAGGAGGGGCATTCACAGGCAGATGCTGCTCGTTGAGCAACAACAGACAGCTACAGTTTATAAGATCGACCCTCCCATATTCCAGTCAGAATTGACAAAGCTCCTCGAATGAGAAGCGAAACGTCTTCAAGAAACCAAAGAAGTCCAGTTGCCTTCATTTTAACCCCTTGGACAACAATAGAAAGCTACAGTTTATAAGCTTGACCCTCCCATGTTCCAGTCAGAACTGACATATCACCTTGTTAAAAAGACCCACTAGTTGTCACACACACTAGTGTTTGTTCTCCGATCGAGGTTGTGTGCTGACACCAGCTGGTGTAGACCGGACAATGTCTGCTCTGCCCCATCCCCCCCAACCGCAAAATGCACTCTAACACCATGCATCAACACCACATTAGAGCAGGCGGAGGGAGACTAGGGGTTTTCTCACACCCCTGTTCTCGATTCACTGCCTGGGGCTGTAGGCTAGGAGTGGGAGTTGGCTGGGTATTTGCAGCTCTTGTGTCTGGGGCTGAAAGATTTTGAAATCTGCCAGCTTGCTCCTGGTGGCTGCCTGGTGGGGTCCGGGCCCCTGGGCTCTGTTGGGTCTCCGTCAGGGTTGGCGCCCTTAGGTCCTGGGCCGCTGAGTTCTGAGCTCGGCCTGCCCTGGAGTGAGCGGCTGCGGGCGGGCCTGGGGGCTTGCCATTATTATCTCCTGGGCCTCTGGCACGGCTACTGGTTGCCCCCCCAGGGTGATCATCTGTGCCTCTCGGGAGGGGGGTTGGTGTTGCTCCGGCGGTGGTCTCCCTGGGGTATCCACGCTCTGGGGGAGACCTCGGGATCTTTGGGGATTGGATCTCCTCCATCCTCCATGGGTCTTTGGGGGCAGGTCTGTGGCATCTCACACTCACTATTGGACATTCCTCTAGAGAAACCTTACATACACAAACGTGTGTACACAACACAGGTGCTCACATGGTGCTCTCACAAGTATGGGCTTGGGTGTTTTTAACACATAACCTAAGGCTGTGGTTGGCACTATATGCACTAGGATTTATTACCGTGTGCTTTTCAGCAAAAATTGCTGCTGTTATACATCCTCATGTTGTTGGTGCAGTGATGTTTTGGTTCTATTGTATTTTTGTGTGTCCCCTTTTTTTCCTCTCTCTTTCTGCAGGTCTGGAAGCAGATTCTTGTGCAATCTTTATTGGTTATTTTTGTGAACTTTCCCCCCCACCTCTTCTTTTCCTTTCCCCACTTTCTCTTTCATTTCCGTGTCTGTTGGGATTTAAAACAGCATTTCTAATAAAGTTTTGATATCAGGCGAGGCATTATAGCTGAATCTATAACGCTCCACCTGTGAGACTAAAACTGTAACGCTCAATTCTGATTGGACAGGACACGGGAAAAAAAAAGAAAGAAAGTGACAGCCTCAACGTAGCCTTTGGCAATATCTCAGACTCAATTACCTGTACTCAAATAATACATACATACAGCCATCCACTCCTGTCATAATACTTTAGACCGTGTGATGACATACAGCATAGGGTATAAAGAAATAACAGTATTTCCACATTAGGGTTGGGCGATATGGCCTCAAATCAATATCATATATATTGAGCAGTTCTCCTTGATAACAATAAATGGATGACAACTACCTGTACAACAGCAATTGGAGGGAATGGTAGGAGTGATAGATTTGGTCAAGGGGAAGCCTCCTCCCACAAAAACTCTTCAACAGCTGTTTGGTAATTTTGGATTTGGTCATTGCCACCTGCTTCCGTTGGCCGCTACATTCTGCCGCGTCCACTGCGTCACTATTTGAATCATCCTTTGTTTTCTCACTGCCTTTCACTTCTTGTTGCAGAATGGGGTGGAGTTATGTGACTACATGATAGGGGCAGCAGTAGCTCAGGAGGTAGAGCAGGTTGTGCAGTAATAGGAAGGTTGCAGGTTCAATCCCAGCTCCCATCAGAGAATGCTGCTGTTGTGTCCTTGGGCAAGACACTTCACCCGCCTTGCCTGCTGGTAGTGGTCGGAGGGACCGGTGGCACCAGTGCACAGCAGGCCTTGCCTCTGTCAGTGCCCTCCAGGGCAGCTGTGGCTATATCATAGCTCATCATCATCGGCGTGTGAATGTGCATGTGAATGGGTGGATGACTAATTGTGTTGTGAAGCACCTTGGGGAGTTGTAGAACCCTAAGAAGACGCTATACAAATACAAATACAGGCCATTTACCATTTGCCAAGTCCAGTTTGGACAGTATCTTAAAGGAACATGAATATCAGCAACCTACATGCGTCTTTCCTTTTTTTTTAAATACCTAATAATACAGTACATGGGCAAAATGATGTCAGTAATAGACATACATTTGGTTATCAGTAATTTTTTTTCATGCAGGCTGAACATAAAAATTGTGTCCTACACCTATTTCCTGCATTAGCTTTTGATAGAAAACAGATGGTGAAACTCTAGGATTAGAACGTCACACTGTCACTTAACATTCATGGACTCACCCATCTTGACTCACAACGGGGAAGGCTGTTGTTGGTTTAGCACCCAGGAAACAGCAGAGAACGTCTCAGCTAGTAGAAGCTAACCGTTAGCATTGGCAACTCCACCACATGGCAGAACTCCTTCAGGCTTGTGTTATTTGTGGAGATACAACATCAACGTTGGAGTCAGTGGTAGATTTGCGTTGCTGTTTTTCAATCTGAGGCAAGATGTCCAAATATCAGAAAATAGGACTCCATATTCTGCCGTCTGAAGCTCAACTCTGATGTGGCTTACTTCTACTTCCTGAAACTGGTGCACTGGAGCTTTTTTTCCCAGAGTAACTGAATTTGACTCTGAGTGTAAAATTGACTGAATATTTAACACTGAGATCAGTGTAACTTTTACACTGTACAGGGGGGACCATATGTTCTCTGGCTCAGTGTTGAAATTGACTCTTTTAGTGTTGAATTAACACTGCTCATTTTACTGTGTACACTGAATGCCACAACCAAGTGGCTGGCATAGTGTACAGGAACATCTGTGCAGAGTATGGACTGGAAGCCCCAAGGTCAAAGTGGGAAACACCACCTAAGGTGTTCGAGAACAAGCGAGCCAAGATCATGTGGGACTTCCAGATCCAGACCGACAAAATGGTGATGGCGAATCAACCTGTTTTCATTGTGGTGGTGGACAAACAACAGAGGACAGCCGTTGTGGTTAATATAGCAATACCAAGTGATGCAACATCAGGAAAAATCAACATGAGAAACTAGAGAAATACCAAGGCCTCAAAGAAGAACCTGAGAAAACCTGGAGAGTGAAGGCATCAGTGGTGCCCGTAGTCATCGGAGTACTTGGGGCAATAACCCCCAAACAGGAGGAGTGGCTAAAACAGATCCCAGAAAAAGCATCAGACATCTCAGTCCAGAAAAGTGCA
This sequence comes from Aphyosemion australe, assembly GCA_006937985.1. NCBI lineage: Eukaryota > Metazoa > Chordata > Actinopteri > Cyprinodontiformes > Nothobranchiidae > Aphyosemion > Aphyosemion australe. The sequence goes on along the minus strand of SSNS01000459.1, from coordinate 86,958 downwards.
GTTCTAGGAACAGCTAAGATGCTGCGCAAAACCCTCAAGGTCCCAGGCCTCTTGTAGAAGACCCAAGACTACCCACAGAGGGTGAGATGGAAATTGAAATATATATATATATATATATATATATATATATATATATATATATATATATATTAGGGCTGTCAATCGATAAAATTTTTTAATCACGATTAATCGCATGAGTGTCCATAGTTAACTCACGATTAATCGCATTTTTTTTCTTATTCAAATTTTTCTTATTTCAACTATAGAGTGGACAAATATACTTTTTAAAGAAAATATGTTTATTATAACTGTACCAAATAAACATGATAAATACACTCCAGTATCCTCCGGGGGAGTCAGGGCACATTGAGTCCGAATGGGCCATGTTTCGTGACTCCATTGTCGAGGCGGCTGACTGCAGCTGTGGCCGCAGGGTGGTCGGTACCTGTCGTGGCGGCAACCCCCGAACCCGCTGGTGGACACCAGTGGTTAGGGATGCTGTCAAGCTGAAGAAAGAGTCCTATCAGGTCTTTTTGGCCTGTGGGTCTCCGAAGGCAGCTGATAGGTACCGGCAGTCCAAGCGGAATGCGGCTCGGGTGGTCGCGGAGGCAAAAACCCGGGCATGGGAGGAGACCATGGAACAAGACTTCCGTATGGCTTCGAGGAGATTCTGGTCCACCATCCGGCACCTCAGGAGGGGAAAGCAGTGCACTACCAACACTGTTTACAGTGGGGAGGGTGTACTGCTGACCTCGACTCGGGACGTTGTGAATCGGTGGGCCGAGTACTTCGAAGACCTCCTCAATCCCACCGGCACGTCTTCCAGTGTGGAAGCAGAGTCTGGGGACTTTGGGTTGGGCTCTCCAATCTCTGGAGCAGAGGTCACTGAGGTGGTCAAAAAACTCCTCAGTGGAAAGGCTCCGGGGGTGGATGAGTTCCGCCCGGATTTCCTTAAGGCCCTGGATGTTGTGGGGCTGTGTTGGTTGACGCGGCTCTGCAATATCGCGTGGACATCGGGGGCAGTTCCAATGGACTGGCAGACCGGGGTGGTGGTAAAAAGGGGGACCGCAGGGTGTGTTCCAAATACAGGAGGATCACACTCCTGAGCCTCCCTGGTAAGGTCTATTCAGGGGTTCTGGAGAGGAGGGTCCGTCGGATAGTCGAACCTCAGATCCAGGAGGAGCAATGCGGTTTTCGTCCTGGCCGTGGAACACTGGACCAGCTCTATACCCTTGGGGGAGTCCTGGAGGGTCCGTGGGAGTTCGCCCAACCAATCTACATGTGTTTTGTGGATTTGGAGAAGGCGTTCGACCGCGTCCCTCGGGGGGCCCTGTGGGGGGTACTCTGGGAGTATGGGGTACAAGGCCCCTTGATACGGGCTGTTAGGTCGCTGTACGACCAGTGTCAGAGCTTGGTCCGCATTGCCGGCAGTAAGTCGGGCTTGTTTCCGGTGAGAGTTGGACTCCGCCAAGGCTGCCCTTTGTCACCGATTCGGTTCATAACTTTTATGGACAGGATTTCTAGGTGCAGCCAAGGTGGTGAGGAGATCCGTTTTGGTGGCCTAAGGATCAGGTCTCTGCTTTTTGCAGATGATGTGGTCCTGTTGGCTTCGTCAGAACGTGATCTCCGGCTTTCGCTGAAGCAGTTCGCAGCCGGGTGTGAAGCAGCTGGGATGAGAATCAGCTCCTCTAAATCCGAGACCATGGTCTTGAGTCGGAAAAGGGTAGAATGCCTTCTCCAGGTCAGGGACGAGGTCCTGCCCCTAGTGGAAGAGTTTAAGTATCTCGGGGTCTTGTTCACGAGTGAGGGAAGGGTGGAGCATGAGATCGATAGGCGGATTGGTGCTGCGTCTGCAGTGATGCGGGCGTTGTACCGGTCTGTCGTGGTGAAGAGAGAGCTGAGCCGAAAGGCGAAGCTCTCAATTTACCGGTCGATCTACGTTCCTACCCTCACCTATGGTCACGAGCTTTGGGTAGTGACCGAAAGAACGAGATCGTGGATACAAGCGGCCGAAATGAGTTTTCTTCGCAGGGTGGCTGGACTCTCCCTTAGAGATAGGGTGAGAAGCTCGGCCATCCGGGAGGGGCTCGGAGTAGACCCGCTGCTCCTCCACATTGAGAGGAGCCAGTTGAGGTGGCTCGGGCATCTGATTAGGATGCCTCCTGGACACCTCCCTGGAGAGGTTTTCCGGGCACGTCCAACCGGGAGGAGACCCAAAGGAAGACCCAGGACACGCTGGAGAAATTATGTCTCTCGGCTGGCCTGGGAACGCCTTGGGATTTCCCCGGAGGAGCTGGCCCAAGTGGCTGGGGAGAGGGAGGTCTGGGCTTCCCTCTTTAGGCTGCTGCCCCCGCGACCCGACTCCGGATAAGCGGCAGAAAATGGATGGATGGATGGATGGATATCCTCCTCAGAAAAAAAAAAATTCAAAAGTGCAATTAGGCATTACCTCCCACACAATAACACCTTATATGGTTCCACCATAAGGAATCACAAAATCAACACATGTGGTACTAAAACAAGGACAAAGGGAGGAGTGTGATATAGAACTAGGACTCTGCCTATTTAGCACATTTTAAATATATCTTATTATTTTTAACAAAAATATAAGGCAACACTTCTGCTTTTGTTTTGTTGTCTTTTTGCTTTCTTAATCCAACTCAGACAGAAATAATGCAACAGGGGCCAAACTCAAATCAGCTGTGGCCCACACACACACACACACACACACACACACACACACACACACAGAGAGAGCGAGACCTCAGCTGAGAGGTCTCGGTTGCAGCGCTTCAAACACAGGAATTAAATACTCAATAAAAGTAAACAAACTGTACCCTCCTCCTCCGTTTCGCCACAGATCATGTTCGGTTGAACTTCTCCGGTTATCCGCCTCGTCGTAATCCAGAGAAAAATACCGAGCTGCGGGTCACTTTCTACACACTGTTACACTCGCTTTCTGAGCGGTTACGTCATCGCCGGCTTTACGCTCATGCTGAAAGCCTGGTAGGCGTAGGTCCCCGCGCCAATAAAAAACACTGTTTTTATCTTAAAAATCCAACCGTGGAAATCCTAAAAGAAATTAACTTGAGGGTTTAATACATTTTACACATGTGATTCAAAGGATATTTGCCGCTGGCCAATGGCTTGTTCCTGCTTCTTATTTACGTCAGACTATGGAACGCGAGGAGGGCCAAAACAAAACTACGGAAGCCTGCGCGTTAATCGCGCGTTAAAAAACTTAATGCCGTTAAGGGGGCTTTGCATTAACGCATTAAAAACACGCTAATTTTGACAGCCTTAATATATATATACACTGCTCACAAAAATTAAAGGAACACCTTTTTTATTGGGCCTGGCATGAAATCAATGAAACCTGTCTGATAATTGTCTGGTTGATTAAGCAGCTGAGGGCATTGTTAATCACTTTCAGCTGTATTGGTGTTCATGGACTTAACGACAGGTGCACTAAAGTGGCAACAATTACAAAACCCTCAAAACAGGACTGGTTTAACATGTGGAGGTCATTTCAAGTTTCTCCCTCTTGATCTTTTTTGGCTGGTTTTCCACTCGTGCTAGTTTTGGCTTGAGTAATTATCTCTACTGGCAGCATGAGGTGATTCCTTAACCCTACAGAAGTTGCACAGGTTGTCCAACTTCTCCAGGATGGCACATCCACACGTGCTGCAGCAAGAAGGTTTAACGTGTCTCCCAGCACAATCTCCAGAACATGGAGGAGATTTCAGGAGACTGGCGGTTATTCTCGGAGAGCTGGACAGGGCCGTAGAAGGTCCACAACCCATCAGCAGGACCGATACCTGCTCCTTTGTGCAAGGCGGAACAGGCTGAGCACTGCTCGTGCCCTACAGAATGACCTCCAGAGGGCCACTGGTGTGAATGTCTCTACCCAAACAATCAGGAACAGACTTCATGAAGATGGCCTGAGGGTCCGACGTCCTGTAGTGGGCCCTGTGCTCACTGCCCAGCACCGTAGAGCTCCACTGGCATTTGCTCAAGAACACCAGAATTGGCAAGTNNCCGCAACGCTCCAAATGATCATCTCAGCTGGTTCTGTTTACAAAAGTGAAACTTAAGCGTGTGTCGCAGACTTCCGTGTATCTTGGACATAACTTGCTTTTTATTGCGATCGAAGCTGCGCAGGTGTGTGTCCTCCACCATCCCTGTGAGCTGTCAGACGATCTGAGCTGCAGATCTAACGGAGAAAAGCTCCCGGAGCACCGCAAAGCTCCAAATGATCAAACTATTTTTAAGAAAAACGCAGTGCTCAAAGGCACAAAAATGGAAGCTGAAATAAAAAATGAAAATACTAAAATTACACAAAAAATAAGAAAATGAAAACTGATGAGAAGTAAAAACTGAAATGATCAGAGGCTAGGGCTGGGAATGGCTGGACTGACACTGTTACAAGGGTGTGAGTATGAAAGCTGAAAGATAATAAATAGAGGGACAGAAAGCGTAATGATGCATAGGAAAAGGGGAGAGACATGGCAGAGACATGGGAGACATAGGACAGAGGACATGAACAATTGCACATTTTTCAGGATACCATGCTAACCTTTTTTTTTCATTTTTATTCTCATTTTTTTTTAAATCGTAATTCTTCATTTTATCTTCAATTTTTTATTATATTTTTACCTCTTTTATACTTTAATTGTTCTTTTGAAGCGACTCATGCTTTTTTTTATTAAGCGCTATATAAAACATCCTTTCTTGTCCTTTGTGTGCTTCTGTGAAGTCTTTGGATGGATAAGTTCAGTTGATCAGATTCAAGACAGGAGAGAGACAAGTAGAGCCACTGGGCCAGCCTGAAAGACTGACAACCCCCAACACCCACGCACATTCCATTGGGCATCATCTGTGGCTGGCCACATTTACAAATGAAAGGCAGCCAACGATCAGTGATTTAGTCATTGTTATCAAACCAAGTCGTCATTTGACGAAGCTCTGGTAGAGCTGAGGGGAGTCAGAAAATGCTGGGAGTTCTAGTGTTAAGGCTGAGTTATACTTCTCCGTGAGCTCCGCGGGCTAGAGACGCATATGCGTTGACGGAGGCGTTTTATGTTTCTACTTCTCTGTTGGCTGGGGGATGTTACAAAGCAACCCCCCGCCTGGACAGCAGAGGGCGTAGCACATTTCTGGGGTATCCTGCCACCATTACAGCCACGTATCCGGTCTACGATAGTGTATTTACTACTGTGTTTACCTTGTTTTAATGTATTTTAGAGAGTTTTTAACACGGACGAATTTGTCCCTCATTCTCCTCCACCTCTTCATGCGGTCGGCACCTCTAAACCCACGTTTCTCGTCATTTCCGTCCACGAATAAATCGCTCGCTGTGTATCTTTGTGCTCCTTCAGTCACGAGTGAATAAACTTTCATATTTTCGAACTTTTTCAGCGAGGCGTTCTTCAATCTGCTCCATGTATGCCGCTAAATATCTTCAGCGCTCTTTATTTTTTGAGTCGGCAGTGGCGGTGCTGCTGGTGACGTATTTCAGAGAAGCGGCGTCCTGACCAATCACAAGCTTGCGCTCTCCGTTGCTCTCGACGGACAGTTATTTTTGGGGGCATGTCTCCGTCACCCTCCGCGAGCCCGTCCGAGAGCCCTTGCGTCGACGCAAAATGGCGCTGCGTGTCTCCGTACTGACGCAGACGGACAAGTATAAATTAGGCTTAAGACATTGCCCTGTCGTTATTTGTATAGATATCCAACTTCATATTGAGATCTGATGTATCTAATGTGTTTCTTTAAAGTGTTCCTTTAATTTTTGTGAGCAGTGTATTATAAGAACCAGTTTCTGATGAGTAGTTCTGACCCCAAAAAGTTCTGGCAGACTGTCAAGGCTATGTAAAATACCAATAGGTCCTCACACCTGCCAAATGCAATCAAATCTGAGGGCATTGTTGTCTCAGATAAAACTAAAATGGTAAATTCCTTCAATAATCACTTCATCAAGTCCGGTCATGCCCTTGCTACAGATTCACCCACCTCTGGAGTCTCTGACCTCCACTCAGCTATATGCAATGATTCCCTCTCCACAACCATGTCCTGTTTCTCCATTCAATTGTTTCAGGTAGATGAGGTACTTGACGAGTTACTCAGGTTAGATCCTCATATATCAGCCGGACTGGATACTCTTCACCCTTTCTTTCTGAAAATTGCAGCACATGTTATTGCTGCACCTATTACCCATCTATTTAATCTGTCCATACAAACTGCTGCATTTCCGCAGGACTGGAAATTTGCATCTGTTACTCCACTTTTTAAAGGGGGAGATCATTCAGACCTAAGCTGTTATAGGCCTATCTCTATCTTGCCTTGCCTCTCTAAAGTCATTGAAAAGTTAGTCAACAAACAGCTAACTCACTATGTGGAATCCAGCAGTATTATTACCCCCATGCAGTCCGGCTTCAGAACTGGCCATGGATGTGTCTCTGCAACACTTAAAGTGCTAAATGACATCATATGTGCCATCGACAATAAGGAATATTGTGTGGCTGTGTTTGTTGACTTGGCTAAAGCCTTTGACTCTGTAGACCATAACATCTTACTTAGCAGGCTCAAACATATAGGACTTTCTCAGGCATCCGTGGCATGGTTTAGAAGTTATACCTTAGACCGTATGCAATCAGTGAGAACAGAGGGTTACCAATCTGCTCCTCTACCTCTAACTATGGGCGTTCCTCAAGGGTCAATACTGGGCCCAACCTTATTCAAAATCTATATCAATAACATTGTTCATGCTGTTGACAGTTCTCATATACATTTATATGCGGACGACACCATTTTATATGCATGCAGTTCTTCTTTGAATGCAGCTTTGTCCTCCCTGCAGCACAGCTTTAATTGTCTTCAACATGCCTTCTCCAACCTTCACCTTCATTTAAACACAAGTAAAACAAAGTTCATGATCTTCAACCGTAACTTACCGCAATCAACTTGCCACTCTAGTATTGTTTCCCTGGATGGTACAGAACTACAACTTGTCAGTTCCTATAAGTATCTGGGTATCTGGCTTGACAGCACACTTTCATTTCACATTCACATTAATTCATTACTCTCTAAAGTCAAGTCAAGGATTGGGTTTCTATACCGCAACAGGTCATCCTTTACTCATTCTGCAAAGCAAGCCTTGGTCAAAATGACAATCCTTCCCATCTTAGATGACATCATTTATAGGACTGCTTCCAAAAAACGTCTTCTTAAACTCGATGTTATTTATCACTCAGCAATGCATTTTGTCACTGGTGCCCCTTTCACTACTCATCATTGTGATCTGTACTCACTCGTTAACTGGCCATCACTCCATTCCCGCAGGTTGTTACATTGGTATCAATTTATATTAGGGGTGGGCCGTTATCGGCGTTAACGTGCTGCGTGACGCGCAGACTCTTGTCGGGCGACAAAAAAAATATCGCCGTTAATCTATTCTCAAAGTTGGGTTGGGATCTGGGTTCTAGCGCGGATGTATACCTGGGGCGAGAACAACTCAGACATCATCTGTGTAGGCCTACTAATTACCACACCGAATGTGACGTGCCGACATGGATGCAGCTGTGAAGCCGCCGGGTTTGCTTCAGGGAATTTTTATTTTTACCCTCTGGGGTCTATGAACGCGGATCCGCGTCTTTTCAACAGGTCTGATTTGGGACGCCGCAGCAGCAAAACTCCGCCTCTCTGAGTTTCGGTTTTAGTTTATATTTAAAATGCGGATTATAAGCTACACACCGGTTTTTAAATTTTGTTAATAGGCCAAGTAAAACCGGAGTTATACTAAAATAATAAAACTAACCATTTTTATGCCATCAGAAGTTGTGAAAACCGCGATTCTGTGATCAGTAACAAGCGGAAATGTGCTGGCGAACATAAAATATTAAATAAGATATGTTTGCTGTTGGTGGAAATCTCACATTCAATCAATAAGAATGGGTTTAGTAGCTGTTGCTTAGAGGGAGAGAGGAAGACTGCCGACTGCACGTGTGATGTGAAAAAGGAGAGATGATGTGCTCACGGAGCGAGTAAACAATGAGAGAGGACATGACGGGAAACATTAGATATTGAAGCGATCTGTTACAGATGGATTGTAGTTTATCTGTAGTTTAGTGGTATTTTATGTATAAAGGGGGATGAGAACGATGAAAGTCCAGCAGCTTAGCTGAGCGGCGCCGCTCCGCTGTAGACNGATTCCTTAACCCTACAGAAGTTGCACAGGTTGTCCAACTTCTCCAGGATGGCACATCCACACGTGCTGCAGCAAGAAGGTTTAACGTGTCTCCCAGCACAATCTCCAGAACATGGAGGAGATTTCAGGAGACTGGCGGTTATTCTCGGAGAGCTGGACAGGGCCGTAGAAGGTCCACAACCCATCAGCAGGACCGATACCTGCTCCTTTGTGCAAGGCGGAACAGGCTGAGCACTGCTCGTGCCCTACAGAATGACCTCCAGAGGGCCACTGGTGTGAATGTCTCTACCCAAACAATCAGGAACAGACTTCATGAAGATGGCCTGAGGGTCCGACGTCCTGTAGTGGGCCCTGTGCTCACTGCCCAGCACCGTAGAGCTCCACTGGCATTTGCTCAAGAACACCAGAATTGGCAAGTTCGCCACTGGCGCCCTGTACTTTTTACAGACGAGAGCCGGTTCACCCTGAGCACCTGTGATAGACGTAAAAGAGTCTGGAGAAGACAAGGAGAACGTTATGCTGCCTGCAACGTCGTTCAACAAGACAGTTTTGGTGGTGGGTCAGTGATGGTCTGGGGAGGCATATCCATGGAGGGACGCACAGACCTCTACTGCCTAGGAAATGGTGCTCTGACTGCCATAAGGTATCCAGATGAAATCCTTGAACCCTTTGTCAGACCCTACGCTGATGCAGTAGGTCCTGGTTTTCTCCTAATGCACGACCATGCCCGGCCTCATGTGGCAAGATTATGCAGGCAGTACCTGGAGGATGAAGGAATTGAAACAATTGAATGGCCTTCACGATCCCCTGACTTAAACCCAATAGAACATCTGTGGGACATTATGTTTGGGTCCATTAGGCGGCGCCAGGTTGCTCCTCAGACTGTACAAGAGCTCAGGGATGCCCTCACACAGATCTGGGAGGAAATGCCACAAGACACTATCCGTTGTCTCATTAGGAGCATGCCCCGACGTTGTCAAGCATGCACACAAGCTCGTGGGGGCCACACGAGATACTGAAAGGCATTTTGAGTTGCGGAAATGAAGTTTTTGAAATAATGGACTAGCCTGCCACATCTTCATTTCACTCTGATTTTAGGGTGTCTACACAATTGAGCCCTCTGTAGGCTGAAAACTTTTATTTCCATTAAAAGACTTGGCATCCTTTTGTTCCTAAAGGCTGAGTTATACTTCTCCGTGAGCTCCGCGGGCTAGAGACGCATACGCGTTGACGGAGGCGTTTTATGTTTCTACTTCTCTGTTGGCTGGGGGATGTTGCAAAGCAACCCCCCGCCTGGACAGCAGAGGGCGTAGCACATTTCTGGGGTATCCTGCCACCATTACAGCTACGTATCCGGTCTACGATAGTGTATTTACTACTGTGTTTACCTTGTTTTAATGTATTTTAGAGAGTTTTTAACACGGACGAATTTGTCCCTCATTCTCCTCCACCTCTTCATGCGGTCGGCACCTCTAAACCCACGTTTCTCGTCATTTCCGTCCACGAATAAATCGCTCGCTGTGTATCTTTGTGCTCCTTCAGTCACGAGTGAATAAACTTTCATATTTTCGAACTTTTTCAGCGAGGCGTTCTTCAATCTGCTCCATGTATGCCGCTAAATATCTTCAGCGCTCTTTATTTTTTGAGTCGGCAGTGGCGGTGCTGCTGGTGACGTATTTCAGAGAAGCGGCGTCCTGACCAATCACAAGCTTGCGCTCTCCGTTGCTCTCGACGGACAGTTATTTTTGGGGGCATGTCTCCGTCACCCTCCGCGAGCCCGTCCGAGAGCCCTTGCGTCGACGCAAAATGGCGCTGCGTGTCTCCGTACTGACGCAGACGGACAAGTATAAATTAGGCTTAAGACATTGCCCTGTCGTTATTTGTATAGATATCCAACTTCATATTGAGATCTGATGTATCTAATGTGTTTCTTTAAAGTGTTCCTTTAATTTTTGTGAGCAGTGTATTATAAGAACCAGTTTCTGATGAGTAGTTCTGACCCCAAAAAGTTCTGGCAGACTGTCAAGGCTATGTAAAATACCAATAGGTCCTCACACCTGCCAAATGCAATCAAATCTGAGGGCATTGTTGTCTCAGATAAAACTAAAATGGTAAATTCCTTCAATAATCACTTCATCAAGTCCGGTCATGCCCTTGCTACAGATTCACCCACCTCTGGAGTCTCTGACCTCCACTCAGCTATATGCAATGATTCCCTCTCCACAACCATGTCCTGTTTCTCCATTCAATTGTTTCAGGTAGATGAGGTACTTGACGAGTTACTCAGGTTAGATCCTCATATATCAGCCGGACTGGATACTCTTCACCCTTTCTTTCTGAAAATTGCAGCACATGTTATTGCTGCACCTATTACCCATCTATTTAATCTGTCCATACAAACTGCTGCATTTCCGCAGGACTGGAAATTTGCATCTGTTACTCCACTTTTTAAAGGGGGAGATCATTCAGACCTAAGCTGTTATAGGCCTATCTCTATCTTGCCTTGCCTCTCTAAAGTCATTGAAAAGTTAGTCAACAAACAGCTAACTCACTATGTGGAATCCAGCAGTATTATTACCCCCATGCAGTCCGGCTTCAGAACTGGCCATGGATGTGTCTCTGCAACACTTAAAGTGCTAAATGACATCATATGTGCCATTGACAATAAGGAATATTGTGTNCAAAAAGTTCTGGCAGACTGTCAAGACTATGGAAAATACCAGTAAGTCCTCACACCTGCCAAATGCAATCAAATCTGAGGGCATTGTTGTCTCAGATAAAACTAAAATGGTAAATTCCTTCAATAATCACTTTATCAAGTCTGGTCATGCCTTTGCTACAGCTTCACCCACCTCTGGGGTCTCTGACCTCTACTCAGCTATATGCAATGATTCCCTCCCCGCAACCAATTCCTGTTTCTCCATTCAATTGTTTCAGGTAGATGAGGTACTTGACGAGTTACTCAGGTTAGATCCTCATAAATCAGCCGGACTGGATACTCTTGACCCTTTCTTTCTGAAAATTGCAGCACATGTTATTGCTGCACCTATTACCCATCTATTTAATCTGTCCATACAAACTGCTGCATTTCCGCAGGACTGGAAATTTGCATCTGTTACTCCACTTTTTAAAGGGGGAGATCATTCAGACCTAAGCTGTTATAGGCCTATCTCTATCTTGCCTTGCCTCTCTAAAGTCATTGAAAAGTTAGTCAACAAACAGCTAACTCACTATGTGGAATCCAGCAGTATTATTACCCCCATGCAGTCCGGCTTCAGAACTGGCCATGGATGTGTCTCTGCAACACTTAAAGTGCTAAATGACATCATATGTGCCATCGACAATAAGGAATATTGTGTGGCTGTGTTTGTTGACTTGGCTAAAGCCTTTGACTCTGTAGACCATAACATCTTACTTAGCAGGCTCAAACATATAGGACTTTCTCAGGCATCCGTGGCATGGTTTAGAAGTTATACCTTAGACCGTATGCAATCAGTGAGAACAGAGGGTTACCAATCTGCTCCTCTACCTCTAACTATGGGCGTTCCTCAAGGGTCAATACTGGGCCCAACCTTATTCAAAATCTATATCAATAACATTGTTCATGCTGTTGACAGTTCTCATATACATTTATATGCGGACGACACCATTTTATATGCATGCAGTTCTTCTTTGAATGCAGCTTTGTCCTCCCTGCAGCACAGCTTTAATTGTCTTCAACATGCCTTCTCCAACCTTCACCTTCATTTAAACACAAGTAAAACAAAGTTCATGATCTTCAACCGTAACTTACCGCAATCAACTTGCCACTCTAGTATTGTTTCCCTGGATGGTACAGAACTACAACTTGTCAGTTCCTATAAGTATCTGGGTATCTGGCTTGACAGCACACTTTCATTTCACATTCACATTAATTCATTACTCTCTAAAGTCAAGTCAAGGATTGGGTTTCTATACCGCAACAGGTCATCCTTTACTCATTCTGCAAAGCAAGCCTTGGTCAAAATGACAATCCTTCCCATCTTAGATGACATCATTTATAGGACTGCTTCCAAAAAACGTCTTCTTAAACTCGATGTTATTTATCACTCAGCAATGCATTTTGTCACTGGTGCCCCTTTCACTACTCATCATTGTGATCTGTACTCACTCGTTAACTGGCCATCACTCCATTCCCGCAGGTTGTTACATTGGTATCAATTTATATTAGGGGTGGGCCGTTATCGGCGTTAACGTGCTGCGTGACGCGCAGACTCTTGTCGGGCGACAAAAAAAATATCGCCGTTAATCTATTCTCAAAGTTGGGTTGGGATCTGGGTTCTAGCGCGGATGTATACCTGGGGCGAGAACAACTCAGACATCATCTGTGTAGGCCTACTAATTACCACACCGAATGTGACGTGCCGACATGGATGCAGCTGTGAAGCCGCCGGGTTTGCTTCAGGGAATTTTTATTTTTACCCTCTGGGGTCTATGAACGCGGATCCGCGTCTTTTCAACAGGTCTGATTTGGGACGCCGCAGCAGCAAAACTCCGCCTCTCTGAGTTTCGGTTTTAGTTTATATTTAAAATGCGGATTATAAGCTACACACCGGTTTTTAAATTTTGTTAATAGGCCAAGTAAAACCGGAGTTATACTAAAATAATAAAACTAACCATTTTTATGCCATCAGAAGTTGTGAAAACCGCGATTCTGTGATCAGTAACAAGCGGAAATGTGCTGGCGAACATAAAATATTAAATAAGATATGTTTGCTGTTGGTGGAAATCTCACATTCAATCAATAAGAATGGGTTTAGTAGCTGTTGCTTAGAGGGAGAGAGGAAGACTGCCGACTGCACGTGTGATGTGAAAAAGGAGAGATGATGTGCTCACGGAGCGAGTAAACAATGAGAGAGGACATGACGGGAAACATTAGATATTGAAGCGATCTGTTACAGATGGATTGTAGTTTATCTGTAGTTTAGTGGTATTTTATGTATAAAGGGGGATGAGAACGATGAAAGTCCAGCAGCTTAGCTGAGCGGCGCCGCTCCGCGGTAGACCTTGATCTCGGCGGAGTGAGGCAGAGCCACGCCCCCGCATTGATGCTCAGAAGACAGAGCAGGATGCTGGCTGTTTGTCAGGAGCTAAGCAGGTTCCAGCCTTGGTTCCAGCCACAGAGAAGAACAGGAGTCCAGCTAGACCACCTTTCCTTAGTCTAAAATATATGTGTTTATGTTTTTTGTCACATGGAAGTGCCAGGCCTGTGATGTGCCCCAACACTGGTGTTCTAAATCATAAAAAACATTCATCATACATGTTTGTGGGATTCACAGTAAAAAAATAAACTTTTTTCCAAGTCGGATTTTATGTTTTTGAGTGATTTAAGGTCCAATATGCAATCCCAATATTTCCAAATATAAAAAATAGTTATAAATTCAGACAGTCCAGGTTGTGCTGAAAAGAGGGGAGGAGAACCCTGAGCCACCCAAGAAGAAATCAGCCCTGCTATGAAATCAGACTCAGAATCAGATGAGGAGACACCATTAGACAAAGCTACTGACTGTAAACAGTTCATCATGACCTATTATGTAGGCCTACACGTCAGAATTTATGTTTAACTGAATAAACAGTTATTAAACACAAATACGTCTTATTGATCATTATTTATTTTCATCACCAGTTATAGTAGAAGAGCTTTCTCAAAGACTTCCTTTTAGTCATTATTTTGGTAGTACACACATGTTATGAATGCATTTGGCAGAATTCAAATGAGCCATTTTAATCTAGATTAATCTAGATTAATTCCAAGATTACAGTGAGATTAATCTAGATTAAAAAAATTAATCTATGCCCACCACTAATTTATATACAAAACAATCATCGGTAGAACACCGTCATATCTTCGCTCATTACTCATCACTTCCAACAACCAGTGCATTTTACGTTCCTGTAACCTAATCTCTATGGTTATTCCCAAAGCTCGCACCTCCTTTGGCCGCTCCTCATTCCAGTTTGCTGCTCCCAACGACTGGAATGAACTGCAAAAATCACTAAAGCTCACTACCTACGTTCCATTATCTACCTTCAATAATTCATTACCATCAATAGTTTCTGATCAATGTGCCTGCTGCTGAGTACTTAAAGATTGTTTTAAGTCTGTTTTGATGGCTTGTACATATTATATATGAGAACAGTCCTTTGTTTTTATGTCTAGCTGTTTTATCTTATTTTTATCTTGCATTTTTTTTATCTTATCTGTTTTTTATCTTATCTGTTTGTGTAAAGCTAACTATGTGTCTGTTGCTGCTGCCTCTTGGCCAGATCGTCATTGTAAATGAGAATGAGTCCTCAATCAGCTCATCTGGTTAAATAAAGGTTAAATAAAATAAAAAAATAAAAAAATGTTCAGCATCCTCCTCCACAATAGTGTTGCCACCTGTGTCCAGATCGGCTCACGACTCTTCTGAGTTAAACAGCCTCAAACGTGCACCTACGGTTACCCAGCTTGTTGCGGTAGAAGTCAAACTCCGGTTGAACTCCCCCGGCTCTCCGATATGCGTTCTCCTCGTCGTATCCCAGAGAAAAACAATCTGACCCACTAGCAGAGGCTTCAGAAGCTACATCTGACTGATAAAACATTGTTGTCTGCTAATATGCTAACCCAGAAATACTGAGCTGCAGCACTGTTTTACACTAGCTTTCTGTGAGCGGTTCCTTGTGAAACGTCATCGCCGGCTTAACGCTCAGACCGGAAGCCTTCCTCTGTTTTTTCCCGCGCCGTTTAAAAACACCCAAAAAGAAACTGACTTGAGGTTTTAATACATTTTTACACGTGTGATTCAAAGGAAATTTGCCTCTGGCCAATATCTTTAACATTCTCCCTCTCCTGATATTACATCTTACTTTCTTTAACATAGAATGTGCTACTATTAGTTCACCTGTTGAATTAATTATAGATTCACTCAGATAAAGACAATAAAGTTTCTCTGACTAAATAGAACTTCTACTAAGAAATCACAGTGTAGCCATAGAAACGCTACTTGATCTATATGGTGTGTGTGTGTGTGTGTGTGTGTGTGTGTGTGTGTGTGTGTGTGTGTGTGTGTGTGTGTGTGTGCGTGTGCCTGCTCTGTCTTCTCAATCCCCAGTGAGTCGTAGCGGATGGCTGCTCATACTGAGCCAGGATCCTCTGGAGGTTTCTTCCTGTTTTCCTTCCCACTGTCGCTACATGCTTGCTTAGTATGAGGATTGTATCAACACACTGACACTAGTCAGTGTGACGTGCTTTGAGACGATTCTTGTCGTGATTTGGCATTATAGAAATAAACTGAATTGAATTTAATTGAATTGAATAGTAAGTTTCTTCTTCAACTTGTAAGTGGAAGGAATCGTTTTATGGGCAAACGAAGATTATTTTATTAAAGCTAGAAGGTGAAAGTCTGTGGACTGAAAACCAATCTTCTGTAGACTCTGGTAAACAAGCTGGAGGCGTCACCTTGTTTTTGCTACCCCTCAGCTGTTGATGTAAACACGGGCCTTGTCTTGATGTAGCTGCAGACTGGTATCCCAGCGAGATGACCTTCACTGGACAATCATTTTTTTTACCTTGGCCTTTAAGAAGGCCTTTTCCTACTCCTACAACACAGGCAAGTTGGGTGAAGTGTCTTGCCCAAGGACACAACAGCAGAATACCTCTGGTGGGAGCTGTAATGGAACCCACGACCCTCCTATCATGAGGCTACCCACTCTACCTCCTGAGCTACTGCTGCTTCAGTATCTATCTATCTATCTATCTATCTATCTATCTATCTATCTATCTATCTATCTATCTATCATCTATCTATCTATCTATCTATCTATCTATCTATCTATCTATCTATCTATCTATCTATCTATCTATCTATCTATCTATCTATCTATTAGGGATGGGACGATACACTTAAACTAACGATACGATGCACCTCGATATGTCATAGTCACGATACAATATTTAAAAAAAAAGGAAAAAATATTACTGTATAATAACAACTTGTTTATTTTTGTTTCCGTTGCACACAGGGAAACACAAGGCCTAACAGGCCAAACACAAACAAGAACACTCCCTTAGTGCTGCTCTAACCCTAGGTTAAGTTATCTCAGGACTGGTTCTTCTTCAAAAAAACTAACATATCAACATGTTCTGGTGTAATCAGTGATCTTTGAGCAGAAACAATGTCTCCTGCCTGCAGTGTTGTTGCAACAGGCGCTGTGACTTGACGTGATGACGTCACGACGCACTGCACCGTTCCCCGGATTTTTTTTTTTTCATTTAGTTTTACCCTGCTTAATCAGCAGATAGTGCTGTCAGCCTGCCACCATAAGCCCTTTTTATAAGACACACCATGCCGGCAAATCAGAGTAATATTACCGAATTTTGCGGCATTCGTGTCGCCACGCTTGATAGTAATATTGCTGTAATATTGCTGTAATATTGCTGTAATATTGCTGTAATATTGCTGTAATATTGCTGTAATATTGCTGTAATATTGCTGTAATATTGCTGTAATATTGCGGCTTCGCCGGTCTTATAAACGCACATTAACTTAACAGAGGGAGGTGTCATGACCACGTGATGAATTAATGCCAAGCTCCGGCCGGGAACTATAAAATGAAAATGAAACTAAACACGGCCACAAGTTTCGTTTTCCAACCAGCTGAGATGATAAACTGGAGCGATGCGGAGCTCCGGGAGCGTCTCTCCATTAGATCTGCAGCTCAGATCATCTGACTGTTCACAGTGATGTTGGAGGACACACACCTGTAGAGAAATGTGGGAAAAAAACTCAACGAGCGCGGCTTTGATCGCAATAAAAAGCAAGTTACGTCCAAGATAAACGGAAGTCCGCGACAGCTCGGAGACCGCCCCCATACCTCCTTTATGCCTCCATCATGTAATCTTTTATAAAACGGACATGATTGCGCAACATCACCGCCACGGTCTGAGCTCTTATAAACGACCTAACGCTCCCAGATGCCTCATAGGCGTTGCGCAAATTAGCGGCATTGTTTAATAAAAAAGGCTTTAGACTGTATGTCCGCCATACACAAATCATGCAGCAGTGCCATCTAGTCTTTATTTCGCGATCCATTTTTTTTTGACTCGATGCATTTTGTCACGTTTTGTATCGCGAAATTTCGCCAAACGATATTTCGTCCCATCCCTACTATCTATCTATCTATCAATATTAGGGGTGGGGCTTTAATGCGTTAATTATGATTAATTAACAAAACTAAGCAGCCTTGCTCTGCTAACGGCTACTAAAATGGAAGAAAGTCCTTTGCTTGGACTGCAGAAAAAGAAGAAGCTTGGACTGATGCAGTGTTTTTCCAAACACAGCCTCTTCTCTTAACTTGTAAAAAAAAAAAAAACTTCCTGAAAACTACAGAGTCCGTGACACAGACATTTTTCAAAGATTGTGTCTGAACTTGTTCAAAACCTCCCAGTACCTAACGTTAAGTGACCCCAACTTGTCATCTGTTACCTGGCTGAGATTTGTGTTGATAAGGTAAATGGGGTCAAATGGGAACCTTTCATAAAGAAAAGTAAACATTAGAAGAACAAGAGGCCTTTGCATAATTTTTGCTGCTTGGGCCTAATTAAGTGTTTTATTCTTGAAGGGTTTAAACCTGTACTTGATCCAGCCACTAGGGGGTATTTCAGTTTCCTTCATGTTTTGAACCAGAGTCTGAACTGAGTTTGATCAAATGTGCATGTCCAATGTGCTAATTTGGAGGATTATGACTTTTGTTATTATTTTTTTTTATATTTGAATTGTTTCTTTTTGATGGAGTATATATTCTTTGCATTTTCATTTTTGTTGTTTGAAGTCAGTTTGTATTTTTTTTCTCTAGCTTTTGTTTCCCGGTTTTTCTCAACACCTCACCTGTCTTTCATTTCGTTCAGCTCACCTGTTACTTATTTTACTCATCAGTTCTCCAAGTATCTCTAGTCCTCATGTTCTCTACTCTGTCAGACCTTGCTGTTTGCAGATCCTTTCCTGTTTGTTAGTTTTCTTTATCTCTGTTCTCGACTAAAACCTTCTGCCTGCACTGATTGTTTTTTAACAAACACTCTGATGACCATAATATACATTTACTTTTGACATGACATATAACAATGTATATTACTCTTTACATTTAAGCAACTATGTGTAGTGGAACCAGCTGACATAACTTGGTAAGCAATTTCAACATTTCATTACTTGGAGTGTTTGCCTGAGGTGAATCACCCCATTGTACAGTTGCTTCCCATTACTCATATTGACACATCCAGAAACCACAGACATAGACATCCTACCTGGCAGTACAGTGAGTGGGTTGGCCTTGCTGAAGGTGCTTTTGGTGCTAATGTCCAGATTTATGGTGGTGAAGCAGAAGTATTTCCCAGTATCATTTGGCTCTGCTTTGGCCAAGTACAGGTTACCAGTGACCTGCGAAACAAACCAGCGCCCATCTTCCTTTCTGATGAAGTTAGGGAACTCGTTGATTAACCAGCGATAGGACAGAGCTGGAGAAGAAAGAAATCAGAATGAAGCAAATTATCAATTTCCATAAGTTTAGTGAAAAAAGTACATTTCAGCATAAATAGTTATGATCAATGAAATAAGTTTAAATAAAAAATATTACAGTTTAAATTTTAAAGTTCAGTAACATCGATAACTGTGGTAACTTTAAGGGCTCTCTCTCTATCACAGCCACATCCTGCCCAGCGCAATGCCTCACATGTCAGAGTCCAAGTCTAAGTCATCAGTGGGCTCCTCGAGTCAAGTTACAAGTCCCTTAATTGGGACTTGAATCTGAGAATCTGAGTGGGTTTTTCTGTAGTTTTCTTCAAAAACTGCACTACCAGTCTGAACCCTCTGTGCTGCACTCGCTGTTTGCCTCCTCTCCCACACGTGTGATCCACATTAGAACAATAAATGTATCATTTTCTGATGTCACCCACAAATTGATCAATAAAGTAAAACCACTCATCTTTCATTTTTTTCATAAAAAAATGCAATTCCACATTTAGTTAGCTGGAATCGAGGCACAGTTGACGGAAACGCTGTTTCTGACCAGCGAGTACTCCTGATGGAGGGGAACTGGTTTCGACTCTGCTCTCCTGCAGAGTAGTTGATTCTGAAAAAGTTATTTCATGTCATTTTCAGCGGTGCTTGGAGTAACACTAGGGAGAGGTGAGTTTGTCCTTTACAGCTCAAGAAAAAGATGTGACCATATCAGGACACGATAAAATATCCAGCTCCAGCTTTGTTTCACCGTCCATGATGAGAGCGCTGCCCTCGAACCTTTCAGCCAATCACAGAGCAGTAAGATGGTTCGACATCCGTTTTCACTATACTTTCTCTCACATGCATACATTCTCCTCTCACATTCATACAGCGCATCTGGAAAATATTCACAGCGCTTCACTTTTTCCACTTTGTTGTTTATGTTCCAGCCTCATTCCAAAATGGATTAAATTCATTGTGCCCATAAAATTCAACACACAACACCCCATAATGATAATGTGAAAAAGTGTCTTTGAAGTTGTTGCAAATTTATTAAAAATAAAAAACTTGAGAAATCACATGTACATAAGTATTCACAGCCTTTGACGTGAAGCTCAGAATTGAGCTGAGGTGCGTTCTGCTTCCACTGTTCATCCTTGAGGTGTTTCAGCAGATTAATTGGAGTCCACCTGTGGAAAATGAAGTTGATTGGACATGATTTGGAAAGGCACACACCTGTCTATATAAGGCCCCTGGGTTGACAGTGCATGTCAAAGCACAAACCAAGCATGAAGACAAAGGAACTGAGTGTAAACCTCAGAGACAGGATTGCCTTGAGGCACAAGGCTGGGGAAGGTTACAGAAACATTTCTGCTGCTTTAAAGGTTCCTATGAGAACAGTGGCCTCCATCATCCGTAAGTGGAAGAAGTTTGGAACCACCAAGACTCTTCCTAGAGCTGGCCGGCCTTCTAAGCTGAGTGAACGGGGGAGAAGGGCCTTGGTCAGGGAGGTGACCAATAACCCGATGGTCACTTTGTCAGAGCTCCAGCAGTCCTCTGTGGAGAAAGGAGAACCTTCCAGGACAACCATCTCTGCAGCAATCCACCAATCAGGCCTGTATGGTAGAGTGGCCAGATGGAAGCCTCTCCTTAGTAAAAGGCACATGGCAGCCCGCCTGGAGTTTGCCAAAAGGCACCTTAGGGACTCTCAGACCATGAGAAACAAAATCCTCTGGTCTGAGACAAAAATGGAACTTTTTGGAGTGAATGCCAGGCGTTACGTTTGGATAAAATCAGACACCACTCATCACCAGGCCAATACCATCCCTGCAGTGAAGCATGGTGGTGGCAGCATCATGCTGTGGGGATGTTTTTCAGCGGCAGGAACTGGAAGACTAGTCAGGATAAAGGGAAAGATGACTGCAGCAATGTACAGAGACATCCTGGATGAAAACCTGCTCCAAAGCACTCTTGACCTCAGACTGGGGCGACGGTTCACCTTTCAGCAGGACAATGACCCTAAGCACACAGCCAAAATATGGAAGGACTGGCTACAGAACAACTCGGTGAATGTCCTTGAGTGACCCAGCCAGAGCCCAGACCTGAACCCCATTGAAAATCTCTGGAGAGATCTGAAAACGGCTGCACCGACACTTTCCATCCAACCTAATGGAGCTGGAGAGGTACTGCAAAGAGGAATGGGCAAAACTGCCCAAAGATAGGTGTGGCAAGCTGGTGGCATCATATTCAAAACCACTTGAGGCTGTAATTGCTGCCAAAGGTGCATCAACAAAGTACTGAGCAAAGGCTTCACATTATCATTATGGGGTGTTGTGTGTTGAATTTTATGGGCACAATGAATTTAATCCATTTTGGAATGAGGCTGTGACATAAACAAAGAAGTAGAAAAAGTGAAGCGTGTGAATGTGTGTGTGTGTGTGAGAGAGAGAGAGAGAGAGAGAGAGAGAGAGAGAGAGAGAGAGAGAGAGAGAGAGAGAGAGAGAGAGAGAGAGAGAGAGAGAGAGAGAGAGAAAGAGAGAAAGGTTGATGTTGGTTAACTACTTATCAAACTTATTTTACACAGTTAACTCCTGATAGCCTATTCTGAGTGTCAATGTTGGTCTATTTTGCTTAGTTTTCTTGCATACACTGCATTCTGTCTTGCAAAACAGACTGTTTTATTGTTTGATTTTCTTTTTCTTGTATTCCTTCTGTCTCTCGTTCTTATTGGTTATGAATTAACCTATTTGCTGTTTAAGAATAGTCAGTTGTGAAGTTTACCCATGTTTCTTGTATTTTATTACAGTTATATGCTCATTTAGTTTATCTAGGAACAGTTGGGTACGTCATAAACATATTTTGACATCTTCTTTGTTGTTTTCACCAGAGAACCTGAGTTTTTATTGCCTCTAGACTAAGTTTTTCTGTTCTTAATGACAGGTTTGGCTAAACAGAGACGTGCATGCTGATGAAACCCCCGTCACAGATGAATGTCTATTCCCTGTTTGTGCCTTGTAAGATCTGGAGGTCTGACTGAAGATGATGTGTGATAACCTGGGGTCTGGCGTGTTAAGGCTAATTTATACTTGTCCGTCTGCGTCAGTACGGAGACACGCAGCGCCATTTTGCGTCGACGCAAGGGCTCTCGGACGGGCTCGCGGAGGGTGACAGAGACATGCCCCCAAAAATAACTGCCCGTCGAGAGCAACGGAGAGCGCAAGCTTGTGATTGGTCAGGACGCCGCTTCTCTGAAATACGTCACCAGCAGCACCGCCACTGCCGACTCAAAAAATAAAGAGCGCTGAAGATATTTAGCGGCAGACATGGAGCAGATTGAAGAACGCCTCGCTGAAAAAGTTCGAAAATATGAAAGTTTATTCACTCGTGACTGAAAGAGCACAAAGATACACAGCGAGCGATTTATTCGTGGACGGAAATGACGAGAAACGTGGATTTAGAGGTGCCGACCGCATGAAGAGGTGGAGGAGAATGAGGGACAAATTCGTCCGTGTTAAAAACTCTCTAAAATACATTAAAACAATGTAAACACAGTAGTAAATACACTATCGTAGACCGGATACGTAGCTGTAATGGTGGCAGGATACCCCAGAAATGTGCTACGCCCTCTGCTGTCCAGGCGGGGGGTTGCTTTGCAACATCCCCCAGCCAACAGAGAAGTAGAAACATAAAACGCCTCCGTCAACGCGTATGCGTCTCTCGCCCGCGGAGCTCACGGAGAAGTATAACTCAGCCTTAAGCTGCGAGACGACGTAGCTAGTTCTCTATTCTGGTTAGGTCTGGCAGTCCATCTCAACCTCTCCTAAATGGTCACATCAGAGGTCAGCTCCTGTTGCAGTCTCCTAAATTTTATGGTTAAGTGGTCAGATTTTTATGTGAGGATTGAAATCACTTCTCTAGTGAGATTCTACAAACTTCTGACTGGTACCTAGGTTAGTACAGATGTGTATAATGCAACCACACTGCTACTGTGTTAGGACTTCTTTTGGTGTTCCTTTATTGTTTATTAGTTTTTATGGCTTAATGGCATATTAGGGTTTTTTTATTTTTTTATTTTATTTAACCTTTATTTAACCAGATGAGTCGATTGAGAACTCATTCTCATTTACAACGACGATCTGGCCAAGAGGCAGCAGCAACAGACACATAGTTAGCTTTACACAAACAAATAAGATAAAAAACAGATAAGATAAAAAAAAATGCAGATAAAACAGCTAGACATAAAGACAAAGGACTGTTCTCATATATAATATGTACAAGCCATCAAAACAGACTTAAAACAATCTTTAAGTACTCAGCAGCAGGCACATTGATCAGAAACTATTGATGGTAATGAATTATTGAAGGTAGATAATGGAACGTAGGTAGTGAGCTTTAGTGATTTTTGCAGTTCATTCCAGTCATTAGGAGCAGCAAACTGGAATGAGGAGCGGCCAAAGGAGGTGCGAGCTTTGGGAATAACCATAGAGATTAGGTTACTGGAACGTAAAATGCGCTGGTTGTTGGAAGTGATGAGTAATGAGCGAAGGTATGACGGTGTTCTACCGATGATTGTTTTGTATATAAATTGATACCAATGTAACAACCTGCGGGAATGGAGTGATGGCCAGTTAACGAGTGAGTACAGATCACAATGATGAGTAGTGAAAGGGGCACCAGTGACCAAACGGATTGCTGAGTGATAAATGACATCGAGTTTATGAAGATTTTTGGAAGCAGTCCTATAAATGATGTCACCGTAATCTAAGATGGGAAGGATTGTCATTTTGACCAAGGTTTGCTTTGCAGAATGAGTAAAGGATGACCTGTTGCGGTATAGAAACCCAATCCTTGACTTGACTTTAGAGAGTAATGAATTAATGTGAATGTCAAATGAAAGTGTGCTGTCAAGCCAGATACCCAGATACTTATAGGAACTGACAAGTTATAGTTCTGTACCATCCAGGGAAACAATACTAGAGTGGCAAGTTGATTGCGGTAAGTTACGGTTGAAGATCATGAACTTTGTTTTACTTGTGTTTAAATGAAGGTGAAGGTTGGAGAAGGCATGTTGAAGACAATTAAAGCTGTGCTGCAAGGAGGACAAAGCTGCATTCAAAGAAGAACTGCATGCATATAAAATGGTGTCGTCCGCATATAAATGTATATGAGAACTGTCAACAGCATGAACAATGTTATTGATATAGATTTTGAATAAGGTTGGGCCCAGTATTGACCCTTGAGGAACGCCCATAGTTAGAGGTAGAGGAGCAGATTGGTAACCCTCTGTTCTCACTGATTGCATACGGTCTAAGATATAACTTCTAAACCATGCCACGGATGCCTGAGAAAGTCCTATATGTTTGAGCCTGCTAAGTAAGATGTTATGGTCTACAGAGTCAAAGGCTTTAGCCAAGTCAACAAACACAGCCACACAATATTCCTTATTGTCAATGGCACATATGATGTCATTTAGCACTTTAAGTGTTGCAGAGACACATCCATGGCCAGTTCTGAAGCCGGACTGCATGGGGGTAATAATACTGCTGGATTCCAGATAGTGAGTTAGCTGTTTGTTGACTAACTTTTCAATGACTTTAGAGAGGCAAGGCAAGATAGAGATGGGCCTATAACAGCTTAGGTCTGAATGATCTCCCCCTTTAAAAAGTGGAGTAACAGATGCAAATTTCCAGTCCTGCGGAAATGCAGCAGTTTGTATGGACAGATTAAATAGATGGGTAATAGGTGCAGCAATAACGTGCTGCAATTTTCAGAAAGAAAGGGTCAAGAGTATCAAGTCCGGCTGATTTATGAGGATCTAACCTGAGTAACTCGTCAAGTACCTCGTCTACCTGAAACAATTGGGTGGAGAAACAGGAATTGGTTGTGGGGAGGGAATCATTGCATATAGCTGAGTGGAGGTCAGCGACCCCAGAAGTAGGTGAAGCTGTAGCAAGGGCATGACCAGACTTGATAAAGTGATTATTGAAGGAATTTACCATTTTAGTTTTATCTGAGACAACAATGCCCTCAGATTTGATTGCATTTGGCAGGTGTGAGGACTTACTGGTATTTTCCATAGTCTTGACAGTCTGCCAGAACTTTTTGTGGTCAGAACTACTCATCAGAAACTGGTTCTTATAATATTCAGATTTTGCTTTTCTGATTGACTGGGTACATTTGTTCCTTATAGATCTGAAGGATTGCCAGTCCCTGATATTCTTGGATGTCTTTGCTCTTTGCCAAGATTGATGTTTTAGACGAATCAGTTCTGAAAGTTCAGTGTTGATCCAGGGACTGAAACGATTTTTAACTCTGACTTTTTTTAAAGGAGCATGTCTGTCTAAAATCGAGATAAAAGAGTTTTTGAAATGTGACCAAGCATCCTCGACAGTAGGTATGAGGCTAATTCTATGCCATTGTTCTTTCGCCAAGTCACGTAAAAAGGCCTGCTCATTGAAGTTTATTAGCATTCGCTTTTTGATAATTAGGGGAGGTTGTTTAATGTTAGTACCATTGCGGACACAAGCAGTAATACAATGGTCACTAAGGCTTTGGCAAAAAACTGCAGATGAGTATTTTGTTGGACTGTTGGTGAGAATTATATCAATTAATGTTCCATTATTGAAGGACTTGTTGGTAAATCTAGTCAGAGATTGCACAATCTGGGAGAGGTTTAAAGAATCCAGCTGAAGTTGCAGGGAAGTAGACGGTTTAAGCATGTCCCAGTTCAAATCACCTAATAACAAGAATTCAGAGGAGGTGTGCAATGAGTTCACTGAGAGCAGACAGGGCACAGGCAGGGGCAGATGGGGGCCTGTAACAGCCAGCAACAACCAAAGAGTTCTTTGAGAGACTAATTTTCAGAAACAGCAGTTCAAACTGGGCAAGGATTTAGATAATGTGACTGAGCATTGCAAATTGTCCTTACAGTAAATAGCAACCCTCCCACCCTTGGCTGGTCTATCCTGACGAAATACATTATAACCAGGGATGGACACAGCAGAGTCAAGCACTGACTTCTTGAGCCAGGTCTCCGAAATGACTAAAACATCAGGTTTAGCTGTCTGAACATAAACTTTAAGTTCATCTATCTTGGGGAGGAGGCTTTGAATGTTCCATCCATCCATTTTCTTCCGTTTATCCGGAGTCGGGTCGCGGGGGCAGCAGCTTAAGGAGGGAAGCCCAGACCTCCCTCTCCCCAGCCACTTGGGCCAGCTCCTCCGGGGGAATTCCAAGGCGTTCCCTGGCCAGCCGAGAGACATAATCTCTCCAGCGTGTCCTGGGTCTTCCTTTGGGTCTCCTCCCGGTTGGACGTGCCCGGCTTTGAATGTTTAAATGCAAAAATCCCAAAGCTTTACGACTGCAGAAGCAATCAAAGGTCATTGTCTGCATACCAGAAGCTAAATTGGTGACAGTAGGGGGAGAAGCTAAAGCAGTGACAAGCCTCTTTTATAAAACAATGCCGCCAATTTGCCGCAACGCCGAGGCGGCATCTGGGAGCCTAAGATCGTTTATAAGAGCTCAGACCGTGGCGGTAATGTTGTGCAATCGTGTCAGTTTTATAAAAGATTACGCGATGGCGGCATAAAGGAGGTATGGGGGCGGTCTCTACGCTGTCGCGGACTTCCGTGTATTTTGGACATAACTTGCTTTTTATTGCGATCGAAGCCGCGCTCCTTAAGTTGTTTTTCCCCAGTCAGCTACAGGTGTGTGTGCTCCAGAGTCCCTGTGAGCTGTCAGATGATCTGAGCTGCAGCTCTAATGGAGAGAAGCTCCTGGAGCTCCGCATCGCTCCAGTTTATCATCTCAGCTGGTTCTGTTTACAAAACGGAGCTTATGGCCATGTTTACTTTCATTTTCAACATAGTTCCCAGCCGGAGCTCGGCATTAATTCATCGCGTGGTCATGACACCTCCCTCTTTTGCGCCAAGGCTTAATGTGCGTTTATAAGAACGGCTAAGCCGCAATATTACCGCAATATTACTACCAAGCGTGGCGGCACGAATGCCGCAAAATTCCCGCAACGTGATGCCGCCACGACGCGTTCATAAGAAACACGTTGCGGTAATATTACGCTGATTTGCCGGCATGGTGTGTCTTATAAAAGAGGCTACAGTTAGTAGGGAGGTGTCAGTAGGGGGGGAAGGTAAAGACGTGTTAATAGGGTTTGATAACTGACAATAGGGTTTGTTGACTGGAGAACTAGAGGCTGGCCCTGGGTTTGGTTGAATGTTCCCAGAGATAACTAACAATAGCAGAATCATAGCTCTCTTTTCAAAAGACTTAGAAGTGGAATGTGTCTCACTCTTTGTGTCAGATATAGTGTCAGGAAAGTCATTTAGAGGTATGAAAAAGTTATCTTGTAAAGTCATAACACACATTACTTGGACTAAGCCCGATAATTGAGAGGAAGGAGGAAAGGGGAATGGTGACACTTTGTTTCCAAGCATGTAGTTAAATGCACATGTTCCTCCACAAGGTATAACAAAGGGTGGAGGGGCTGTGCTACAGTCTTGGGGCTCATAAGGAACTTTAACAAAATGACATAATGTTAGCAAACACAGGGTGATGAGTGGTGACATTTTGTGTTTCAAGGTATATTACAGGTTTAGGAAGCGAAGGTCCTTTGTGTGGTGAAATCCGCTTCGGCTTTACGTCCTCTCAAGCCAAACAATCTCCAATCTTACAAAATATCAAATCAGCAGAATAATGGTTGTGAGCAGCTCAGCAAATAATCCAGGAAGGTGTTGAAGGCTCTGTCTTCAGGAAGTTGTTGCAGTTAGCACCTACTTAGTGGCAGTCAAATCCCAGGCTCCAGGTGGCTGACACAGGCCTGGCCCAGAAGGTCAAAGCAGAACCAGGTTCTTGGGGGGTGCAGCAGGGCCAATCTCTGGGAGATACAGATGAACCAGGATCCAAGCAGGTGTAGCAGACACAAGCGATCCAGTTCGAAGATGATGGAGAGCACACGTCAGGCTAAAAGAGACCAGATAAGCCAGGCAGAGACCAGAAGAATTCCAGGAAGGGCCAGGCAGAAACCAGCAGGATCCTAGCTGAAAGTGGTTATTAAGGTTATAAATATTAAGGTTTGAGATGTTTCCTGTTTGAAAATTTTGTCCACCTCTGTTACTGCAGGTTGTCTTTTGCTGTTTCCTTTTTTGGTTTCTATACAAGCTGAGTGTTGATAGAAAATTAAAATTGAAAAAGGGGGGGAATTCACGATTTCTCTAAAGGATCAGGTTTGAGACAGAAGTGTTCAACTCATCTTCTTTTTTGGGTTTTTATTTGTTCATTTATTATTTTATTTTATTTTTCATTTTTTAACTTTTTAACAGTCTCTGCACTGTCGCGGACTTCCGTTTATTTTGGACATAACTTGCCTTTTATTGCGATCGAAGCCGCACTCGTTAAGTTTTTATTTTAACAACCAGCTACAGGTGTGTGTCCTCCACCATCCCTGTGAGCTGTCAGATGATCTGAGCTGCAGATCTAACGGAGAGAAGCTCCCAGAGCACCGCATCGCTCCAGTTTCTCAGCTGGTCCTGTTTACAAAAGTGAAACTTAAGCGCGTGTTTACTTTCATTTTCAAAATAGTTCCCAGCCGGAGCTCGGCATTAATTCATCACTTGGTCATGACACCTCCCTCTGTTGCGCCAACACTTAATGTGCATTTATAAGACCGGCGAAGCCGCAATATTACCGCAATATTACTATCAAGCGTGGCGGCACGAATGCCTCAAAATTCCCGCAACGTGATACCGCCATGACGCGTTCATAAGAAACACGTTGCGGTAATATTGCGCTGATTTGCCGGCATGGTGTGTCTTATAAAAAGGGCTTAAAGTCTCCGTTTTGTTTATTTTTTCGTCATGCAGACAGGAGGCTGCCACCTTGGAATCACGTGAGGGGAGAACGCGCTGTGATTGGTCACTTGGAAGATTTCAGCTCAGCCAACTGCTCACGTAGTGCGCACACGGCGAGTTTCTGCCCCCCGTGGGGCGGAAAGTATCAAACCGGTTTGATTTTCACCTCAGCGTCTTGTGAGGCAGAAAACTCAGTGAAAATTAGGCGCACACAGCGTGTAATCTGCTGAGCAAACGGCCTTGAATGACCGGTAGCTCAGCTATTGGCTCTCGTGTGCGGCAGGCTTTATCAAGTCCTGATGATCAAATCCTGATAACGAGATGCAATGAGGATTTCCCACAGCTTGCCCCCTCCTCCAATTTCCTGAGTTGGATTACTTTCTTTTTTTATTGATTTCTGAAAGGAAGTGTGCTGAAGACATTCACATAAGCTGCCACCTGTAGGAGGATTTTTCAGGTGTCCCCAACGAGGTCACAGACTTGTCTCCCTGACTTCAGAAGACCAGTGTTTATTCTGAAACAAGAAAAGCTGTTGGTTTTGTCAAGATTCCATCCTACAGAGTTTGCGTTACCTCTGACGAACCTCTCCTACAGGGCACAATAATCCCTTATGAGGTTCTGTCCTGTCCACAAGGTCACTGACCTTTCCTGCTTCCCTTTGCGTGTTTTTTCCTATTTCCCCCAAATGCAAGAAGAAGTCATCTAATCAAAGTACTATTTACATTCTCACAAGTTGTATAAAAAAATCATTGTGTAATATTATGCATTTTTATGGTTGTTCATTTTGTTATGTTCATTTTATTTGATTGGAGCATCACCTCATTGCACTGTGAGACAATGTTTTCTATGTGATCCCTATGTATATGAATGCCTCAGCACAGTGTCTTGGTAAGATTGATGTGGTTTATCATGCCTCGCTGAGGTTTATTACTAACTGTAGACCACTGACCCATCATTGTGAACTGAATTCTCGAGCGGGATGGCCTTCTTTGTCCACCAGGAGGTTGGCACATTGGTACACTTTCATTTACAAGGCCATGCTTGGATTACTACCCAACTACATCTGTAACTTAATCTCACGGAGAAGTGTAACTTCTCACAGTCTGCGTGCAAACGATCAGTTGTTACTCTGTGTTCCGTTTGCTCGCACTGAACTGGGCAAAAGGGCTTTTGTTCACTCTGCTCCTTCTGCATGGAACAGGCTGCAGGAAAACTGGAAACTAACCGAGGTTATCTCCTTGAATACATTTAAAACCAGACTGAGAGCCCTTGAGACAGATTCCCTGTGTTGTAATTGCCTTCTGTAATTCTGTACATAACATGTTTGTGTAACTGATAAATTTTTGTAACTGTAACTTTTGCTGCCTCTTGGCCAGTACTCCCTTGAAAATGAGGTTTTTAATCTCAATGGGACCTTCCTGGTTAAATAAAGAATAAAAAAAATAAATAAATAAATTTACAGGTCTGCTTTTGGGTTTAGACAAAATCTTACTGAGTTTTCTGATTTTGTGTGCTTTCATGTTGAATTGTTCTGACCCTGTCCATGTCTGTATTTCTTTTCCATGTTATTGTATATGTGTGTTTTGTCTAATTTCATTTATAGTTAATCAATTTTTTTTCTTAGTGATTAGTAAATAATCAAAAGGGTGAAGTGTAATGGAGAAAAATTGATTCTGCTATTTATTTTTATTTAATACAATTCTACAGTGGGACAATATTTCTGGGATCAGAGAAGTTGGGGGTTACAGTCATAAATGGCCACAGCATAGTTGCTGGTGAGTGGGTGTTGCTTCTTTTCCTTTTGATGCAACCTCCTTCCTCACCTAGATAACACTGTAAGACCAGCCTCTTTTATAAAACAATGCCGCCAATTTGCCGCAACGCCGAGGCGGCATCAGGGAGCGTTAGGTCGTTTATAAGAGCTCAGACCATGGCGGTAATGTTGCGCAATCATGTCCGTTTTATAAAAGATTACGCGATGGTGGCATAAAGGGGGTATGGGGGCGGTCTCTGCACTGTCGCAGACTTCTGTGTATCTTGGACATAACTTGCTTTTTATTGCGATCGAAGCTGCGCAGGTGTCTGTCCTCCACCATCCCTGTGAGCTGTCAGATGATCTAACGGAGAAAAGCTCCCGGAGCACCGAAACGCTCCAAATGATCATCTCAGCTGATTCTGTTTACAAAAGTGAAACTTAAGCGCGTGTTTACTTTCATTTTCAAAATAGTTCCCGGCCGGAGCTTGGCAATAATTCATCACATGGTCATGACACCTCCCTCTGTTGCACCAACGCTTAATCAAGCGTGGCGGCACGAATGCCGCAAAATTCCTGCAACGTGATACCACCATGGCGCGTTCATAAAAAACACGTTGCGGTAATATTGCGCTGATTTGCCGGCATGGTGTGTCTTATAAAAAGGGCTACCGTCTTTTGTTTGTTCTCTCCCTTGGGGGGGGGGGGGGGGGGGGGGGGGGGGGGTCAAGGGGGATAAATAGAGTGTGAAGCCTCTGCTGGGCAGGACACACTGCTGGGACTGCTTTGGGAAGAGTCTCTGCTGATTGTCTCCTCATTCTCATTGCAATATTGAAATTAAAACCTTTTGATTGAATCATGGACTGCTTTCTCATTGCTTTATTAAAAAATTCCACAACACCATTCATTGCCTTAAACACCATTAAAAGAAGTTTAAAACGAATTCTAAAATTGACAGGTAGTCAGTGCAGAGCAGCCAGAATTTGAGTTATGTGTTTATTAGGGTTGTAACGAGATCTCGCGATATTACAAGGTCTCGATATTTCTCGTTGAGGCAACAACTATCTCGCGAGTGCTAGTCGGTTGTGGCTAGCATGGCTTCGGCAGATCAAGTTAGTATTGAATATGCTCCAAGTACTTTTAAATCATTTGTTTGGCAGCATTTTGGATTTCCAAGAACTAGTGACGGAGTTACTGACAAGACACGGACAATATGTAAGCACTGTAAGAACATACTACCTTACACCGCGGGTAACACTAGCACGATGTGACACCTTCAGAACCATCACAGCGCCGCACTTAAATCAGCTGCACCTGTGAAGACACTAC
Organism: Aphyosemion australe; assembly: GCA_006937985.1. NCBI lineage: Eukaryota > Metazoa > Chordata > Actinopteri > Cyprinodontiformes > Nothobranchiidae > Aphyosemion > Aphyosemion australe. The sequence goes on along the minus strand of SSNS01000459.1, from coordinate 55,296 downwards.
CAAAGGGACAGACGACGCTGAAAAATGCTTTTGCACCTCAGCTCCCACCTTCATGTGCTAGAGCTGCAGCAATAACAAGAGACATTGGCGTTTTTATTGCAACTGATATGAGACCATTTTCTGTTGTGGAAAATCCGGGATTTAGGAAACTTCTTAACACGCTGGAACCAAAGTTTAGCATTTCATCACGTGTGCATTTTTCTCGCACAGTAATTCCTCATCTCTACGAGGAGTGCAAGTTCAAAGTAGTTCAGACCCTGAATGAGGTAAAGAGTGTTGCTATAACGACTGATGGCTGGACGTCCAGGGGTACATTAAGCTACATCACAATCACGGCACACACCATCGACAGCAACTGGGAAATGATAAATGCTGTATTGCAGACTCGACCAATCTTTGAGTCCCACACAGGAGCAAACATTGCTGAAGTTTTACTTGAAGTTGTCTCTGACTGGGAGCTGAAAAGACCAAACCATGGCGTAGCAATCGTGACTGATAATGCACGTAACATGGAAGTAGCTGCACGTGAAGCAGGATTGGTGCCGCATATAAAGTGTTTTGCTCACACTATAAACTAAGCTGGCCTCGTAGTAACTCGTGTCTCGCGTTTACTCGGGCGGGTAAGACGCGTGACTGCTTTTTTTTTTTATCGGAGCTCAACAGCTACCGCAGTGTTAAAGTCCAAACAGAAGCTGCTACAACTGCCACCACACATTTTATTCATGGATGTGGTTACAAGATGGAATAGCACACTGGACATGCTGAATCGTTACCTGGAGCAGCAAGCCGCAATAACAGCAGCTCTCAGCAGTCCTGAAATGAGGCAAAATGCCCGAAGTATTGATACACTGAACAGCTCCGATATCAGAGATGCTGAAGATCTTGTGAAACTACTGAGTCCTTTAAAGACAGCTACTGCAGTCTTAAGTGAGGAGAAGAGCCCAACTGTATCTCTCATTGTACCGCTGAAGAACATGATTGAACAGAGCATGACACCAAAGGACGAGGACTCCACCACTGTGGTTGACACTAAACGTGCAATCCTCAGTAACATTTCTGGCAGATACAGTGGGGATGCATACAACTTCTTACTCCAGTGCACAGCTCTGGACCCAAGGTTTCGGACTCTTCCGCTTCTGGACCACAGCCAGCGTAATGGTGTCTTCCTCAGGATACATGACAAGGTGAAACAACTGCTCCAAAATCAGGTATGAATGACATTAAATTTCCTTCCCATTTTATTATCCTACAAGAAAAAAATAAATAAATTACCTGTGTGTGTCAATATTTCTGCTGTTTAAAGGCCACAAAGGCTGAGAAGAGGGAAAGAGAGGCAGCTGGTGGAGCTCCGTGTCCCCCTCAAAAAGAAAAACAGGCTCTTGAACCTGGGCTGGAAGTGACCAGCGTCTAAGAAGACTGCTCTGGAGGATCTGCTGGGAGATTCTTTCTCTACTGAACCAGACCAGAACAATGGAACAGAAGAACAGATCAAGAAGGAACTTGAACACTACAGAGGAGAGCCATCTATTCCACTAAGTGGCTGCCCTCTGAAGTGGTGGAAAGACAACTGCACCCAATATCCTTTGCTGTCTTCACTTGCCAAAGCATACCTTTCCATCCCTGCAACTTCCGTCCCAAGTGAGCATGTCTTTTCAACTGCAGGGGACATAGTTAGTGCCCAAAGGTCTCAGTTACTTCCAGAAAATGTAGACATGCTTATTTTTTTGAAAAAGAACATGGCAATTAAATAAGCTGAGGAATCCAGTTGTTACCTCAGGCAACTTACCTGTGACTTTAATCCTCTTTGAAGAAATATGTTGGCACTCTAAGCATTAGAAATATATTTTCCCTTGTTCTTTTGAAGGTGAAGCATATGTAAAAAAATATATAAATCAAAGAAAGATTAAGAGTTTTTTTACTTTAATTTTTATTTATGTTTTTGGAAAGTTCAATTTGAATCTCATTTTTTTGAGAAGTTAAAATCCTATGCACAGCTGAAGCACTTTTCTAAAGTTTGAAGAGATTGAAATAATCTAAATGAGATCAGTTAAGTTTGTGGAAAAGTTTCTAAAAGTACAGAATAAAGGATTATTTCCTGCATAAATGATCTTTGAAATTTTCTTTTAAGCTGTTATTGAAATCTTGTCTCGTCCCGTCTTGTCTCGTTCTCGTGAACTCAGTATTGTGTCTCGTCTCGTGAGAGTTATGTATCGTTACACCCCTAGTGTTTATACTTTCTCTTGCCTTCCAAAAATCTCGCTGCAGCATTCTGAACAAGCTGCAAATGAGCTACAGTACCCTGACTTACACCAAATAAGACAGAGTTACAGTAGTCAAGGCATGAGATAATGAAGGCATGAACAACAGTCTCAAGATCACATCAGTGGCGGCTCGTCCATAGGGGGCGCTAGGGCGCCGCCCCACCAGTCTCACAGGAAGGAGAAGAAGAAGATAGGAATCACAAAATATATTTAAAAAAACATAAAAAGTAAACTAAACGATCTATACACCATATGGAGTAAGTGCTGTGTGTAATCTGTGTTTAATAATGTTCTTTTTACTTTTAACACGACCGAATCGTCGACGTACTTGTCACGTGTCCTCTCGCGGGCGCAGCAATCTTTACCATTGACTTAATATGGGCTAACTGGTGCATGCGCACTGGATTCCCAAACCGTCCACAACGAGAAAGTTTAGGAGAGCCTTTGGGCGCATCGTGTAGCGATCGTCGCCGGGTGAATTCTGCTCAGACCAGGGGGAGGAGATCGCTCATTGGTCAGGTTGTTCACCCCGCCCAGAGGGACAATCGAATTGCTTGTTGTTGAGTTTTTTTCAGCTGGTATTAACCAATCACAGGGAGAGAATCCACGTAAACAGGAAAGTGATGGAATGCATCAAACACTCGAGCGGGTAAAACAGTCTGATCAGCTCAGCTTTTACGTTGGGATATAGGATTTCACGAACCGAGTGGATTGGTTTTACTACACCACGGAATATGACCATAACCTGCAGATAAGCTTGATTTTAGCTTTTGGCTTCAGGAAATTAGCTTGCTGCTGCGTTAGCGGTGGGCACCGCTCCATAAGCTTTGAACTAAGAGTGGTAGCTCTTACGTAGAATGTCACCTCTCTGGTGGGGAAAGAGCCAGAGTTGGTGTGTGAGGATGAGAGGTTCCAGCTAGATAAAGTCAGATTCACCTCACTAGGCCCTGTGATACGGACTGTTAGGTCCTTGTATTACTGGTGTCAGAGCTTGGTCTTCATTGCTGGGAGTAACTTGGACTCCGCCAAGGCTGCCCTTTGTCAGCGATTCTGTTCATAACTTTTATGGACAGGATTTCTAGGCGCAGCCAAGATGTTGAGGGGATTCATTTTGGTGGCCCAAGGATCAGGTCTCTGCTTTTTGCAGATGATGTGGTCCTGTTGGCTTCATCAGACCATGATCAGCTTTTGCAGCAAAGTGTGAAGCAGCTGGGATAGGAATCAGCTCCTCTAAATCCGAGACCACAGTCTTGAATCGGAAAAGGATAGAATGCCTTCTCCAGGTCAGGGATGAGGTCCTGCCTCAAGTGGAGGAGTTTTTAAGTATCTCGGTGTCTTGTTCACGAGTGAGGGAAAGATGGAGCACGAGATTGATAGGCAGATTGGTGCTATGTCTGGAGTAATGCGGGTGTTGTACCGGGCTGTCGTGGTGAAGAGAGAGCTGAGCTGGAAGGCAAAGCTCTCAATTTACTGGTCAATCTACGTTCCTACCCTCACCTATGGTCACGAGCTTTGGGTAGTGACCGAAAGAACGAGATCACAAATTCAAGCAGCCGAAATGACTTTTCTCCGCAGGGTGTCTGGGCCCTCCCTTAGAGATAGGGTGAGAACCTCGGTCATGCGGGAGGGGCTCAGAGTAGATCTGCTGCTCCTCCACATTGGTAGGGGCAAGTTGAGGTGGCTCGGGCATCTGATTAGGATGCCTCCTGGACGCCTCCCTGGAGAGGTTTTCCGGGCACGTCCAACTAGGAGGAGACCTAAAAGAAGACCCAGGACATGCTGGAGGGTCTATGTCTCTCAGCTGGCCAGGGAACGCCTTGGGATTCCCCCGTATGAACTGGTTGAAGTGGCTGGGGAGAGGAAAGTAATAATAATAATAATAATAATGGATTGGATTGGATTTATATAGCGCTTTTCTAGGCACTCAAAGTGCTTTCCGTTATTCATTCACTCTCACATTCACACACTGCTGATGATTGTAAGCTACTATGTTGCCACAGCTGCCCTGGGGCGGTCTGAGAGAAGCGAAGCTGCCATTCTGCGCCATCGGCCCCTCTGACCACCACCAACACAGGCAAGTTGGGTTAAGTGTCTTGCCCAAGGACACAACGACAGCGACAGACTGAGCGGGACGCAAACCTGCAACCTTCCGATTGCGGGGCATCCACTTAACTCCTCTGCCACCATCGCCCCAAGTAGTAGAAGTATGGCCTTCTCTGCTTAGGCTGCTGCCCCCGCGAGCATGATTTGGAATCGTAGGATGGCCAAGGAAGATCCGGACTTTCTCACCTCTGATTGGCTAGAAGGGCTCTCCTACGATTGGCTATTTCATTTAGCAGCAAACTGTCTTCCCTCGCTAAGTGCAGACTGTCCTGCCACCAACAGAACAGCTATTTTGGGGAGTTTTGTAATGAAAATGCGAAATTAGCGATATAATAACCATTTTGTTCTGTTCCTGAACCTACGGATTTTACGAGAAATGTTTGGTTTGGGTGTGGTTAACCCTCAAACATTGGCCCGCCGCCACGCCATGCTTTACTGTCAACGCTCCCTATTTGACCCCTTTCACCTAATCAGCATCAATTTTAGCCAAATAGCATTGGACATGTTGGGGTCACTTTGTGTCCAGTATTGGCAGGTTTCGAAAGAAGGTGGGGCTTGGGGGCCATGGCGAATTTTTGATGTCACGCCGTGCATTTACGTTTGCCTGTCATTTCCACAATTTTCATGATATTGCCACGAAACATGGGGTGAGTGATCCTAGTCTGACCCCCAATAGAAGTTGATGTGACAATCCGGTGGGCGTGGCCTAATTTTTGAAATAGCACCCCCTAGAACCATTTAAACTGTCAGCCCCAAGCCATGCTTTGCTTGAGAATTAGACTGGGGCTGATTGGCTGAACCTGCGGTAAGGCATTACGTCACTTCCTGTTTCAGTGTTTGCACTCAGTGTAGCTGTTCGGTGTTTGTGGCTTGCTAAAATTGGTTTGATTTCTCTGTACTGAGACATTTTTGAGTTCTTGTAGTACATAAGCACGCGAAAACACACATTTCCTGTTGCACCTAGCGTTTAGGGAACCCTTTGAGTTCGCACGCAGTTTTATTTGGTGTGAAAGGTTGTTTGCCTAGTTAGCTTAGCCTCGGCGCGGCTATGGCTACTTCTGTCTCTCCCTCTCCGTCTCCTATCTCTTGCTCTGTGTGTCAGATGTTTAGTTACTCCTCTGCCTCCTTTAGTGATAATGGTACGTGTAATAAATGTAGCATTTTTGTAGCTTTGGAGGCGAGGGTGTCGGAATTGGAGGCCCGGCTCCGCGCTGTTGAAAAACCTGTAGATAGCCGTAGCTACTTAGCTAGCGCGGGGCTAACTAGATCAGAACCACCCCGTAGCGGTCCTCCAGTAGAACCCGAGCAGCCGGGACCTCAGGCCGGCTGGGTGACTGTACGTAAGAAGCATAGAACCCAGCCCGTGGGACACCACCAACCCGTCCACGTTTCAAACAGATTTTCCCCACTCGGTGACGCACCCACTGAGAAGCCGACTCTGGTTATAGGTAGCTCCATAGTCAGAAACGTGGCATTAGAGACTCCAGCAACCATAGTCAAATGTTTGCCAGGGGCCAGAGCGGGCGACATTAAATCCTACCTGAAACTGCTGGCTAAGGATAAGCGTAAATACAGTAAGATTGTTATTCACGCTGGCGGTAATGACACCCGGTTACGCCAATCGGAGGTCACTAAAATTAATGTTGCTTCGGTGTGTAAGTTTGCCAAAACAATGTCGGACTCCGTAATTTTCTCTGGCCCCCTGCCTGACCGGACCAGTGACGACATGTTTAGCCGCATGCTGTCCTTCAACCGCTGGTTGTCTAGGTGGTGTCCCGAAAACAACGTGGGCTACATTGATAATTGGAAAACTTTTTGGGGAAAACCTGGTCTGATCCGAAGAGACGGCATCCATCCCACTTTGGATGGTGCAGCTCTTCTTTCTAGGAATATGGCCAATTTTATTAGTCCTCCCTGACAACCCAGGGTCCAGACCAGGAAGCAGAGTGGTAGTTTAACCCTCCCCTCTGCAGCTTCTGTACTGTTACCCACCCACTCCCCCATCCAGACAGTGTCCTGCCCACGGCCAGAATCAAACAGATTAAAGATCAGGCTTAATAGAGCAAATCATGATAATCTCATAAAAATAAAAACAAACTCTACTGAACAGAAAACTAGAACAATTAAATGTGGTTTATTGAACATTAGATCTATCTCTTCAAAGACTTTATTAGTTAATGATTTGATTTGTGATAATCAGATTTCTCTGTTTTGTCTCACAGAATCCTGGCTGCAGCAAGAGGACTATGTTAGTTTAAATGAGTCGACTCCTTCTAATTATTTAAATCATCATATTGCTCGTAGTACAGGACGAGGAGGAGGAGTAGCAACCATCTTTCATTCAGATTTATTAATCAGTCCCCAACCAATTA